>CM054177.1:90635162-91235162 GCA_028829895.1 Sinotaia quadrata
GTCTAAACCTTTACAAGCGCATGTCAGACAATTTGTATTAATTAAACTTGCGTCATGATGACTTATTTAACTCGCACGCTCTAATAATGTTGTTTCTTACTTCCGCTATTTTTTCTAACTAGTTCGTAACAATTTGAATTCAACTAGCGTCATGATGACGTATTTAACTTGCACGCTCTATTTTTTCTAACTAGTTCGTAACAATGCATCGAACAAGCTTCTAGAAAGCCACAAAAGATCGAAAACCTTTAGTATGTTTCTAGTGTTCCTGCATGCACCTCATACGATAAGTTCAGTGATGCTCCGTGTGCTGAAAGCATGCCTTATTTTAGTATCACTTTACATGAAACATACTGAAGGTTTTCTATCTTTTTGGCTTTATTTAGTATCACTTTACATGAAACATACTGAAGGTTTTCTATCTTTCTGGCCTTATTTTAGTATCACTTTACATGAAACATACTGACTGGTTTTTTTTTTTCGGCTTTATTTAGTATCACTTTCCATGAAACATACTGAAGGTTTTCTATCTTTTTGGCTTTATTTAGTATCACTTTCCATGAAACATACTGAAGGTTTTCTATCTTTTTGGCTTTATTTAGTATCACTTTCCATGAAACATACTGAATGTTTTTTTTTTTTTTTGGCTTTATTTAGTATCACTTTACATGAAACATATTGAAGGTTTTCTATCTTTTTGGCTTTATTTAGTATCACTTTACATGAAACATATTGAAGGTTTTCTATCTTTTTGGCTTTATTTAGTATCACTTTCCATGAAACATACTGAAGGTTTTCTATCTTTTTGGCTTTATTTAGTATCACTTTCCATGAAACATACTGAAGGTTTTCTATCTTTTTGGCTTTATTTAGTATCACTTTCCATGAAACATACTGAAGGTTTTCTATCTTTTTGGCTTTATTTAGTATCACTTTCCATGAAACATACTGAAGGTTTTCTATCTTTTTGGCTTTATTTAGTATCACTTTCCATGAAACATACTGAAGGTTTTCTATCTTTCTGGCTTTATTTAGTATCACTTTCCATGAAACATACTGAAGGTTTTCTATCTTTTTGGCTTTATTTAGTATCACTTTCCATGAAACATACTGAAGGTTTTCTATCTTTTTGGCTTTATTTAGTATCACTTTCCATGAAACATACTGAAGGTTTTCTATCTTTTTGGCTTTATTTAGTATCACTTTCCATGAAACATACTGAAGGTTTTCTATCTTTCTGGCTTTATTTAGTAGACACATTGCCCCAAGATTCCAGCAAAACGTTTCAACGTTCAGTGGCAACCACCTCTGACTATGTCAAAACACGAATATGTATTTCGATGGTTGTACCCTTCTGTGAAAACAACGACCGCTAAAATCGGAACAATTGACTGAAACAAGCACAAGAACACGTAGTTGTCAATTTGAATGGCTTCGTGTGAGGTTTACCGGAAGCTTTAATGATTTATTTCGTCATGTCAAGAATGTGAGAGGAAAATATGATTAATAAGTACAAGTAAATAATATTATGAGACTGAAAACTTCTTGAAATAAATTGCACGCAAATTGAAAATAACCGTTGATCTTTGCTCCATTGTTTCTTGAAGAAAGACAAAGGGTTTTGATAAATGTTAAAATTCCGGTCGACATCTTGTCACGACCAAAGTTCAAAAGGTGCAAAACACTTTGTCAGCAGCAAAGAAGTAAAATGAAACAAAACAAAATGCACAAGAAACAAGTACTGTCGAATCACTGTGAAAAAGGCAAAAATGGATTTTTTTATTTTAAAAAAGGATGTTTTCTGTAAGCAAGAGAAAAAAAAACAGAGATATGAAGATAAAGAGAGGGGATAGGAGGGAAGAAGAAAAGAGAGAGAAAAAAAAAGGGGGGGGATGCAAAAGAAAAGAATAAAACGTACATAAAACAACATTCCTGACTATAGACGTTTGTCTTACTGCCATTGTTAGAGAAGCGAGTCTGCACTTAGTTGCACTGTATCACTCGTTGCTTTGTCGTTCCAGACATTCTTGAGATGCCGTAAGCTTTTCTGTTTTCTTGGCCTCAATTACCCCCTTCCTTCCCACTTTTTCTCTTTCTCTCTCTTTTTCCCCCCATACTTATAACTATATACTTTTCTGTGTGCTTGTGTTGGTTGTGCACGTGTTTTCTGTGTGTATGTTCTTTCTTTCTTTCTTTCTTTCTTTCTTTCTTTCTTTCTTTCTTTCTTTCTTTCTTTCTTTCTTTCAACCTTTTATTTAATTACTCATTAAAAAATATATAATATGAATCCAGTCTTCATGCAAAAATTTGGTTATATAGAAAAATCTGTTTTCAAAATGAAAGTATTTACCTGTATTAAAGTATGTGTTGTAGTCACGAATTGCACACCTAAATACAGAGTTGTTGACTGATTAATTAATATATTATTTGTTTTAATATTCAGTCTTCAGTGTGTCTCTATTTGCCTATGAACGTTTTACGTAATTCAAACAGTATGTCACAATCATGTCAAAGATATGTAACACTGGTCAAAGTCCGATTTTGCCAGTAATTCTTTGAAAATAATTTAGTGAAATGTTTATATTGTCTTTGTTTACTTTTTTTATTTTAAAATTGTTCAAATAGTTTTTCATGTGTTAGTTATATTTTATTTCATCATATGAAATTAAAAACTAAAAAAGTTTAATACAACATTTATATATTAATTAAACTTTCAGAAAGAAAATATAACTCAGAGATGTCACTTTCACTGTTAGATTTGGTGTAGAGCTGCCTTCAACGTATCAAGAGAGTGGTAATAATTTTTACTGTTGTAAAAATAATTTTAATATAGCCATAACATACATAATATATAAGGCATAATAACGTTATTACTCACATCTCTCTCTCTCTCCTCATCTGTCCATCCATCCATTTATCTATCTATCTATCTATCTATCTATCTATCTATCTATCTATCTATCTATCTATCTATCTATCTATCTATCTATCTATCTATCTATCTATCTATCTATCTATCTATCTATCTATCTATCTATCTATCTATCTATTTATCTATCTGTCTGCCTGTTTGTCTATTTATCTATCTATTTGTCTGTCTATCTATCTATCTATCTATCTATCTATCTATCTATCTATCTATCCATTAATTCATTCATTACTGTCTGTATATTCAGCTATATCTCTAAATCATGACACTTTTACTTTTCTAATCTAAGCTGATTATCTGTTAAGTGAATATAAGACAACATCGCTCTGTGTACACTATCTTAATATTCTATATGCATTTTTACGTGCCTCTGTCTTGGTGAGCGTATGCATTTGAATTGCTAAGAATTTTGTGGTCACTTGTTAAACCAGAAATGAAAATGCTGGCAGAATAAAAATGTTCAAAGTTTTAGTTTTTGTTTGTGTATTTTTTAAAAATTCATTTCACCTCGAGATCAGTTTGTGGTACGTAGTTATTTCGCTTAAAAAAAAAGCTAGCAAGGTGGTTTTGATCAATGAAAGAAATGGGACAGGAAATTACGCTCTGACCTCAAGCCAAATGGAGATAAGACATTGAAATTCCGCTCAGGCATCTTGTCTTGGACAGATCGCCTCTAGGTCGTGACAGTCAATTGCTCCTGCCTTGGAATAAATTTTCTAAGAAATAATAAAGGTCTTAAATGTAAGTTTTATAAGAGATGATCATAGAGCTTTAAGCGCGAGATTTCTAGAGATCATAGAGCTTTAAGTGAAATATTTCTAAGATATGATTAAAGCCTTAAATACAAGATTTCTAAGATATGATTAAAGCCTTAAATACAAGATTTCTAAGAGATGATAAAGCCTTAAGTGTAAAGGCAACAAGTTAAGCTAAAATCCACGTCTACAAAATAATTCATAGTACAAGTTTGTACTACAATCATTCTGGCTAGCATTGTTTACAAATAAAACTTGTCACCTTGCACGTTAGAAGATTGTTGTCTCAGTCCCAGAAGTCTATGTAAACATTTCATGTAACATTTCCCAAATCACTTAATATACATGCACAATGCTCGCTCAGTATTTCTGTAATAGTGCTAATTTCCAGTACTGATACTGAACTGTGCTTGTTTCATCAAATTGTACATCTAGGTAGACTGTACATTTATTTACAAAGCGGAGAGAAAAGAGTAAAAACTCCGATTCTATGGTACGTTCGTGTAGGTGATTAAAATAAAATTATGAATAATAACTTTGTTTGTCAATGCGATAAAGGTCTGTACCTGCTTAGAAAGTATGAATAAATTATTTGATCAAATTACTCTGTCCGAATTTAACTTATTTGAAACATTATTGTCATGGCACCAATCATCGGACGGCAATGGTTGTGCCAGTATCTGTTGTCATAGTGCCAATATCTGTTGTCATAGTGCCAATATATGTTGTCATAGCGCGAATATATGTTTCATAGTGCCAGTATGTGCTGTCATAGTACCAGTATTTGTTATCATAGTGCCTGTATTTGTTGTCATAGTGCCCGTATTTATCGTCATAGTGCCTGTATTTGTTGTCATAGTGCCTGTATTTGTTGTCATAGTGCCTGTATTTGTCGTCATAGTGCCATAATTATTGTCATAGTGCCATGCTTCTGTTTAGAATTTTGAAAGATTTGTTCAGAATGTCCCATCTGTCTGTAAATACTGAAATTTGTTTTCTAATAAATGTTTAGGATAAGCCATGTAATTTAACATCTGCACTAACTACTTCACCATAGTATATCACATTACACTAAGTGACGTCTTCGTTACCTCACAATTGTGCATTGAGTACTTTAAATGGTACATCAAGTGACGCCATTATTAATTCAAAATATTTACTAACTGCGTGACCATAGTGCATTACATTAAGTGACGTCATTATTAATTCAATTTTTTTACTAAATACGTGACCAAGGTACATTATAATACATTAGGTGACACTATTATTAAATCAGAATTGTTACTAACTACGTGACTATGGTACATTATATTACATTAAGTGACGCCATTGTTAATTCAGAATTTTTACTACGTGACCATGGTACATTATATTACATTAAATAACGCCATTATTAATACAGAATTATTACTACTTCAACATAGTACTTTATATTACCATATTTGACGTCTATATTGCTTCACAATAAGATTTTTCATCTCGTTTGATCGCTTCAAATATTCACAATAAACAAAATAACGAACTCTCATTGATCTGTAAATTAGTATCTGCACATTTGTCGCTTCTATCCCGCTGATGGTGACAGTTAGTGCATTGTTTGGTGGTCTTTGTTGTTAGTGTTCCACTAGGTCGATGTTTAGTGTGGTCAATGATAAATGTTTTGTTAATGTTCACTAACATCAGTGTTCCACGCGGTCATTTAGCCAGGATAAGTGTTTTATAAATGTTTAATGTTCTCTAACATTGTAATAGTTAGTAATGAATATGTTGTTAGTGCTTAATATTATCCGTATTTCATATAATCAGTGATAAATACTTAGAGTTCTGTATACGATCAGTATTATAAGCAGTCATTAATAATACGTTTGTCATTTGTATGGTCAATATTTACTGCATTCGTATGCATTAGTGTTCTTTGTGTTCACAGCGATAGATATGTGGTCAATGTTTTATGTGGTCATTGCTGTATGTGGTCAATATTTTATGTGGTCAGTGTTTTATATGGTCAATAATAATATATGTGGTAAATGATGCATGTGGTCAGTGGTTTAATTGGTCAGTTTTACGTAGTCGGTGCTCTAGGCTGTCTAAGCAGTCAGTGGGCTTTGTAGTTAGTGATATTAGTGGACAGTGGTCTATCTGGTCAGCTGCTTGCGTTTAGTGTTAGGGTACGAAAGATTCTTATGATCATGAAGGTCAACTGTTTCCTTCTTCAAGATATGAATAAGACATTGTTTTTTTGCATGGTTCAGTGCAAACAACGATTAACGTTTTTTCAGATTATACCACCAGAGAGTGGCTTCTGCACATGCTTCATATCTGATAGCTTCTTATTTGTAGTAATTCTACCCAGGGTTGTCAAGTCGGTCAAAAAATATCCGACTTCACAGACAGGTATTATTCTTACCACGTATCGTCTTGGGTACTTTCACATCTGGGCGTTATGCGATTAAGCGCTTTTAAATATCACACATTTTCCGTACGTCTTACGTACACTGTTATTGAATTCTGCCTATCAACTTGTGGCAAGTGTTCCTGTTTTACAATTTATTATTTAATCACGATTAGCTAGTATTTACTAATGCTTTTAATATGATTAACAATTTTACATTTTACCTAATATATCACTGACTAGTTATTGTTATGACACCATTTTTTATTTTGTACGACTTCCAATATGTGTCATAATCTCGAGTCTCGCAATAAAGTTCGTTGTTGTCAGCGTCGCAGCTCACAATTGCCTTGCGCGTCGTACAAATTGTAGTGCCGTTTTGTATCGTATTAGTGCTTTCTAAGGGGCACAACTCAGGCCTGGCGCACAATTGATCATATGGTGAAAATGAAGTGGTTAAACGTTAGATAAATATTGTCAAATCGTTCAATACACCAAGAAATGCCGACTAAAATTGAATAATTATGAACGTGCTCAATGATCAGGGATGACAGGTTAATATGAATGTCCTATACAAAAACAAGCGTACGTTGCTGATTTATAAATAATATGTTGCCTTAGTATCGTACATTGTTAGAATGCTACTATGTTAACTCTATGCTTCCCACTGTTCACGAGTAAGCGGGCCAGTATTTAACTGCACAATGCAGTTATATTGTGTGTTTAATGTACATTGCGAACTGCCGGAAACATCACCAATTTTATTTTGAAAGCTTACAAATTATAAGTCCAAAAAAGAAAAATAATACCAGAGAAACTTCTCTTGTAACAAAATCAAGTCATTTTATCGCACACTTCTGTCTTTCTAAAGGACTGAGGTAAAAGCATTTGACAACGTCAAAGTGGAATATAGAGGGCACTAACCGCATTGTGTTTCTGAAGAAGTAAATCAGGTTAAGCATGCAACAATTTATCTCATCAGAAAATTAATCTGTTTTCTTGATGTTTCCCTAGAATCCTTTGAAACTGTGCGCTTTTGAGAAATGACAATATCGCTGAAGATGATTAGCAGCCGTTCACAATTTTTTGGCCAAGTAATTAGTCAGAGCTTCATCACAGAGACAAAAGAAACCTGAGCAAAAGAACAAGGGGCGGATAATTGACGGCAAGATGACGCTCGGTTAGGGAACACACCTTCCTGCGAGGAGAATTTTTACCACTTTTCTTCCGATCGAGCATGAAATGTGATCGGACAATCGAGCAAAGCAAGACGACCAATTGAGCATTATTGACTTGAAGGGCTGCACAGGTCGGGCCATAATCGTATCCTTAGACGACTTCAGATGATTATGTTGTCTAGATCTGTCTTCTGGATTTGCAACGCGCACAGTCACAGCACCTCCCACGTCCTTGGGTTTCATGACCCAGATCGCGTAGGACGTCTGGACCTCGTAATGATGTCCACGTACCGAGACTGGTGTAAGTGAACAATGATTAGACGGCGGGGAGGGGGACAACATTGATAACCTGAGGAAGTAAAAGTCCCGAGTATAAGAAATACGGGAACAATGATGTTCCGGGGGTGGGGGGGAGCATCTAGAGTTCTAGACCATAGTGTTAACCCGAGGAAGTAAGGTCCCGAGCATAGGAAATACTGGAACAATGATGAGACAGTGAAGAGAATCTGGACACAATGGATTATCTGAGGTCGATCATTAATCCACTTAACAGTATTTAGATACTAGTTCAGGATTAAATGCAAACTTGAAGGAAACGCGTGTGCGAATATTAAAACATAATTATTTCAACATCCGGGTCCTAATGAGTTTAGGACTGAGGGCAACAAGTAATAAATAATATTCAAGGGAGAGCATATTTGAACTTTATCTCCGGATATGTAATTTGAATGGGTTTAAGAATAAATGGAATTTTATGTGTTAAACAGTAAATAGGCGACAGCAGTATAATACATAACTACAAGAAATATATATATATATATATATATATGTGTGTGTGTGTGTGTGTGTGTGTGTGTGTGTGTGTGCGTGCGTGCGTGCGTGCGTTTGCGTGTGTTCTTTTTGCGTGTGTTCTTTTTGCGTGTGTTTATATGTTTGTTTGTGTATGTATTTGTGTTTATTGATGTGTGTGTGTTTGTGTGAGTTTTAGTGCTATACGTGTGTTTGAATGTGTGTTCACGTATGTATTTGTGTGTATTTATGTGTATTTATCTGAAAATTAAGGGAAAATATAAAAATAATGTAGTCTGAGACAATAATATCCCGATATTCAACGGGGATTATATGCTAGATTATTTAAGCAAAAACAACAATAATCGAAATGTGTCTTCAGATAAAATTACATTCAACAATCGAAATGCTTCTTCAGATAAAAAAGCAAACAAAAATCATATGATGACGACCAAGCTGCGGACAGCGACGAGAAAACAGAGAGCGATCGTTCTGACACAGACTGATTAAACAGACCTCACCACAAAGACAAACAACTCTGTACCTTTTCAATATTTATTTTCTGGAAAATTCTTGTGCTGACTACAGGAAAGTACCCCAAGAAGTGATAGGCAAAACTAATAACCAAGAAAACAAGTCTATAAAAATATGTCAGGTGAAATCAAACTAGTTTCTCGTTATATATGTGAGAGTATGCGTGCGTGTTTGTGTGTAAGTATGTATGTAGGTATATCCACACAAACACATTTTGTTTTTATTGTGCTTCTAAAAGAAAACATTAACCTCATACAGAAACTGTTATTTCGCAATAAATGTTTCCGTTCCTTCGCTCTACTTTGTTACTTTTTATCATGCGCTTTGCAAAATTTTAACTTCTTCGAGAAATTGCCCATTTCCACTCGCGGGATGTTCGTAAAGGCCAGTGGAAATTAAAGCAGGAAGTGATAAGTTGTGCTTGTTGAAGGAAATGTGCCAAATAGTGCCAGAAAATTGGTCCGAACCGCAACATAAGGCAGTAAAGCAGGCGCCGTGCTGCTTGTGTAGGCGTAAATGTGTCGCGGTTGGCGATAACTTTGAATAGTTTTGATCTTTAGCATCAACTACTTCACCATTAAATACTCCAACATGAGATGCCCTACCGTCTTATCGAGAAAATCTGCTGTGGGAATTTCTTTTCATTAGACAGTGTCTGACCTACCCCGGATTAGTCGACTGGATTCACGGTTTTGCTCCTATGTGCATTGCAGCTCAGACACTTCTGACGTCAGTTGAGGCACATTAATGGCCGCCACAGATTTTTCAGAATGTATGCGCACGCAAACATACATACACCCATACACAGACGCTGACATAGATAAATAGAAAAAGAGGGATTTCATCATTTTATATCTAGCACTCGCACACGCATGCGCACGATTCCATCGCTCCTGTTATTACAGTGTCTGTTGCATTTACTATTTGATACGAAGTGTGTAGATGGCGCCACACCTAAGCAACAGATAACGCTTCGAAAACTAAATGTGAATGTGAAGGTCCAGTGATACGACTGACTTCGGTTGTATCAGTGCCAGAAATCTGAGTTTAGCATGCTCGCACTGATTCATATTCAATAGGAAGATATCAGATGATGTAGGCTGACCCACATGGAATTTTAAACAATGCACGGAATTTTAAACAATGCAAGGACTTTTAAATAATACACGGAATTTTAAATAATGCAAGGAATTTTAAATACACGGAATTCTAAATAATGCATGAATTTTTAAATAATTCACGAAATTTTAAATAATGCTTAATAATTTCTAAATAGTTTAAATTCCAAGTACTTAAACTGGCCAAACACTTAATATCCTGTTTAAAAACAAATAGAATCATCATATTGATCCCATTACTATTTAGTTCGAGCACTTACGAGGCTTTGCCTAATTTAATTTTTTTTCTCAGTCCACTTCACCAATACACGTAAGTAAATACACACTATACTACGTTGTAAAGCAAGATTAAACACTCTTGTTTAAGAGAATGAAACATAACTCTATTGCCTTGTTTGCGGCGAATACTGAATATTTTATCCAGAGATAAATCTTTTCTATTTCCTACCCAGATGACAGCGCTCTGTCGCACACCTCTAGACAATTCGTCAAATGTGACGTATCAACATTAAAACGAGAAAAAGTGAAGAGAGTCTTGCGGGAAGCTTCAGTAAATACGCCGTTGGTTCTCCCATACTTCTGCCAAACTGTCACATCTGAAGACGTTCTTCTCCTTCTCGTTATTGAAATACAGCTGTGGAAAATACCCTCTCGCGCATGCTCGTCTCTCTTGCTTGTTTGAAGATCAGGGTAGGATGTTGTGACGTCAGAGGATAAGGCGGATAAGTAAAATTACCCGGTCTAGTTAATTTTTCCTGTGAGTTTTGCTCGTCGTGTGAGGGCTATTATGATGTATTGATGAAATAGTATGTATGAGGGCGATTATGATGTATTGATGAATAGTATGTATGAGAGCGATTATGATGTATAGTATGTATGAGAGCGATTATGATGTATAGTATGTACGAGATATATATACACTGTATAGTTTAGTCAAGCGACTTAGTCATTACGCGTTATTGTTTGAATCACGTCGTAAATATTTCATTATTCAATTAAACAAATAGAAATGAGAGGGGCCTGTTTATGAACTTATATTAAATACGTAATATTTCATTATTCAATTAAACAAATAGAAATGAGTGGCCTGTTTATGGACTTATATTAAATACTTAATATTTCATAAATGAGAGTGTCCTGTTTATGGACTTATTTCAGAGAACTCATATAAGAAACAACAAAACCATTGATATATCGAAAAATAATTAAAATAACAATAAAATCAAATAACGAACTAACGACTTATAACTGACCAGGCCTACTTATCTAGTATTAAATAATTACACTCTTACCTAATTAAGTGACTAAATAATTTACGTAAATAAATAAGTAGTTATGTAACTACTAAATTGATTAACTATTATATTTATTTTAAAGAACTAACTAACTAACTAACTAATTAACAACTATAATAATTTACATCCACAACTAACAAATAGCACTATTTAATTAATCGAACAATATGGAAATACCTTGCTAATCACTTTATATTATTCCCGTCGTTGTCAACGATAATATAACAGTATTTTTAGAAGGCAACACAAACAAGATGTGAATATCTAAAAATAGAAAATGTAGTTTAAGAAAACAACACAAACAAGATATGACTATCTAAAAATAGAAAATGTAGTTTAAGAAAAACTGCGTATTATATGCATCAATCTTTTTATGAGAAGAATATTTGTGAATTTGAATTCAGTTCAATAATGATGCGATTGGCAAATATTTGTATTATTATATCTAATGTTCTCTATGATAAAACAGTTAAAACATTTTGGAACGTTATTAACTTCTCTATGATAAAACAGTTGAAACATTTTGGAATATTATTAACTTTTCTATGATAAAACAGTTGAAACATTTTGGAATATTATTAACTTCTCTATGATAAAACAGTTGAAACATTTTGGAACGTTATTAACTTCCTATTTTAATAAAGAAGACACGTAAAATTTAAATAAGTAAATGCTAAGCACGAACATATATATAAACAGACAGACGTAGACAGATAGATAGATAGATAGATAGATAGATAGACAGATAGAAACATAGATAGATAAACAGATAGATAGACAGATAGATAGATAGATAGATAGATAGACAGACAGATAGAAACATAGATAGATAAACAGATAGATAGATAGACAGATAGATAGATAGATAGATAGTTAAATAGATAGATAGATTGATAGATAGATAGATAGATAGATAGATAGATAGATAGATAGATAGATAGATAGATAGATAGATATATAGATAGATAGACAGATAGATAGGTACTTGACAAATATTGCAATAATCTACTTCTGTAATATTTTGTGTGAATTTGTCTGAAACCTGCTCTCTTGCTTTCTTCATTTTGTTAAGTTGACGTTTGCCAGATATTATATTTATGGACACAATTTGGAAAATATGATCGAATCTTAACTTACAATGAAAATAGTGCAAACAACAGAACATTCCCTGCAACTAAAATTATGTTAATGCTGCTGGTTGGAAAATTATTCATTTTATTTTGACTTGATGTGGGTTATCGAATTCGTTTCAAAAATTTATTTTCAAAACTTATTTTAAAGAAAACAAAATAAATTCTTAGTTTTTCTTACCGCTGCGCAGTCTGCAATTGGCTTTGAAATTAGTTATTGGTAAGAGGTGACAGACATTAAATGTAAAAGAACATGAAAAATGTACACCTATATACCTATATAAATTTAAATTTATACCTATTATACATACGTACAAGTACATGAATGAAGAAAATAGAAAATGGTTAACATTTTCACTAAATAATATCAGTTAAAAAATCTCTTGAATTATTTTAAGCCAAAATGTGTTTTGCTCGACATATTTGCTTCTCCCGTGTTTAACTTTTTCTAATCCTGTTAACTGACTTAATGCCAAATTTGCTGAAGTATGGTACATGCTCTTAGACGATTAGTCATCAATAGTGTGTCACGTTTTCATAAAAGTATTGTGTGAACATTTATTCCGCTGAGAGTACTGTATATATATACTTTCACAAATAATGTCGACGTAATCTGACTAAAAGAGTAATGTTATAATGTGGACTGTAAAAACAGAATTATATTATACCAATATTTAACCGACCGATTATGGCAAACTTGTTTCTCGTGCTTTATAAAGATATCATCATTGTAGTGACAAATTAATCAATGTTCGCATTTCAAGCGTGCAAAATTAACATTAAGTGAATATGTATGTAGTTTGAAAGCACTTCTCTTTGTAAACTGTGCTGTAGACATGTCACAAATATTTAATTAATTAGTAAATATTTGTGTGTGTGTGTGGGGGGGGGGGGGGGGAGTTGGAGAGAGTTAACCGCGTGCTTTGGAAATCAAATATTAAAAAAGTGTATGCAATATTTCAACTGCTCTATATGTTCTGTTGTTAGACTTGTAAATCTACAATCATTTGAAATGTATTTATACGATCATTTCTGTTTTATTTAAATATGTTCCGTTAAATATAATTTACCAGTGGTATTTGTGTAGCTTAGTGTTATTTGTATTATTTTTCTTCTTTAAGTAACTTTGTGTTATTTGTATTATTTGTGTTATTTAAGCAGCTTTGTGTTATTTGTATTATTTGTGGTATTTAAGTAGTTTAGTGCACTTAACATTATTTGTGTTATTTGCGATATTTAAGTACTTTTGTGCTCTTTAAGTACCGTTCTGCTATTGTATTATTTGTGTTATTTAAGCAGCTTTGTGTTATTTGTATTATTTGTGGTATTTAAATAGTTTAGTGCACTTAACATTATTTGTGTTATTTAAGCAGCTTTGTGTTATTTGTATTATTTGTGGTATTTAAGTAGTTTAGTGCTCTTTAAGTACCGTTCTGCTATTGTATTATTTGTGTTATTTAAGTAGCTTTGTGTTATTTATATTATTTATGATAATTAGGTAGCTTTGTAGCTATTTGAAGTATTTGTGTCATTTAAGTAATATGTGCTATTTGAATTTGTTATTTAAGTAGCTTTGTATTATTTGTTTGATTTTGTTATTTAAGTAGCTTTGTATTATTTGTTTGATTTTGTTATTTAAGTAGCTTTGTATTATTTGTTTGATTTTGTTATTTAAGTAGCTTTGTATTATTTGTTTGATTTTGTTATTTAAGTAGCTTTGTATTATTTGTTTGATTTTGTTATTTAAGTAGCTTTGTATTATTTGTTTGATTTTGTTATTTAAGTAGCTTTGTATTATTTGTTTGATTTTGTTATTTAAGTAGCTTTGTGCTATTTGTATTATTTGTGTTATTGCGTTATTAATATTCTTAGTGACTTAAATATCTTTGTGTTATTGATATTATTAGTGTTATTTAAGTATCTTTGTGTTATTGATATTATTAGTGTGTTTTAAATATCTTTGTGTTATTGATATTATTAGTATTATTTAAGTATCTATGTGTTATTGATTTTATTAGTGTTATTTAAGTATCTATGTGTTATTGATTTTATTAGTGTTATTTAAGTATCTATGTTTTATTGCTTTTATTAGTGTTATTTAAGTAGCTTTGTGTTATTTAAGTAGCTTTGTGTTATTGATTTTATTAGTGTTATTTAAGTAGCTTTGTATTATTTATTTTTTGGTTGTTCACTTCTTTCGTGTTATTTGCGTTATATGAGTAGTTTTATGTTATTTGCGTTATTTGAGTAGCTTTGTATTATTTATTTATTTGTATTACTTGGGTAGCTTCCTGTTATTTGCGTTATTTGAATAGTTTTGTGTTAGTTATTTTATTTGTATTATTTGAGAAGCTTTGCGTTGTATTTTAGTATCACTTGTGTAGCTTGGTATTATTTGCTTATTGTTATTGGCACATATATGTATGTGGGTTGCCTTTAAAATAATAAGTTCATTATTTTGTTAGTTGAAATGTTTGTTTTTAAGAACTTAACGTTTAATTGACATTACGCACATTCTCATTTGGATTTTAAAATGTCTCTTACTTGGACTGCTTGCCAATAGGTTTTTATTTTTTAAGTGTTTTACTTTTTATTTGGTATGCTTGCCTATATGTGTTTTATTTGTTTCTTGGTATGCTTGCCTATATGTGTTTTATTTGTTTCTTGGTATGCTTACCTATATGTGTTTTATTTGTTTCTTGTTATGCTTGCCTATAAATTTATTTGTTACTTGGCATACTTTCCTATATGTGTTTTATATGTTAGTTGGAATTGTGTGCGTTTTACATATATATATATATATGTTTATGCATTTGGTTTGCTTCGTTTTCACATGTTTGTAAATTGGGTTTGTTTTCGATTATTTTTTACTTGTTGGTTGGTGTGTTTTCTTGATTCGTATTTTAGTTTTTGTATGCTTGTTTATGTCATTAGTTAAATTTGTTTTTCCTGATTTTAATTTTATTGTATGTTAAAATATATTCTGCTTGAAAATTAGAAAACCGATAATTAACTGATTCAGACAATAGTAGAGAAATAAATGGAAGCCGATATTATATTCTTTGCCAGTCTGCTGACGTCAGCATGTCGTTATAAATCCCAGAACATACGCTCGAGACATTCTCTTGAGTAATAACTATAAAACTGGCACCCGTGCCACCCCTTCCCATATTTAATTTCACTTCGGTCCTACAGAATTTGTTGAGGCTCTTGTCGAACTTTTTACAACTACGTGGATGGAATTTTATTCTAAACTTGTTTTTGAATCTAAAATGATTTTATTTAACAGCGCATGGTGCACTTGAGTGACCAATGCCTAAACTTCGTCAGCAGTCACGTGGTGCACTTGAGTGCCCAATGCCTTAACTTCGTCAGCAGTCACGTGGTGCACTTGAGTGCCCAATGCCTAAACTTCGTCAGCAGTCACGTGGTGCACTTGAGTGCCCAATGCCTTAACTTCGTCAGCAGTCACGTGGTGCACTTGAGTGCCCAATGCCTTAACTTCGTCAGCAGTCACGTGGTGCACTTGAGTGACCAATGTCTTAATTTCGTCAGCAGTCACCTGATGATTTGTATGGACTTCAACGTGTTTCGCATTTTGACGTTTGAAAATACACAGGGAGACAATTGTCTCACTGATTTAGGAGATATTTTAACACTTCTCTATAAAGACCATATTACTAAGAAACAAATACGGACAAACAGAAATACAGATTTACTTTAAAAACAAGGAACACGATTTTTGTAAAAAGAAAAAAAATGGTAATTCACCTCTAGGAAAGATTAAGAAATTCTAAGTAGCAATGCTTTACAATGTTTTTTTTTTTAGTCAAAAGTGATATGCTTTTGCAAAAGAATTATCGTCATTGTTGTGAGATGCGCCTTTTCAGATGACTTAAAATGACAAATATCTAAAAACTATATATTCTGACTTTGTCAACATTCGTGTGAACATTTAATGTGTGTCGCTGTAAAATTCTATTATATTTCAAGTAGTCGAACAACATTAAAATGCGCCTAGTGTCCACGGCCTTCACACAGCTAATAAAGCGGCTCCAACATATTCAGGGGGAGAGAAGCAAAGCGACGACAAACAAAAGAATCCGCGGAACATATCCTAGCTAATAGAATTTGTAATGAGCTCTTTCGTCGACAGGGTGTGGATTTCGGTTTGTGGATGCCAAAGTGAGAAACAGATCTCTGAGGGGTGGGAGAGCACTGCCGTTGTAGCAAGGAAAGGAAAAATTGTGGAGAGAAATATACGTCCTGCGAGGATAGGTGTGACGTGTTCACAAATGCATCCATGTTTATTTGCAATTATGTATATAAATATGTATGCGCGAATGCAAATAATTAGACAGGAATCTATCTATCTATATGTGTGTGTGTGTGTGTGTGTGTGTGTGTGTGTGTGTGTGTGTGTGTGTGCGTGTGCGTGTGCGTGTGTGCGTGCGTGAGAGAGAGAGAGAGAGAGAGAGAGAGAGAGAGAGAGAGAGAGAGAGAGGGAGAGATTACTCTTGTAAAGGATTGAAGCAGACTGTACCATGAGTGAGAGAGAGAGAGTTAGAGAGAGAGAGAGATTACTCATGTAAAGAGTCCAAGCAGATGTACCATGAAATATTTCTTTTGGTATGGGACGGCAGTACGTTTTGTTAAGTTTGTAGGGTCATAGACAAGTTTGCATGCAGGCTGTATAATTATAAGCATAATGAAATATTCCTGATTTGAGAGTGACTTTTCTCACAAAGTAAAATGTCTACATTGATTAGGTATTTGGAACTGTAACGCCTGACTATTTAATTTATAATTTTAACAATCATATCTGTTAAAGAACATACAAGCTAATCTCAGACTAACGCAGTATTTCTTAACCAATAAATAACGACCCCTGGCGACTTTCTAAGTAGAACGAATTTTGACTCATGTCTCTGACGTAATTCATTACGCAGTTAGGAATTTTCTAGATTTTGTGGAGGAAAAAAGGAAACGTACTCATTCCCCTCCTCAACTCGGCACATCCGACAGGACACTTTTACGACCAAGATGTCGTCGCGCTTAGTGCTACGGGCAGCACCTAAACTGAACGTATCGTCTGTGGACCAGCGGTGTCATAAATGCCGCAGACTGTAAGGGGAGCCTTCGCCTAGACCTCAACCTCGTAAAGCTCCTTCTAAAAAAAACAATGAAATAAAAATAAATGAAAAAGGGCCCTCTGCTGAACTTTGCCGACCTAAACCGCCAGTAAGGAGATACCTCGAATTGATGGCTGCGTCAGAAGAGTTCCCAAGATCTAGGAGTTAAGTGCCCCTGAATTTAGAGTTCTGTAAGTTCAGCAGACATGTGTAGTGGTTTCTCTACAAGAACCCTGATTGTCTCCGAGATCAATGACACGCCGAGATCAATGACACGTCACTCTTTAGCTGAAAATGGCTGGATACAAAAGCCACATTGAATTGTTTCACCAATCAGCTTTGAATCTGTTCAGTTTATTTCAGTTCAAAATCCATCCAAAGTGTAAAGACATGAACATCTCTTGGTGCTGGGACAATGATCCTTGCCGCAGAATTATTGAACTCTTTGAAATTTCTTCTCAAGACATTGTGTTTACCAAAGAGAAGAGAATTAGACTAGCATGGCTGAGAGAGTACCAATGAAATGCAAAGACATGTGTAGCGTCATTCACAGAAAATTGTAAATGTGTTGATTTATCCCATTTTTCTCTGTACATATTGTCCTGTTTTTACCAGGATGCTGTAAATATATCATATTACCTTGACATCTAGGAAGCTGGTACTTAATTAATGCAATTGATAACGATATTATGTCCCGAATTATTCAGTGATAAAACTAATGAGAAATCTTAGAAGAAATGGTTGGTCATTCTCTCATTGTCAATAAAAGTCATGACATTGATATAAAACACAAGCTATTTCCGTACAGCAACTGGCTAACCATCTGAGCAAAGTCATTATAATGCAAAAGTTTAATGGAGACACTGAACGAATTAGTCAACGTCACACGATAACATGGCAGTCATGATTAAATAGTAACTATTTATTGAAACATATGCATTGATTCATGTAAACTACAATGAATCGTGTCGACACTATAGCGTACAAGTCTTTTTAGTACAATAGCCTCCTATCCATAGTCGTACGTTTTATGCTGCTAAATAGCCTCCTATCCATAGTCGTACGTTTTATACTGCTAAATAGCCTCCTATCCATAGTCATACATTTTATACTGCTAAATATCCTCCTATCCATAGTCATACGTTTTATGCTGCTAAATAGCCTCCTATCCATAGTCATACATTTTATACTGCTAAATAGCCTCCTATCCATAGTCATACGTTTTATGCTGCTAAATAGCCTCCTATCCATAGTCATACGTTTTATACTGCTAAATAGCCTCTTATCCATAGTCATACGTTTTATGCTGCTAAATAGCCTCCTATCCATAGTCATACGTTTTATGCTGCTAATTAGCCTCAGATCAGTATGGCAGCGCGTAAGCCATTTTCACAGGGCAATACAAAAGGCCCACTATGACGGTCTTCTAACTATGACTATTGAGCCACTTACTACTAAACGTGAGTACTATGTCGAACGTGTTCGCACTGAAAAACATTTTCTTCTTATCTATAACCCCCATCTAGCTTTATCATTGTCACTAGAAAGCAGAGTACGCATATATATATATATAAATATCTGTCGCCGCGATCTCAGGGGTGATGTTGTACTAATGAATTATACCAAATATTAGCAATTAGTTAACGATATAAAACATTGACAAGTGCCGATACAGAGTATGGATACTGGTTAAATATGCAAATCTGCAAATGCTACGCCGATTTGCGGGTGAGCCGACGTCAATTCGACTCACGGCCCTCACTAAGTTATTTAAAACAAGAAACAGATTTCATAAAATATATACATTTCATAAAAATAGTGATAAAAACGGACAGAGACCAAGATGTAATCATTAGATTATCTCTACAAGTTACGATTAAAAAATAAAAAGAAGTTACGTTACAGTAACAGATACGCGAAACTGAACAATTAATAACAAAATTAATTAGACAGGTTTAACATTGTTTTAAATAAGAAAAATACATTTTTGTCCTAATCTCTCATCTTAGGGAAATAAAACTACAGTCTGATCAAGTTCAAGCCGGATTGTAGCTACTGTTCATAATCGAGACTTAGCTTCAATTTCAATACAACGGTAGGCACTTAATAGGACTTGTCATGAATAAGTCAGATTCAGTCACACGTTCAGAATAAATATAGACTGAAATTGAAAAACCCTGAACCACAAGTAATTTCAGAGTCTAAGTGTACTACAAATTACTATATTAATAAATACTAATTCTGGCATAGGCCTCTGCAAGAAATAAAAGTTGAACATGTTTCAAGCAACATAACATCCCTAACAAAACCTAACCATTTACACAATACAGAGATGTCTTTATCTTATCTAGCCAAGAGTCTTATTTTTCATGTACAACCCGTGATAGGGAGGGACCCAGTCATTACGCTCACCTGAAGAGTTGTTTGTAAAGAACAAAGAATAGGATTTCCACCTTGTTTTTCTTACTCTTGAAATCACATTTGTGTACCTAAATTCACTCTTGACCCACTCATTCAAAATCTACCTAGAAATAATTACTATATATGACTTTCTAGCACTTTCCAACAAACCTTCTATCAGCACACATATGACCAATCCAAAAACAAGTTCACAATTACATCAATCTAAGCTTGCATAACACATAACCAAGGCCAAACTCAAGACTGCAATCTAACGTTTTAAGTGGTAGCACTACTGCTTAGATGCCAGGGTCTAAGCATTCTCACAAACAATATCAGTCCTACCACACAGCTATTACTCTGTGCATACTCACTCACTTTGCTAGTTCTCTCTTCAACCCTGTCTATTCTTGACTTAATCTCTCTTCAACCCTGTCTATTCTTGACTTAATCTCTCTTCAACCCTGTCTATTCTTGACTTAATCTCTCTTCAACCCTGTCTATTCTTGACTTAATCTCTCTTCAACCCTGTCTATTCTAGACTTAATCTCTCTTCAACCCTGTCTATTCTTGACTTAATCTCTCTTCAACCCTGTCTATTCTAGACTTAATCTCTCTTCAACCCTGTCTATTCTAGACTTAATCTCTCTTCAACCCTGTCTATTCTAGACTTTCACTTCAAACATAAACTTTTATGCAGCATATCCACACCATACAAATCATAAATAGCATCTCATTTAAAATTTATAGATCAAAATATGAACATTTATTTTAAAAATATGTGGGAGAAATCCCCATCATATGACAATATCCTCCAGCCATTTTATTGCAGTGTCGTTTTCCGGCATTGGATAATAATTATCTTTTGGTATCGCTTAGGCTCTTGTTAGTGATGTAAATTTGCAAAACACTCCCAAAATGTATTTTTAAAATATATATATTATATATGTATTTTATTAATTTCTTCTAACATATAAGCAAAGGGATTGCAATCTTTCGTTTTTCACAAAGCATCTCCTAAGAGAACCAAAGTCCATAACGTACAGTTCACAAATGTTCGGGTCTTGTCGATTATACACGAATTTGTGACGTAGATCAGAGTGTTTGCAAGATACACAACTGATAACAAGATTCATCAAATCCTGGTCAGACCCTGGCAAGATCCACAAAATACCTGCAAGATTCACCAAGTACTGGCAAAATGCACCAAGTACTGGCAAAACTCACCAAGTACTGGCAAAATGCACCAAGTACTGTCAAAATTCATCATGTACTGGCAAAATGCACCAAGCTGACTGGTTATCCACTGGACCTTTCTACTGATTATCAGTTGCACTTCTGCACTAGATATCGACCACCCCTCTTCACTGGTTATCGGTCACCCTTCTCTACTGGTTACTGACCGCCCTTCTCCATTGCTTATCGACCGCCCTTCTCTACTGGTTATCGGACGCCCTTTGCCACTGGTTTTTGGCCGCTCCTCTCCAGTTTTTTGTATCTCTCTTCAATACTAAAAAATATCTTTGAAATATGCGGTTCAATCATATTTCTATTAAAGGCCATCTCTGAAAAATAAAGAGTTGATGAGGCCATTACATGGAGAACAGTTAGTGTACACACACTTTGATTAGTAAACAAATAAATATTTCTTTCAGAGCCATACACGGAATACAATATTGCCATACACATGATGTCTACAAAAAACGAAAAAAGAACTGAGCACAATGCGAAAGATAGTGTAGCATGACTATTCTAAATAGAAACACGGTGTACGAGCCCAAACTTTAGAGAGGAAAGGACACGTGTGCAAAATACCTCTTATACATGGAGATATTTGATGTACCCCAAAATAGAAATTTTAACATTGCTACCCGAGTTTGGTGCTCTAGATTGAAAGGTGCTAGAGAGTTCTGGACTAAAACCTCAAACTACTGGAATTTTTCTCAACCGATTCTCTCTTAATTACTCTTATAATTCTTCAGCTTAGCAGCCATGACTGCAAACGCGTAGGTACCATTCGAGAATCAGCGAAGATAGAGTTTACATTTCTTTCTTTCTTATTATTCTTATCGTCATCATCATCGTCGTCGTCATCATCACCATCACTTGTGAATAAAACGCTTTGCTGCACAAGCAAGGATTGAACAATACTGTAAAGAACGAAGAAACTTCTATTTCTGTATTTTGTACATTTATTATTTTTTAAAGGTTTGTTTTTAACTACATCAAGGTACTATCATAGTAGAAAAAAGCCATCTTTTTTCTTACAGGTCAAAACTGCAGAAAACTTCAAACTCTCCTATGTTCTATTAGTGCTGTAGCATTTTAGACAGAGAAGTGTGGGTCAATAGAGAAGTATAGGACAATAGAGAAGTGAGGGTTATTAGAGAAGTATAGGATAATGCGAAAACTGTCACTTATGGACAGGAAACAAATAGGCTGTCGCATTCCTCCTCCTAATATGCAAACAAACACACCGACATACATATTCAAAAAAGAGAGAGGGAGAGACGGTGGGGACAGAGAGAGAGAGATTGGAGGGAAACAGGGAAAGAGAGAGAGAGTGAGAATGGAGGAAAGAGAGATAGTGAGTGGGGGAAAGCGAGAGTGAGAGTGGGGGACAGAGAGTGGGGGGTGAAAGATAAGGATAGGGAGAGGGGGACAGAGAGAGAGAGAGAGTGAGACAGAGCGAGAGACAGAGAGTGGGATAAAGAGGAGAGAAGGGAATGAGAGAAACGGAAAGGGAGGGGGAGAGAGGGACAGAGAGTGGAGAGAGATTGCGGAAAATGGAGAAAAAAGAACGGGGTAGAAAGAGGGGGAGAGGGGGGGACAGAACGACAGGGAAATGCACTGAAGTGACGATAACATCTGACCAACCAATATTATTAGTTTCACCAATCACCACAGAAAGATGTCGGTCCTCGTTACAACGGCGGTCTAGATTTTAGCCACCTGATCATCATTAGGATAGGACCAGTCATCATCGAGAGATACCAGTAGGTGTTGACATTCATGTATGGCAACATCCACTCTTCAAGATTATGGATTTCATTTGCGAGAACAAACCTATTTAAGAAAGTCCCTGAGGGAAACGACATTTACCTTTAACATTAAAATGGACCCCAGTTGATGAAGTTTTAGGGCAACGTGACGTACATAGAGCATATATTTATTTTATGAAAATGGTGGTTGTGATGAAGAGTAGCTATAAAAACTATGATTATTTAAATCACCTGACACTCGATAAAATGTTGTGCACACAACACAAACAATCAACAGCATCGGACCCATAACAAAAAAAAGATAAAATCTATTTTGAACTGTTTAAAAACGCGCTAACAAATCACATTTGCTAGATACTTTCCATCTCGACAGTTCGACCCAAATCCACACTGGAATGGGTTTACAGACCATTCTTAATGCATACCACTTAAGCGTCTAAGCGCTTGTAACTAAACCCAACAGCTCACTTGCGATGACAGTAAACGTTGTCAGTAACTTACCTTGAGTGCTCTCCTCGAAAGCCAACTCTTGACTGTTAATTGATCTCTAATGATCGTGTCAAGGCCATTCATAGGCGTAATGGAGGTACTAAGGGAGATAACCAAAAGGCTATTTATGATGTGTACCTACAGATGTGCGTTATATTTGCGCACGCTTGGTGACTGACCATTTGGAAGATAATTTCAGTCTTTACAACAACAACCTAGTGCAGGGGTGGCGAAACATTTTTAGATCGCGGGTGCCAATATTTTCAATTTAAAGATGGTATATATTGCTGCGTGCCAAGTAGGCCTACCAGTAACGCAGCTATGCCGGGTGTGTGGGGCTAAGCCCCACCCAAAACTAAATATGCTGTCTAATGACTTAATTCCTGAAACGTAGTGCGATTTTTGAAAGGTAATGACATGACATATATAATGCAATAATAAAATTAAATAAATATTATATTATACTGTGCTGTTTTTCTACAGCCAGTAGCCTACTGATTATACCAGTAGCGGTTTAAACAAACGTGTTATTATGACGAAATAAAGCTTACAATTATATAACTGTTATAACATATAAAACGTGTATTTTATTGTTATTTGATGGCTTAAGCCTCACTTAGGATTTTAAAGTCTTAGGACAGGTCAGTCAATGTGACTTCTGTTGTTGTGTGGTCAACGATAACAGCTTGATATCTAGAGTATATTTTGTATTCTTCAACGATACATAATCTGCACTCAAATCATCGGTCAAGCAATTTCTGGTATTCGATTTTATGTAATTCATTGTTGAAAATAGCGATTCATAAGAGTAAGTAGACGACGAGAAAATTGACAAAATCGCCGTTGCTACTTTTATCAGAGAATTGAAAGTTCCAGGCAAGTCATTCCAGACTCTGACAACCTCATTTTCAGCCGATATCTGAGGTTCTAATTTTCCATTTAACAGGTTACGTTCCATTATTTCTAGTCGCACTCGTAAGTCAACAAATTTCTGCTTCCAAATTGTGCTGGACTCAACCAGTTGTGCTGGACTGTAACTCAACAAGTTGCATCTCAGAATCGTGTAATTCCATCCAAGAAAACATGGCCAACTCAAGATTGTCTTGAGACAACATACTAGCCAGAACTATTGCTACCTTCGCTTGTTTTCGCAAGTACTAAAATTTAGGGGTTTGTTTTTCGTGTTGACAAAACCGAAATTGTCGTTAAGAGTGTAATATCAATATTTATGATACACACATACAGATAAATAAATAAATATATATATATGTGTGTGTGTGTATGCGTGTTTTGTGTATGTGTGTTTTGTGTGTGTGTTTGTGTGTGTGTGTGTGTGTGTGTGTGTGTGTGTGTGTGTGTGTGTGTGTGTATACCTGTGCATTTAAAAGAGTTACTGTCAGATATACTGTACACACTGCCACTTCTAAGTTATTCAATAATTAATTAATAGACAATTTCTTAATATGCCGTTTACATTACAGATAGACATGTGCTGATAAAAATTCAAACTTAGATATTAAAAGACATAGATACATTAATAAAATTATTTAGGTCAAACATATTTTTAATTGACAAAACGACAACTCTTCAAAACAATCTCGTTACATACTTTGTTGCTGTTAAATCCCACATTACTCGAGGAACTCAATCAACACGAGAACACAAATAGTTTGCGACTTCCTAGCACTGCAAGGCCTTGCGTTGCCCTGAAGCTCGATAGTTTCCCCCTTGTCTATAATATGTTAGTCTCTAATGACAATTTTGTGTACTTGCCAAATTGTATGTAGCTAATGCATTTCCGCTTGCCAGCGTCAGCATTAAATAGCACAAACCGTCTTCCGGTGGATTTGAGATCTACCACTGAACTTGCACGAAGTATGTTTTTTTTAAGGCGATTTAGGGCTACAATTAAATCATCACAACTATTTTTTCAGACTATGTATTTAAATTTGCACATTAACCATAAGCTGCTGACAGAACTACAGGTACAATGAAATCTGCACAATAGTTGCATTGTATTTAATGGATTTAGGACTGTACAGTTACGACCTGAAATGGAATGAGTCACAGAAACTAGCGTTCAAAGGGCAACATGCCAGTTTTCCGAACGTCAACATGTCCGGACCCTAAGGAAAAATAGTCTACGTTCCACTGATGTCCACACATATAGTTGTATCGATATTTAAGGAAACATTTGAGATGATTAAAAGAGAGCAAAGTGAAACTCACAGACAAAGAATATGAGTCACTATATAGTCACGCACTGTTTGTAGCGCTGATCCGTTGATTACAGTCACAAATTAGTCTTCTAGTGGTAATTCACTGGTGAGTCATAAGTTAGTCTTCTAGTGGTAATTCACTGGTGAGTCATAAGTTAGGTGGTAATTCACTGGTGAGTCAATAGTTAATCTTCTAGTGGTAATTCACTGGTGAGTCATAAGTTAGTCTTCTAGTGGTAATTCACTGGTGAGTCAATAGTTAATCTTCTAGTGGTAATTCACTGACGAGTCATAAGTTAGTTTTGTACTAATAATGCACTGATTAAATATAGCCATTAGCTATTCTTGTTGTGCAAATATACTGTTCACAGCCATAAATTAGTCTAGTAGCTAATGCACTGATTTCATTCTCATTTACATTACTTGAGTTAATCTGAATCAGTTATCAGTCTTATATAGGGGCAGTTGAATTACAGAGAAAACTTAATATTATATGGAAAGTTTAATCGCAGTCAATAGTTAGGCTTCATAGGAAGTTTAATTACAGCCATCGACTAACCTAAAGTATGAAGGTTATAAGTCAGCCAGTTAATTGTCTTTGGGCATGACGTTTAATGATGGTCAATAGTTTTTACAGCACCATCCGGATGAAAATGTATTTTGTTGACAGTATGGATATAACACTGGCTAATACATGTGACGTAAGTAAGTGAACAGTATGGATATAACTCTGGTTAATACATGTGACATACGTAAGTGAACAGTATGGGTATAACACTGGCTAATTATTTGAACACTGAAAATAATATTATATGTCAGTTTACCTATCTTTATCTGCACTTCTGCAGCTTGTTAATGGCTCAGATTACATGACCATCACTTTATATGTATTACTATAGCTTGTTAACGGCTCTGTTTCCACTCCGTTTGACTCACTCCATCTTGTCTTTCTCATTCATTTCCCCTATCTCTTGACTGTCATACCGTTTTCTTCACTATTCTCTCAGGTTTATTTTTAAATATGCAATTAATTCAGGATGATAATATATGTAAATGTCATGCACTTAATTCAGGATGATAATATATGTGAATGTGCATGCACTTAATTCAGGATGATAATATATGTGAATGTGCATGCACTTAATTCAGGATGATAATATATGTGAATGTGATAAGTATATTTGTGTGACTATATGAATAGATGTATATAATCATATGAAATGCATTTATGGGTGAGTGTGTATATGGAGAATGTGTGTATGTATGTGTTTGTGTGTATATACATGTGAAATATAAGTGGAATTAATTAAAACTCAATAAGGAAAAGTTATATGTCTATGATATATGTCTATGGTGAGCATGCATTTGTATTAATACCAGTATGTAAGATGTCTACTGGTTCAGTGAACAAATTACATAATAAGCATCACTTGAAGAGCTTTTGATGTAGGTTATACAAATCAGATTATGCTTAATGTTTTGGGTGCATTCTTCTAAGGTTTCCCAAAGAAGAACTTCAGTCTCCGAAGCCAGCAAAACTCTCAAAGTGGACTTCTGTTAAGAACTCAATAATTTACTTCCTAGCGTACTTCTATTCCGGCGTACTTCTCTTTCTGGTGTACATTTCCCGCTTGTACATCCGGCGTTTATTATATCTCCGCCTGGAAGAAGTTGTAACCACAGGATCCACTGAGCCCCTCACTCAGGAAATATATAACTTCATACAACTTGTCCAACTTGACCTATGATACTTGAACTTGAAACGACTTTGTCCGGCTTGTAGAACTTGACTGACATTCCTTTATCCAGCGTGTAGAATTTGATACGACTTTGTCCAAGTGTTGAACTTAACACGACTTTGTCCAGCTTGTTGAACTTGACAAAGTATGACTTTGTCTAAGTGCTGAACTTAACACGAATTTGTCCACCTTGTTGAACTTGACAAGGTATGACTTTGTCCAAGTGTTGAACTTGACAAGATATGACTTTGTCCAAGTGTTGTCATGACTTTGGCCAAGTGTTGAACTTAACACGACTTTGTCCAGCTTGTTGACCTTGACAAGGTACGACTTTGTCCAACTTGTAGAACTTGACACGACCTTATTCAGGTTTTGAACGTGACACAACTTTGTCCAGCTTATATTTCTGGGAAGTTTTAATATGCTTGTTAAGTATGTTGGCGATAATTATTTCCAGTAAATGTGTGCTACCAAATGCACGCAAAGATATGTTTTCATTCGGCTTTTTTTCCCATGTCATACTGATTCTCCGCATAATAAAAGCCCTTGGTTCCATTCCGCTTTTATTTCTACTACGAAGAATGCTTCACCTCTTCATCCAGCTTTTTGTACCTCCGGGCTTTATTCAGATCATCATTGATGAACTCGTACCTCTTCTGTCAGATGTTTGTACTTCTGGGTTTTAATCAATTCCTCATTGATGAACTCTCCTCTCAGGTGTGTGTACCTCCGGGCTTTAATCAATTCCTTATTGATGAACTCTCCCGTCAGGTGTTTGTACCTCCGGGTTTCATTCAACCTCTCCACACTGCACCCATATATCTCCGTGCAGTTTTCGGTGCCTACAGGATTTGAATCCTCCCCTTGATGCACCACTATTTCTCCTTTCACTTTTCTGTACCTTCAGGATTTATTACAATACATCATATGTGCCAGCAAAAACTTCCGACGGTTTATTAAACTTGACCGTACTAAAGCTTATTAGTGTTTCCACCAGCATGCCATGCAGGATCTCTTTCGCTCACCACGCTTCATTGGCTGGCTCCAGCTTTAAGTGCCTGTCTGATCTCATATCTGTATAAACGCCTTCCCAAAGAATGTTCTCTTCAAGAGATGAAAATGCCAACGTTCATTTTCCTATAAGGGACATCTACCTGGCGTTTTCCATTGACGATACGTGACACAAAGAAATCTAAAGGTGGATTCATTAACACTAGTTCTCTAGTCTTTAATATGATTGCATGAAAAAATTGCATATTACATAGGTCATTACCGATATATTCTTAGACATTTCATAAAATTAAACACCTTAAAGAGACTCGCATCATCATCATCAGCAGCAGCATCGTCGTCGTCGTCATCATCATCATCATCATCATCATCATCATCATCATCACTACCATCAAAAACAACATCATCAAAATCGTCGTTATCTTTGTCATCATTATTATTATTGTCCTTTAATAATTCGAAATTATTGAAAGAAGATCATTTTATGAAGTACGCCATGATTCTTTTTGCATGTCGAAAGTATTAAAATATATTATAACTAAGCTCAAATTTCATAATTTAAATTAAATGCGATCAATATTTAATACGTAAAAGTAGTGCATACTTATGATGTAAACAGAAACAAATTATCGTATGACAGAGCCTCTTCCATTTACAGAGCTTATAACAAAATACATAAATTACAATATATGTTAGCCATGCATTTCGATTTAAACGATTATAAAGATTTACGTAAATTAAAGCAATCGTTAGCTATACATACTCTTCCATTTAAAGTGAATCTAAAATTACATAAATTAAAGCAATCTTTAGCTATGCATACTCTTTGATTTAAAGAGATTATACAAATTACATAAATTAAAACAATCTTTAGCTTTGCATACTCTTCGATTTAAAGAGGTTATACAAATTACATAAATTAAAGCAATATTTAGTATGCATATACTTCCATTTACAGTGATTATTAAAAAATACATAAAGCAGGATTTAGCTACACATACTTTTCGATTTGAAGAGATTATAAAACATAAATCATAAATTAAAACAATATTTGGCTATACATAATCTTCTTTGTATATACATATAATTATCACATAAGTTAAAGCGCACTCTAGCTATAATAATCTTGAAATAGATTACAAAAATCTACATAAAATATTACATAAAAGAAAAGACACTTTAGCTATGCATACTATTCCTTTCATAGAGTTTTTAAAAATTACATAAATTAAAAGACACTTTAGCTATCCGTTCATTTTAAAAAAAATTATAAAAATACATAAATTAACTATATAAAATAGTCAAAGTTATTTTATCAAGAAAGCTGATGGTAACATATAGTTATTAACATAAACTTACATATTCAGTCTTTGTGAGAAATAAAACATGATAAATGCTTTTATAACATCAGTGCTTTGCTATTATTTTGTGCTCTAGCATAATTAGTATGACCTCTGTTTTTTCGGTAAACAAATGTCATACAATTTAGCTTAACACAGCAGATAAAAAATCCAACTCCTTTGATTTTAATATTGTTATTCCATATATTATGCCATTGTATTTGAAATATACTGATTGAATCATTCAATGCATTTCTATGTGAAATGTATTAATTAGAACAACAAAAGCCTTTGTAATATATATAAGCCTTTGAAATATATTAATTAGATTAATGAGTGTCTTGTATGTGAAATACATTAATGAGATCAACAAAGGCCTTGTATGTGAAATAAATTGATTAGATCAATAAATGCCAATAACAAATATCTGTAATGGAAGTAACCAACTTTCCTTTGCCACGCTGTATGTAAAAAATCAAACGATTGGCCAGTGCAAACTGACGGCTTTACGTTCAGACATTTGAACTAAAACTCAATGAAAATGTGGAATTAGTTAAGCAGTCAAAGTACTAAGCAAGTCAAATTTACGACACTAAGTTATGGAGTAATCAATTACAAAAAACTAAGAATTTTAAAAATAAAGGAAATAAAGAACCATAAAACTAAGAATTTTAAAAATAAAGGAAATAAAGAACCATACAACTAAGAATTTTTAAAATAAAGAAAATAAAGTATCATAAAACTAAACATTTTAAAAATAAAGGAATTTTTAAAAAATCCATAAAACTAAGAATGTTTAAATTAAAGGAACTAAAGAACCATATAATACTAAAAATTTTTAAAATAAAGAAAATAAAGAACCATTAGGAAATGGAGTGCATTATATATAACATATGCACCTAATTAGACAAAACTATCGTAATTAAACTGGAAAAGACGCGTGCGAGTATCAGCTTAATTGACCGTCTTCTTTGCATTTTTCATGACAAGAGTCCACATCAAAATATTTCTTTCTCTCTTGCACATTTCGTTGAATGTAACAAAACAGCAATGATTTACTGATTTTATCCTCTTCTTCTTAAAGCTTTTCTTTCTGTGACATTAACTGTTTTTTTGAAGCCATTCATTCCTCTCTGTTTAGGCCATGTGTTCTATATTCCATTCCTTTCAGCAAATTTGAGTTGATCTTATTGCAAGGTACTCATCCATCACTTTAGTGAGTGAAGCACTGAGTGCAGGATCGCAGAAAGAGTTGAGACGTTGAGTAACTGAGGCACTACGACAGGAGCTGAGAATTCGAGACACAGACGAAGGCTGAGTTGAAGGATTGAGACAGAAACAGAAGGAAAGAATTTCAATCACTGCGACAGAAGTTGAGACACTGAGAAAGCAGAAAATGTGAGGTGCTTGAGATATAAGATGAGAATTTGTGACATTGATACTTAAAGAGATAAGTGGAACTAATGAGACAACGATATAGATACAGAAAAGGTGAGGCAGAAACGGTGAGATACTGACAGAGAAGCAGATACTGAGTCAGAAACTGAGAAGACGAGACACTTAGACAATGCTGAGAAGGTGAGATACTGAGACAATGCTGAGACAGCGAAACACTGAGACAATGTTGAGAAAGTGAGACTCTGAGACAATGCTGAGACAGCGAAACACTGAGACAATGTTGAGAAAGTGAGACACAAAGGTAATGCTGAGAAAGTGAAGCACTGAGAGAGGTGCTGAGAATCTGAGGCACTGTGACAATGCTGAAAAAGTGAGACGGCGGGGCACTGAGACAATGATGAGATGGTGAAACAGACAAGGCTGAAGTGAGAAACTGAGACTTGAAACTTATGCAACAATTGGCAAGTAGTCCAATACTCATGCTCGGCCCACAATGAGAGATCTTTGCGAACAAACTTCTAGTGTTGTCAGTATAATGTTTTATCATTTAATCTGACTCTTTTAATCTTAGTCTAGAGGTACACATTTAAAGTTCAGACACTTCTGAAATCTAGTGAATGTTAGTAAATTACCTTAGAGTTTTGAAAATTTTATCAGTACTGATTTTTAAACAAATAACTGTTAGTAATATCTAGTGATCTTGTAATTTTGAAGTAGTTTCCGTGGATAGTTATTAAACCCCATTCATAGACCGCCTGCTATCAGACCTGAGAAAGTCAGCGTTAGTGAAAATAATCAATTGACTATAATATAAAATAATAACAGTCATTAGTGTAATTGAATTTTGTGCATAAATGTGATTTTTGGAAGTATGATACCTAAAGTCAGTTGATGCTTTTTACCCGACTATGAAATGAGATAAAATGCGGTTGACTTGCTATAGAAGCTTAATATCAAAACGCAATAAACAAGGATTTTTTAAATTTGATTGTTTTCACTTTAAAATTAATATATATATATGAGACTCGTTCCCACAAACCTGGACAAAGTCGATGAGCTTGTCAAAAATGGGGGGGGGGGTTCAAAATTTGTCAATTGTTTTTTAGAATTGTATTCCTTAACATTTCTGGAATTGGACATATTCATTCGGTCTCCAAATCAGAGTTTGAGAAGCACTAGTCTAAAAGATTCCCTGGTTTTCAGGGTAATATTTTGTTGATTCACTGACGTCATTCTTTGACTGACGCTATGACGTAATGCAAACGTGTGTACACTACACGGATGTCAAGATTATTTTAGCATAATGAAGACGTGAATTAAGTAACCCTTCTAAAATTCACTCCAGCAAACAATCCTGCGCTGTTGACTGTCCGAAGGTAAAGGGGTTAAGTGTATGCTTCCTGTCGTGTTTCTGAATGCATTTAAATTTCTCTCCATATACTGGCTAGCACACTGTCAGCAACAATGCTTCATAAAAGCAATCTTTGCATTCACTGAGCTAAAACGTTTTATACATATTTATGAAAGAATGCATCAATGAAAGCTCTATGAAAGACATCCTATGTACATAATATTTTAACATAAATAACACCTATATATGACACTTCACAATTATAATATTATTTAGAGTAACTGGAAGAAGATACTTCATGTGTGTGTGTGTGTGTGTGTGTGTGTGTGTGTGTGTGTGTGTGTGTGTGTATTCATTAGTTATAGAACGCCTATAGAAAAAAATCCTCTCCAAATTTTCACATTACTAAGAGAAATCATTCTGCAATTATTATATTTCTTTCTTCCTTCCTTCCTTTCTTTCTTTCTTTCTTTCTTTCTTTCTTTCTTTCTTTCTTTCTTTCTTTCTTTCTTTCTTTCTTTCTTTCTTTCTTTCTTTCTTTCTTTCTTTCTTTCTTTCTTTCTTTCGAGTCATTGCTATTTATAGTGCAATAAACTCTTTACTGATGTTCGTCTATGACATAGTGAACACAGCAACTTTTACACCCCCCTCATCACCCTCCCATCTCCTACCTTCTCAAGTTAGATTGTGGATGAAATGCACGACCAACTAGGAACTCCATTAGTAAGAAGTGTACAATGTTAAACAGAGCGAGCGAGGCCGAATGTTGGAAATGGTTTCTAATGGATCAGGGAATGCAGTCACGTGCAACACGAACTGATAGGCTGTGAGCATGCGCACAAAAAACAGTGTTTTCAATGTTAATTAGAAAAACTTGCACTAAAATGTTCCAAAACTACAATGGCAGGTTGATCGACGGTGAATTATTTTTCCCCCCGAACAGGGTGTTTGTTCAGTCAGGGGTAAAATCAGATCATGTATTGAAATGGATTTTGTTTATTTTAAAAAGTGTAAGTATTAAATTTTAATTTAAAAATAAAATTTATTTGACTAATTATTGGATTTGATGATAAATAAGTATTACGAATTTAATTTTATCTTCCACACGAGTAGTCAAATGTTCGTTTAAATATCTGTGTAACCCTTTTTCTGGAGTTGATAAAATGTTCACAACATATTGCATAATATGCTATTCATTAGTATGCTGTGTTACCGTTTCTTTCCAGTTAGTATTGCTATGAATAGCGCAAAACCCCTTTCTCCAGTTTCAAACAAACAAACAAACAAACATAATATTCCTATTCTGACACTATTGGCACGTCATGTATTTTTTAAAAATAGTTTATTTTTAAGGTTCTCAAAAATAAAATTAGCATGTTGTTGAACGCCATATGCTATTCTGTAAAATAAGGAATGCAGAGATATTTGTGTTCATGAATAACCAATCCTGTCATCTTCCCCTCTGGTCAATTCATGCGCTGTCAAAGACAATGTCAGAAGGCCATTGATCAGACAAGAACGGTAACCGATTAGCAAGCAAATCACACGTATTACGAAGCGCAAGCGTGTTTGATATATAGGGCAAATCTCACTTCACACGTATTTCGAGTCACGTGCTTCCCCAAAGCTTTGCTTTGCCACGAATTACCCGATGCAATAGTTCTGTTTTAAGGTTTCAATTTACACGCGAGCCTTGAAAAATCATAAATCGAAATGCGAATTGCGTTCTTAACTAGACTATATAATTCAAATTTGTATTATTTTCTTTTAAAGGCTTATCTAACGTAAATAAGCAATTATGAGAATAGCGATTTTTTACCTATAATTGAAGATTACAACATCCACCACATTTCACGAATATTTTTCAAATCTGCAAGTTATTGGGATTATGTTTTTAGAGGATTTCATTTGAATGTAAATTTGTCAACAATATATCAACTAAGTATCAACGATATATCAACTAAATATCAAATATCTTTAAACTAAATATCAACTCTATATCAACTATATTTCAACTAAATATCATCTAGATATCAACTAAGTAACAACTAAATATAATTTGAATATCACCTATATATCAACTATATATAAACTAAGTGTCAACTAAGTATCAACTAAATATAAATTAAATATCAACTATATTTCAATAAATATCACACCTGACTTTGAAATGCCTAGATCTGAATCTATGTTTGCTTGGGATAATGGTGATGACAACAATTATGGTGACAGAGAAGTTCAGAAGGCTGTACTCTCTTGGCAATTTCGTTAGGTCAGTCATTAATCCATGCTTTATGTATCGCTTACGGGTCAAGGTTGCTTAAACTACTGAAGGGTATGTCAGACACAGTGTCTTGAAGTAAGGGACATTGTAAAGAACGTGATTTAAGAAAGGGTTTGTATGTCACTGTTTATGTCACTGTTTATGTCAATGTTTAAGTCACTGTTTATGTCACTGTTTATGTCAATGTTTAAGTCACGTTTTATGTCACTCTTTTAAGTAAATGTTTATGTCACTGTTTAAATAATTGTTTATGTCACTGTTTAAGTCACTGTTTGAGTTACCGTTTATGTCACTGTTTAAATCACTGTTTAAGTCAATGTTTATGTTACTCTTTGTGTCACTGTTTAAGTCTCTGTTTAAGTCACTGTTTATGCCAATGTTTATGTTATTCTTTATGTCACTGTATAAGTCACTGTATAAGTCATTGTTTAAGTCAATGTTTATGTCACTGTTTATGTCACTGTCTAAGTAACTGTTTATGTTACTATTTAAGTCACTGTTTATGTTACTATTTAAGTCACTGTTTATGTTACTATTTATGTCAATGTTTATGTCACTGTTTAAGTTTTGTGAGATATTTTGAGGAGAGAATGCATCTTTCACGTATCGATTGATCTATCACTTTAGAAAATGTTAAAAATAATTCACAAATTGTATTTACAGGGGATGCTAACTTTACAAATAAGTATCAATTAGAAGTTTTCGTAAATTAGGTCAACGTGCGGAGTAGCAATTCGCGCGGATAGTTATAGAGGTGACAGGTCAGCTACGATACAACTGCAAAACTCTCCAAAGTCTGTCTGATGGTTACTTAAGAGCTGGTGGTAATGATTATGATAAATGGTCTTTTACCTTCACAATATGCTGCTGCTCGCCAGCGGGCATTAATCTTGTAAATCGACCTTTCAATGTTTAGGCCGTCTTTATAGTTTGTTTCTTTTTAGGCCGTCTTTATAGTTTGTTTCTGTTTAGGCCGTCTTTATAGTTTGTTTCTGTTTAGGCCGTCTTTATAGTTTGTTTCTGTTTAGGCCGTCTTTATAGTTTGTTTCTGTTTAGGCCGTCTTTATAGTTTGTTTCTGTTTAGGCCGTCTTTATAGTTTGTTTCTGTTTAGGCCGTCTTTATAGTTTGTTTCTGTTTAGGCCGTCTTTATAGTTTATTTTTGTTCTGTTGAAAATTTACAGTTCTGGTTTTCGAGCTCTAGTGAGATGATTTGTCTACTGAAGAGCTAGCTCTAGTGTTTTAATTTATTTCCTTTAGAGAATGACATGAACTTTGAATATATACGAACTCTCTAGTTAGCATAATTTCAAAGTTCGAAGGTTCATAGCATTATTTATTTAATTGATCATGGAGAGTCGTTATCATTATCATCATTACATCATCATCGTCGTCATCCCTATCTTTTAATAGCTTTGCTTTAAAAAAGTTATTTGTAGTCTAGTTTCCAAATCATTTGCATATTCTCGGAGATTCATTTTTGGACAGATATGCTCACTTGTTTGAATCGGATAATCGCATCTTCATGTTAAATTGTTTGTTTAAGCAGCACCATTTGTCTCATATTTTTTTTCAAATGTATGTATTAGTCATTCTACTTATTTTGTCACAGTTGATTCTTTCAAGTAACGTGGCCTAAGTAGTGCTACCTCGTATAATAAGACCCATAACTATTTCATAATTACATGAACGTATGTTAGTCATTGCATATAATCACATGTAGACATTAGGCATATACACATTTAGCCATTAAGTAAAACACATGTAGACATTAGGTACAAACACGTGTATCCATTAGTTATAAGCCCATATAGACATTAGACATAAGACATTAGGTAAAAACACATATAAACATTAGGAATAAACACATGTAGACCTTAGGTATAGAGATATGTTAGTCAGTAGATATAAACACATGCAGACATTAGGCATAAAAGCATATAGACATTAGGTATAAACACATGTAAAGCATAAGATATAAACACATGTAGACATTAGGTATAAACACATATAGACAATAGGTATAGGCATATGTAGCCATTATTTATAAACACATGTAAACATTAGGCATGGTGATATGGTTTAAACTGTTCAAAGAGGTTGTATATCCATTACATGTAGACGTAAACTATTCTGGAGAGTTCATGAGCCATGAATATGAAATGTTCTAGACTTTACACAATCCTATTTCATCTATTTATTTCATGCTTCTTTATTGTTCTTTTTAGAGCAACGGGTGTCATCGATTTGATGTGTTGATACTTAGTTTTCTCATTATAATTTAGTGCAGTTTGAGCGTTTGATTTTTTGTTTGGTTTATTTTTATGTAGACAGGTTTTAACGATTTTATTGTCTGTAGATTAATTCTTCACATAGACCCATTTTATAGATATGATTTTGAGCAATATGAGCCTTATATAGACTGGTTTTATCTGTTTTATGTAGTGCTGTTTAGACGTTAATACTGCCTATGTTTACACCATATAATTTACGGCAGGCTGGGTCTTAGCGTAATCATACGTTATCAACAACTTTATGTATTTCAATCGGAATCACTAGTTGATATTCTTTAATTTAAAGCCGTTTGATTATTTAAATAGACTGACTTCTCTATTTAAATCACTGCTATTTGGACATATACTCATAAGCCTCAGGTCAATATACTTTGCCATGCCATTAGTAACCATATAACAGAAATATTTGGTTTGGTTTTCTTTGTGCAGTTTAATTAGGGTAAATTGATTTGTTTTGTAAATTGATTTATTATCCAATGGTTATGATTTAAAGAGCGAGACCAGCCAATGGGCTGAGATCTAAAAGTGTACTTGCTATAGAGAAATATATTTTCTGATCACTTGAATTTGAAGTGGCACATCATCCTAGATCTCTCTGTCAGTAATTCATCATAGATCTCTCTGTCAGTGCTTAAACTAGACCGAGCTGTCAGTCACTCATCATAACAGAAACCCTGTCTAGGTAGGCAGCGTTTATAAGACTACAGTGAGTTTTAAAGACTCTACCCAAGTAGACCTAACACTGTAGAGTCATTATAAACGGGGGGAGGGGGATAATGAATGCACTGCAAGTCATTAATTGAGAGAGTTAATTTATTGTCTCTCATCATTTTGTGCTGACTTTATAGAGGAAACTCTCAACAAGTTATAATATTGCTAATATAGACGTTGCCTCTCTGCTGTGCCAATCACAACATTGTTTTGTTTGGGGTATTATATCGTTAAACATCCAGCTGTTTCAATCTATCCTTTTGTTACACATCAAATGTCATCGGTGCATTCACTACATTCTTCTATTTATCTTATCAACCAGCCTACACGAGGCTAGCCCAACTAGCGGCCCGCAATGCCAGGTTTTGCGGCCCGTGGAGACAAAAATAATAAATAAGGTTGAACCTTGAATTAAGCGACTGTAGAAAACTGTATTGTTCGATGATTCTTCAATAATAGAGGCAGTGTATTGGCTGCCTTTCACGCCATGTGCTTATCATTTCCGGTGAAGGCGTCTCTTTCTTTCGTCATCTATCCCATCTTGAGTTGGCAACTGTCTTCATTTGGCGCGAAAGCTGTAGATATCTTGCTGTTTTCGCCATGTGTTTTGGTGGTTTATGAAGTCTAATCATTGTAATTATTTATTTTTACACTCATATTGAAAAACCTGAGTGCAAGAAGGGCAGCAAGAAGATGAAATTTGAAGTCTTAAGGATCTTGAAGACTGGACTATTTTGTCATAAATAATAATGGCAATATACAGTGTGTTTTATGCAGATAGTAGGAGTTTGCAATGAGTATAATTATGTTAACATACACTACACTAAGTCACACGATAAACAGTTGATGAAATTCGAGGGAGTTGCTAGAGCCGCATTTTTTAAGACTAAAATGAACTTCAAACACCAAACGGGTTTGTCAAGTTCTCTGCTAAGCAGGCTGCTGCGTTAAGTGTATCATTCGAACTTACAACGAACATGAAATCTTTTAGGTATGGTGAAATTGTTAAAAAGTGTTTAAGAGAGAAGCCTTTGGTGAAAAACGTTTGTGTGAAAAATTAGCAAGTGTCCTTATTGTCTGACTGTCTCCAGAAGCGTGCACAGTTAGGGCGAGCAAATAAGGAGAATTGGAAAAGTAGTAAAAACATGCATCTACTTTTCATTGTTTGGACGAAAGTGTTGACCAGATGGACATGAATCAACTTTTCATTGTCATACGTATGATCTTTGATGATTTTTGTTTTACTCAAGAAGATAACTGCTTGACTTGTGTTCTCTGCATGAGAGCAGCAGAGGTGAAGTTAGTTTTAAAGCAGTTACCAGACAATGCAAATGTATGGTGGTTTTGACAAAAGTTCTTGTATTGTTACTGACAGTGCACCATCCATGAGAGTGAGGAGGCGGGGAGAAAAGGGACTTGTAGACCTACTCAAGAGAAATGGTGTGAGGTGCCCTGTTTCTCACTGTATTATTCATCAAGAAGCTCTCTATGGGAAGTGAGTTACACAAAGCGATGCAATGAAAACAAGATTTGTGATGGCAATAGGGCACCACTCCATTGTAGGTTTCTGGAATTCTTGGAAGAGATGGAAGCTTGATATGGAGATTTACTTCTGCATGCAAATGTACGTTGGTTAAACGCAGGGAAATTAATTCAGATTTTTTTTGTTTTAAAGAAAGTGATTCCAGTTATTTTGAAAGTCTGAGAATGTGAATCAAGTGGGGGGTGGTGGCTATGAATTTCTTTAAGAGAGCTTGTTTTTATGACTCATTTGACTCAGTACCTCAACGAAATGAATAAGAAACTTCAGGGTAATGCTCAAACTGTCAGAGCTGATTGGGCACGTCGAAATAAATTGAATGTGTTACAATCATGTTTAGCCAAATATGATTTGGCACATTTTCAATGTTGTCAAAGGATATTAGATAAAAAGAAGAGGGGGGATTTTCTGACTTTTGTGCGAATGTTGAAGTGGTGAGTAAAGAATTCAGATCAAGGTTTGCGGAATTTGATGACATGAAAATTAAACTGCATCCCTACAATGATCCCTTGACTGTAAATAGCGAGGAGCAGCCATCAAAGTTTCAATTTGAGCTGAATGATCTTCAAGCTCACCTTTTTTTTCAAGCCAGAACAGAAAAAGGAAAACATTTTCAAACTTCTTACTGGTGACAAGTTCCGTCAGTTAAGAGATTTTGGTATGCAGTTCACATCTATGTTTGGAAGCACATGTGTGAAAGTGCAGTTTTGAACATGAAGTTCATATTTTTAAAGAAAGAAGTGCAGGAGCTGGCTGAGTGATGGTTCTTTGTTGCATTTATTGACACTTTCAACAATGAATACATAGGCTGCCATCCCAGCTTTGGTGGAGTCAGAATGTCTACGGAGCTCTCATTGAATTTAATTGTAATTTGTGACTGTGCATATTTTTCTTTTATTCCTATGTACCATTAGTATTTGGTACAATGCCATTATTAATAGAAAAGAGCAAGTTTACAAAATATTAATATATATTTGATTTTACTGCATTTGAACCTGTTACTGTTGTCATCATCATTTTTTTACATTGAAAATGGCTGTAATCTAGGCATTTTTGTGGTTGTTAATTAACACGCCTTCTAGGGCAAGTCTTTAATTTTAAGAAATTAGTGTGCGGCCCTTGACTACATTTGTCTAGGAAAATCTGCACCACCCCTCATCACATGTAATAAGTTATAAGAGATTAATTAATTATTAATAATAATAACAATTAGATAGGCTGTGCTAGTATCACAGTGCCCTTATAACAGCAGTGCCTTACAACAATATATCAGTGCCGTATAACAGCAGTGCCTTACAACATAACATCAGTGCCTTACAACACAATAGCAGTGAGTATAACAGCAGTGCCTTACAACTTAATAGCAGTGCCGTAATACAGCAGTGCCTTACAACATAACATCAGTGTCTTACAACATAATAGCAGTTCCTTACAACTTAACAGCAATGCCTTACAACCTAATAGCAGTGCCATATAACAGTAGTGCCTTAAAACATAATAACAGTGCCGAAAACAGCAGTTCCTTACAACATAATAGCAGCACAATATAACATAAAAGCAGTGCATTACAACATAACATGTGTGCCGTATAACAGCAGTGCCTTACAACATAATATCAGTGCCTTACAACATAACTTCGTTGTCTTAAATAAGTCAGCAATGTCTTAAAAGTAATTATGCTCATAAAAATGTAATTGCAAATGAGTTTAATATAAATTTATTTTAATTTTATCTGTTCCCTAGTACCAGTACCCAATTTCAAGCAATTCAAATTTCGTACGAAGCAATATGCGTTCGCCTGGTTGGAAAGCGTTGACAAAATGCTTGATCCCTAACAATCCCCAGTCCTCAAACTTCACTTCTCTACTTATGACTAATCCTTCACCGGACTTCCACTTGTGGTTTCTTGCTTGAAGCCTTGTGCGCATGCCTGACAGTTGCCCACACGACCCCGATTCCGTTATCGCATCCAAAGTGAGCGCGTTCACTAATTTAAAAACCAATAGTCCAGTTCTCAAATGCTGTTTGCAGAAACTTATTACTTTACACGGGCCTCGGTTAGACAAGTCACCTGCCTGCTGTACCTTATCAATCACACTTTACCTGCATGCTGATAGAGCGACCGCATGAAGATCGCGCCGACGTTCACTGGCGACGGTTACTGTTTGCAAACACATCACGGGTCATGCAACGACGAATTATTATGCAACACGCGGACGTGCATACTTCATCTTGAACGCGACTGCGCTCGTGCCAACGGTGTGTCTGCATGCAAATTTCGGCTGATTAAGTGACCTTGGGTTTGTTTTTCTCTTTTTATTACTTTTCCCTCTCCCTCTCTCTTTGTCTGTCGCTCTGCATTAAGTATTTTACTCATATTTCACTCACCTAGAAAGATAACCAGAAATAAACACAAGATAGAGAAAGAGATATGTAATAGATACCCAGAGACGGGCACTAAACTAGTCCTACGAATGATTAAAGTATGTACGTAGAGGACATACTGAGACAATGACATTTCTTACTGTTGCCCAGGCAATTTGTATAGTTCATATATATATTGCTATTTCATACTATAGCCATGATTCTTAATTAGATTATATTTTATTTCGGTTGTATTTAATTACTTTCCAGTCAGCGGATGTTGTAGTAGGATATCATGGCACGCTTTCTGTTTACACAATGTAAATTAACATATTTGTGAAAATGTAATAATTATAATCACCAATACCGCGATCCCTATCATTGACTGAAAATGTAATAATTATAATCACCAATACCGCGATCCCTGTCACTGACTGAAAATGTAATAATTATAATCACCAATACCGCGATCCCTGTCACTGACTGAAAATGTAATAATTATAATCACCAATACCGCGATCCCTGTCACTGACTGAAAAGTTACATTTGAAAAAAAAAAAAAGCGGTATGCATCGATCATCCATTCTGCAGCAGTTATTTTCTCTTGACTGTTCAGTAAAATTGATAGATAGCTAGAAATAAGCACAGACCAGACATATCGTTTAAAGATGTTGCGAGACGAACAGGTTATTGTTATAAATTTTTAAGAGGCTAACAAAATAATGTTATAAGATGTCGAGAGATGAATGAAATATTGTTATAAGATGTCGAGAGATGAATAAAATATTGTTATAAGATGTCGAGAGATGAATGAAATATTGTTATAAGATGTCGAGAGATGAACAAAATAGTGTTATAAGATGTCGAGAGATGAATGACATATTGTTTATAAGATGGAGAGAGATGAATGACATATTGTTTATAAGATGGAGAGAGATGAATGAAATATTGTTATATGATGGAGATAGACGAACGAATATTGTTATAAGATTATGAGAGTTGAACAAAGTATTATATATTATGTAATAATATATTGAAAGTCGAACAAAATGTTGTTTTAAAATGATGAGAGACCAATAAAATATTGTTATAAAATTGTGACATAGTGTCAGTTTTAATCACATCATCTTCGGTAGTGTGGCATACTAGTTGCCTTATGGTCAAACAACATTAGGCTTATACAATGTGCGACAGATATTTTGGATAGGGAGAAGTGCCTTACATGAAAATTTACAAGCTAACATTTACAGCTCTAAATTCTGTACTCACGATATGGCCTTTACTACACACGCTTAGATTGGGGGTGGGGTGGGGTGGAATTCGAAAATATGTGTCTTGGTACATCGAAGGAATTTCAAACGGTAATTTAGAAACAAAAACATTTCCTATAAGTCCGCTTGCTCTCCACATTTATCTAATTTTATTGGCTAAATGCACTCAGACAATACTTGGCCATTGGTCAATGATGACCTATCTCTCTATCCGGCAACTGATTATGGGCACTTTGTGTCACTTGCTGTCATAGTTAATACAGTTAACGATAACAGTATGAAGTAGGTAGACTATTTCGGGAGACGTTGACATTAGAATTTCTTAAGATGGCGAATTTTTTTTTTATTGTCTAATGAAGAATCTAGAAAAAACACGTGTAATACATTCGTTAGTGTTGCGTTTAATGTGCAAAGCACGAATCTGCTTTAAACATAGCTACATTAGCGTTAACAAGAATAAAAACGCACGATATTTTATTATATAAAGTCTATAAATATAATACAAGTGACAAATAGAGCAAAGTGTGAAAATATTTCTCACACTCTATTTGAGCACCATATAAGCCCATACAATATTTATATTTTGCACATGGTCAAGTTAAATCACTTCATCTTTGGACTTCATCGAAGACGTAGCCATGCAAATGCAAAGAAAGTGACTTAGAGTGGCACTTACCACTGAAAATAGAGACAGATTTATAAACCATGATTTTGGCATTTATCACTAAAAATAGAGACAGATTTAAAAACCACAAGTCTGGAACATTGGCGTGAAAATTTGAAGTGAGGCCATATTCTACTACTACTACTACTACTAATGACGACGACGATGATGATGATGATGCTCAAAGGGCGTAATAAAAATTACATTGTGTAAATGTTCTATTTGTTAAGATCTTCTAAATATTATAGTATTGCTTACAGATCTCTTAAGATGAGAGAGGGGGGGAGAGAGTATGTGTGCATGTGTATTCGTGCGAGTGTGTGTGTGTGTGTGTGTGTGTGAGAGAGAGAGAGAGAGAGAGTGAGTGTGAGTGTTTGTGTGAGAGTGTGAGTGTGTATGTTTGTGTGTGCGTGAGTGTGTGTGTCTATGTGTTTGTGTTGGGGGTGGAGAAAATCACTATCTGTTAAAGCGGAGCTAGAAAAAAAAAAGAGTACTGATATATACTACACCTGAATGGAGCTAGCCTGACTGATTTATCTGACCGAATCACTGGCGATCCAAGGGACAGGGCACGCGCATGTAATTAATTATCGCTGCCACTTCGGTGGTCTAGAACTGTTGTCCATTACAGAAAAGGTTTTAATTGGCGACGCAGGTGTGTGTGTGTTGTATTCTTTTCAGGTGTACATATATTTACCATCTGAAATCACACCATTTACAACTTCAAATACAACAGCCTCGAAGGAACACTTAGGTAGTGAAAGACATTAACGAAACCACCAACAGCACCACCACCACCAGTCAGGGAGACCAGCCCACCGGATTTCAAACTGGAATGAAAACGTCGCCAGACGAAAAGTCCTTTGCAGGATTCCGGAAGTCAAATGAACCACCAGCCACTCAATGTTTTTGTTTACATATCTATCTATCTATCTATCTATCTATCTATCTATCTATCTATTTGTCTGTCTGTCTGTCTGTCTATCTATCTATGTCAGGCTGTGTCTATTTCCTAAACTCATCCATGCTTAAATGCATATATGCAAATGTACTTTCAAGGAGATATGCATGATTACGCATATGCATTAATGCAACATAACATATACAAAATATATTTTACGCATTAATGCATATATACAATATGTGTACACACATTAATAAATTATATACATCTATACATACATCCTACACACATTTGGGTACACTTACCTACTTATATATACTTATATATGTAAATCATACAAATATGCCTGCATACATACATACACTCACACATATTTAAACACTCACACATATTTAAACACACACACACACACACACACACACACACACACACACACACACACACACACACACACACACACACACACACAAGTATAAGTATCAAGCTATCTAGGCGTCAGAATAATACAAAATCCATCATGCCTAAGAAATTTTCCAAGTATCCTGAGTTAAGTGAAGAACGAGAACTCGTCCTATCCTTTAAATGAAAAACACCTGTAAGGAGCGCTAAAGGTAATAGAGAGTGATAAGCTACAGGCGCCGTCCAATTGTAGCACCAGCAGGAAAAGTGACTCCTGTTTTACTAAAGTGTATTATCGTAAAACATTATAATAGGATTTATTCCTTATGGAGAAAATGATAGCATTAGTTTTTTCTGTGTAGAAATCTAAAGAAAATGAAAGCCGAGTTTGCTAAATTAATGACTGTTGTGAATGAAATTATATTTACTGTTTTCTTGATACAGCTCTGTAATTCTACTTCACTTATGTGAATTTAATTTTTACATGTGGGAAACGGAAATTTACAGCATTATAATTAATTCCGCATGATTTAAATTTATGACTGAGATTATTTATCCTTCGTCAAAGTGTTTGTTTACAACTTAGAAATAGTGTAGCATTGTTGTCTTTAAACGCATGACTACCATTCTTAAACTTATTATTGTATTACTAATGCTTTATATTAGTAAATATGCAGGTATCATTCAGAGTACTAAGCTATACTACTTGATATGCTTCATTAAAGTGTTGATTAAGTATTGATTAGGAACATAAACTGTTGAATTAATGTGTTGCTGACGTCATGATTAGCAACTTTATTTTTCGTGAATATGTTGATTCAGTGACTCACTTCTATTAGTTATGTATCTGTTCTGAATTTCCACGCGGCTTATGCAAGTCAGTTTGTGTTCGTGTTCTCTTATTAAACTATTTCTCTCGACAAGTGAAGAGTTTCCAAATGCTAGCAACGTGTATTTTCTTTCCTGGATTATGCATACCACTACTGTAAAAGTAAATACTTATCAATGAGTTGGTGAGCGATTCCCTGCCCTTAGCATATTTGATTTCATATGTAACTTGTTCTCTAAAATAAATTATGCTTTCAAATAATTATTATGTTTCTGAGTTCCGTTTTATAGTTTTAAATTTCCCATATCGACGATTGCTCGCCATACGTAGTCATTGTCTGCTTTAAGGTTTTATTTTCAATTATGCAACATCTTCCGCGGCAAACTCAGCCTGAAACACCACGCAGAGTATGCATTCATCGATTGGCTGCATAAGCGGAAATGACGTGCGATGTCCGGTATGGCGCCGCTGCTGCCACCTATTGAGCCAAACAAGTCCGCTGCAAGTCTCAACTCTTCGGCATCTGCCGACATCTTGAACCCAGAAAAAAAATGAAAAATTGCGAACCGCGTGCTTTAGGGTGTCGAGGAAAGAAGTTGGGGAAGCGTAATTACCTCCCGCTTGCTAGGCGCTCTCTAGCGTGCAAAGTGCAATATCAGTCCTCTCTCGCCATGGCGGTCTCCAACATGAGTCTCCGAACTAATTATTTCTCTCATAAATCTCCAGTGCGCTTCTTTTGCTCTCTGCCCCTTTTCTCTCCTTCTGCTTTTTCGTCCCCACCATCCTTACCCCAGCCACCACTTTCCTTCCCTCCCACGTCTAAGGTTTGAACGATCCCCCGTTGTGGCTGTTTGGGGCTGATTTATCGCGAACGAGTCTGAGTTGCTCGAATTGGAAGCAGTACCTCTATTCAAAGCCAGGAACACTCGCGTGTGAGGATCGTTACGATATTGAAATATTAATAAATTATGGCCAGTTGTCACAGGCTGGCTGTTTGAAGTGCATCCAGCAATCTCAGAAAAGTTGCACTTAACGTGCGAGGTGAGCGGCCGTAGAAGACAGGTGGACGCCATCGTCTTTTCATGTGAGTATGCGCGAGTGGGACGAGAGCACTTGAGGACAACCACAGTAACCTCTTCGTGACTGTGCAAGTGACTCTTTTTGTTCAGTGATATTTTCACCTCTTTCTTTTCCTGGTATTTCTAGAGCACAGCCAACACTGTACGTTCTTGCTTCTGTATGTAGTTTAATACATTGAACTTCCTTTTCTTTCCCTCCTCCCCCCATCCCCGTCTTCCCTCACGATACAGCAATTGGTTAGCACACTGCACATCCTCACCAGGATCTAGCATAGCTATCCAGAGTAAATGCAAGTGTGCACACCGCACATCCTCACCAGGATCTAGTAAATCCAATTGTGCACACTTCCGTCCGTGCACTACCACTTTTCACTCTGGAGTTGGGACCCTAGTCTGTTACGAATCCGCAACACCCAGGTGAAGCCACCCAGGAGGAGTGTAAGGTGTATTTCTTTCAGCATAGTACTCGCTCTTGAGGCAGGGCTTCCAATGAAAACGTTGGATCGGTTTGTTTAATAAATGCTAGTATTCTAAAAACGGTCATTTTCAAGGGAAAAGGTCATCTCCATGCGAAAGGTCAGCTCCAAATAAGTACGAATATAAGCGCAACCTTCAATGACTAGAACGCCTGAGATTTTATTTGATCTCATTCGTAATCAGATAAAGGTCTACAATTCGTACAAAGCATATTTGATCATATATATATATATGAGCATATCGATCTCGTATTAATTAGATGACTGACAGTGACTTACTTGATCTCATTATAAAATTAGATAAATAACACGACGCAATCTCAATCATGTTCAGGAAAAGAAAAAGAGTATGTGACGTAGTCAGATTTACGACTACATGACACAGCTGATGAGACAAAAGACTGCGTGACACACGTGTTCATCGAATGCACTATTATATAAATTATTTATTTTGTTCTCACTACATATTGTATATGGGGTTTAGATTTTTTTAATTTCTTTATTTAGTGAGTAATTATTAATTTGAATTGTCTTATTTATTATATCTTTTACCTAGAATAAATTTGAAATGATGTCTTAGTATTTCTTTAAATGTTCCGGTAATATGAATACTATTTTAAAAATTCTTTATATATTTAGTCGGGATGAAGAGACAATGAGAATGGTGAGATACAATGCTGTTACACTACTGTTATGTGCAAGACATAGCAGGGCATTCTCTCGGACTTTTAACATTCATTAAAACCATGCACACTGGGTGATTTAAAAAATAATAATACAATTTATGTAATCCACCTTTTCCTCCATTCTTAATTTTACATCTCAATTATTGTAAATGCTAGAATTTAGACAGCAAGTTTAAAACAGCACTGTTCAGTTCCTTGGTTAACATCTAGCCTTCCGTTCTTTTTGTATATTTCGATAATTCATGCATGCGGGTCTTCATAATTTTAAAAATACTTTAATAAAGTCTTACAGTGACATATAATTTTTCTCGGAGAGAATAGAAGTATGTCCGTACGAAACAGGATTAAAAGTTGGTATATTTTGTACATGTATAATACATGCAAATAAAATAATTTTGCTTGCAGCCAATGCTTGTTATGACGTGCCGTCCGTTTCCTCATCAAAATATTAGTAATAATCAATTAGAAATATTAAAGTGACATTCTGCTTTAATAAAGCATTTTACATTTTTAATTCATTAATTAGTAAATTATTTTAGTAAAGTCATAATGAGTAAATAGAATTACAGCAAATTCATGTCTGTAAATTGTTTTCTTTTCTTTTTTAATTTTATTTTCTATTTTCCGGGTTTTGTTTGTTGTTTTTGTTTTTGTTTTTTTGGGGGGTAGCTTGCTTTCTTTCTTTCTTTCTTTCTTTCTTTCTTTCTTTCCGATTACTTTCTTGTTTCTTTTATTTCTTTAGTCTTTCTGTCTGTCTTTCTTTCTTGATCATTACATTCTGCATGCGTTTAATGTTTCAGCTAATGCCTTATATTTTCCCGACACTTTCTGCTCTTCATCTTTTCTCATATCTGTCCCAGTCGCGTTTATTGGATCTCCATCCATTGGATAAAATATTCATAATATAAGAGCTGTATTTCAACTTTAAAATACATGTTGACAATTATCCTAAGTTAGACATGTGCCAACTTTACCAGTAGTACTTGAGGTATGATGATGTATGGACGAGAAAAGCCATGAAGTCCTCTAAATTAAACATGGCAAACAAACACGTAACAACTGAACAAACAGACACAAATCGAAGCAAACACACCACATTAGTGAACAAGCCATTATCATTGTTATTACTTTTACCAGACACTGCGCCGTTTGATCGATAAAAAATAGAAATAGAAAGAATTTAAAATAGATCTCTGAACTCTTTGATTTAATAAGATTTTAAAACAAAAAGTACTAACATTAAATTTAGCTATGATTTTCGTTAGATTAAAAGTTTGGTTTAGTTAAGAACTGATTATATATGTTTGTTTTTCTTTTTTAATAAAAGAATCTGAAGTTAATTACGAACATTTTGTTACTAATGTATTACCCACGCCACCTCCCATACTCAAGCTGCACTTGCTGTGTTACATGGGTAAAGCTAGGCTTTAGTCTTTACTCAAAATTTAAAAAAATAACAACAGAATTTCCAAGAGTTACTGCAGATAGCTCTATTAATATTTTGTAAGCTCATTACGTGAACATGCACGCTTGGCTATATTTAACACTAGCTGCCACAAGTGGTAGTAACTCTTGCCTTTTGACGATGTCGTAACTAAAGTCAGATAGGTGCTCGGTATTAGCGTTCGTAAAAACAGAGCCTTAAGGTCATGACCTAGATAAGTGTTTATAGAGCAGTCTTCTGCTGAGCCAGTAAGGGACAAACTGAAGATCTATGATGTCGACATTCACTACTGCCAGCCATTAAGTGGCGGACAAGGAATGAAGAGGGTTCTCTTTGCTTCCAATGCTAATATTAATAAATAGAAAAAAATCATTTAGATTACCGTACCTACCAGTCAAGGTAAGACTGGTTTAGACTATAGAGCTTCTGAATAAAAAAAAGGTGGCTTATGATAACCTAGCACCCAGATTAATAGAGATATACTTTCAGCATCATTCGATCTCCCAAGATGCTGAAGACGGCTTTTGTCAGTAAAATCGTGAATGATAATATTATGACCGCCACATTTGTGTTCGAAAATGTTTCAAATTGATATAGAATTATATATGCAAGCCTCAGACACATAGAACTACCTCTGCAAGCCTCAGACACATGGAACTACCTCTGCAAGCCTTCTACACATAGAACTACCTCTGCAAGCCTCAGACACATAGAACTACCTCTGCAAGCCTAATAGACTTAGAATTACCACTGCAAGAATACGACAGATTTAATTCTGCAAGCCTAAGGCACATAACACTACCTCCGCATGCCTAAGACACATAGTCTTATCTCTGCAGGACAGGATAAATAGAATTACCTCTGCAAGCCTTAGACACATTATTACCTCTGCAAGCCTTAGACACATTATTACCTCTGCAATTCTTAGACACATTATTACCTCTGTAAGCCTTAGATACATTATTACCTCTGCAAGCCTAAGACACATTATTACCTCTGCAAGCCTAAGACACATTATTACCTCTGCAAGCCTAAGACACATTATTACCCCTGCAAGCCTAAGACACATTATTACCTCTGCAAGCGTAAGTCACATAGAATTAATTCTGCAAGCCTATGACATAAAGTACTATCTCTGCTTACCTTAGACATAGAATTATCTGTACAAACCCTAGACACGTAGATTTATCTCTGCAAGCCTAAGACACATTATTACCTCTGCAAGCCTAAGACACATTATTACCCCTGCGAGCCTAAGACACATTATTACCTCTGCAAGCGTAAGTCACATAGAATTACCACTGCATGCCCGAGAGAAATTATTATCTCTGCAAGCTCGAGACACGTTATTATATCTGCAAGCCTATGACAGAATTATCTCTGCAGGATTAAGAATCATGCTATCTGCAGATGTTGTTGAGAAAATTAAAAGACAAGAAAAGTGATTTTAAGGTAAGAATTTAAATAAAAATGAAAAAGAAAAGAAACACATCACCTGTCAATGCTGGATAGCATTCAAGACTGTAATGTAAAGACAACGATAACCGAAGCACGCAACCTAATAAAATACATTTGATGGCGATGGATACAAGTGGTGATATGAAAGTAAACATCGGTAACACAAATAACGAGGGGAATGTTTGGTAGGGCGAGGAGAAAGAACTCTTCAACAACAACATGTTGACGTTTGCATTACTTGTCATCACAGTACTTTTCTTCATGCTTTCACATTCACTCCATTCATTTGGTAAACACTAAGGCGCTTTAAATAGTGTTTACCATTTATTGAATGACTAATGTTTTAATTATTTTTAAAAACACGAAAACAGTTTAAATCCGTCTGAAGTATAGATTAATTGCCAAAATATAATTAAATAACATATTTGAATTTACAAGATTTTAAAAGTCACTATTTTCTAAAAATAAAATTACTGTAGAATTGTTAATATAGATAGATAGGTAGATAGATAGATAGATAGATAGATAGATGGATGGATGGATGGATAGATGGATGGATGGATGGATGGATAGATGGATGGATGGATGGATGGATGGATAGATAGATAGATAGATAGATAGATAGATAGATAGATAGATAGATAGATAGATAGATAGATAGATAGATAGATTCCTGTTTTTTAATTTGTTTACTGCCTGGTATTAAGAGACTTGTGATTCCGTTACTAAAGGTTCCATTCTGAGTATAAGCAGATTGCGATGAGAGATGTACAGGCTGGTGAAGTATGAGAGATGTCATACGACTGTGTGGAACAGGCTGGTGAAGTATGAGAGATGCCATACGACTGTGTGGAACAGGCTGGTGAAGTATGAGAGATGCCATACGACTGTGTGGAACAGGCTGGTGAAGTATGAGAGATGTCATACGACTGTGTGGAACAGGCTGGTGATATATCACACATTGTTCATGAGTATCTGTATTCCAGACTTACACAAGTTTGCTTCCAGAAATGACAAATAACTGTCTCCTGCAATGAAATGATTTTCAGGTTGCAATCTTGCTTGTGTTACGTGGCTGGTCTTAGCATTATTAAAGAAATCATTATCTGCTCTTGTTTAATCCATATTGCTTTAATTTGTTGAAATTGTTATAACATTTTGCCGTATAATTTATCCGAATCCCCGTTTGCTTGTGTGCGAAAGTCATGGGAATCTCGTGGCAATTAGAGTGTGACGTAATACGACAGTAAATAAATGCTCGTCAGTGAATAAAAATAAAAATGATTAAAAAAAAAAGAAAGAACACTAGTAAAAGACTGAAATAGAAAATCCAGACTTCCCGAAGAACTGCAACAGGCGTATGCACTCTGCTCCGCCTATCAATGGCGCCTGGTCCTTGCGCCAAATCCCATCGATCTGAGACTGGCCAGTCACTCTTCCAGCCTTAAATGATCGCGCCTGCTAACAAAACTTGCGCTGCCCTCCGATTCGGGCGACGTGTCTTACTTCGATTAGTCATTCGGGAGGAGAGTGACGTAGAACGAGCACAAATGCTCTTTGTTCTTCGAAAATAAATTACTTTAAAAAAAAATAAGCCAACAACTGCAAAGAGAAAAAAAGTGTTGTTTTCCTCTTTGCAAATATTTATTTATTTACTTTTATTAAATGTGTATGTATTGACATTTGCACAGTAATGCATTATATTTTCAGTCCGACATTCTATTACTCATTTTTCTTTTCTGTTTTTCTCTCTATGTGTTGCTATCTTAATTTGTAAAAATAAATATGTTTTAATTTCTTGAAAGTTGTATTGTTTTATGCAAATTCGAGTAAGTATTTGCATGTATTATGTCATTTACGGTACCATTTCGAAATATTCTGCGGGTTCTAAAGTTGATATTTTTATTTTTGCTTTAAAAAGAAAGCAGGACAAGTTAAGGATAGATCTAGCCGTGTCCTATGGGTGCTAAGGTGTTCATTTTCTTTTACAACAGGTCTGGTGATTTACAGGCAGATTTAGTAGTATTTAAAGGATATTGAAGAGCTCATTTTTTATTAAGTGATTTTAGGGTTTAGGTTTCGTACAGCCTCGTGTGCACTAAATTCTTTTAGTGGGACAAATGACGTTACTGCTAAAGAATTTGAAGTTCTTAACTGGACTAATGACTTTACTGTTACAATATTTGAAGTTCTAGCTGGACTAATGGTTTTACGGCTAAAGAATTTCAAGTTCTTAACTGGATATACGACTTTACTGCTAAAGATTATCTTCGCTAATGGGTATTGGAAACATTTGTTTGTTAAAGCGATTAGTGATATCAGTGTTAAAGATTTGTCTGTTCCTTTGTGTAAAAAATGAAGAATCACATTGATTCCATTTTTGTTGTTTCTTTTTCAAGCATGACAAGTAATTTCAACCGTACCGACTTTCTAATTTATTGGTAATAAAGTTTTTTCTGAGACGTGAGTAATGATTGCACCCTCGTGTGACTAAAGATTGCACCCTCGTAGAGTAAAGATTGCACCCTCGAGTGAGTAAAGATGTTGTTAGCGTGATAAAAGAGCAGTTTAATGAAAACATTGACTTATTAATTCAGTTATTAGCGGTCCAGTGATTATACTAATTTTGTTAGCATAACGATTAGTTTAAATGTTTAAGAAGACTGTCGAATGGATTCACTTGTAAGCGATCCATAATATAATTTAAGTGCTAAAGAAAACATTGCCTTGTCGACTGAGTTATGTTTAAAAACTAAACAAAAACAAAAGTGTGATTTCCTATGGATACACATTTTCTGTAGAGAAAATAGTACTTGTGAATTAATGGTTGGATTCACATGCGCTTGTTATGATGTCAATGAATTCAGTTTCAAACTGTATAATGTCCTTTAGGGCCTGGTATAGCGTGTATTTTATTAGCGATGTCAATTTGCGTAGTGTCCTGTAGAACCTGGTGAGTTTTGTTAGATATCAATGTGTGTAATGCCCTATAGGACCTGGTGAGTTTTGTTAGCCATGTCAGTTTGTGTAATGTCCTATAGGACCTGGTGTGTTTTGTTAGCAATGTCAATTTGCGTAGTGTTCTAAAGGACCTGGTGTGTTTTGTTGGCGATGTCAATGTGTGTGATGTCCTATATGGCCTGGTGAGTTTTGTTAGCGATGTCATGTGTGTAATGTCCTATATGGCCTGGTGAGTTTTGTTAACAATGCCATGTGTGTAATGTCCTATATGGCCTGGTGAGTTTTGTTAGCGATGTCATGTGTGTAATGTCCTATATGGCCTGGTGAGTTTTGTTAACAATGCCATGTGTGTAATGTCCTATATGGCCTGGTGAGTTTTGTTAGCGATGTCACGTGTGTAATGTCCTATATGGCCTGGTGAGTTTTGTTAGCGATGTCATGTGTGTGATGTCCTATATGGCCTAGTGAGTTTTGTTAGCGATGTCATGTGTGTGATGTCCTATATGGCCTAGTGAGTTTTGTTAGCGATGTCATGTGTGTGATGTCCTATATGGCCTATTGAGCTTTGATAGCGATGTCAGTGTGTATATTGATCTATAATGCCTGATGTATTTTGCGAGCGAGGATACTGATTCCAGTGATAAATACTTTATTATGTTATGAATATTGAAGTATTTATTGATAAAAATATAACCTGAATATTATTATGATTTTATTAAAACATAATTGCTGAGGCGTGTTAAGCCCCCTTAAATGTATAAATTGTCGAAAACACATTTGTGATTTTTGAAACTGTTAATTTGAGAGAAGTGTGTATGATTATGCCTATTGAAAATAAGAGAAAAGTTTGTCTACGTTTCTGATAGTTTAGACAGAGTATGTCTCCTTTGAAAATTAACATTGCTGAGTTGTGTTAGAGATTGGTTTAACGTGCACATTTCCACAAACTAATGGTTTAAGTTCATTTTGTCTTCAAAGCTTATAGAATATGCTTATTCCAAAATACGTTTTGTTTAAGAGTGCACTAAATATTAAAAATTTCAATGCACAGTCTATTTTAAATTTTTCGCACTACACATTGTCTAAATTAAAAAAATATCATTGATTGTAAATTAAAAATTATTTCTTTTCCTTTGCACTATATTTGTCATAATAATGTGTAATATTACTGTCAAGTTTCTTTCGCTATATACGACGTTTGTAGGTTATTCCAGAAACACCCATACTAAAAATTGCGTCTGAAGGTTATTCCACGAACACCCGATACTAAATAATACGTGTGAGGTTTAGTCCAGAAACGCCAATTCTAAATATTGCGTCTGAAGGTTATTCCTTAAGTACACGATAGTAAATATTGCGGTGAATGTTATTCCAGAAACACCCTATACAAAATATTCCGCCTGAAGATAATGAGCACCCGATACTAAATATTGCGTTTGTATGTTATTCAATAAACAATCGACACTAAATATTTCGCTTGTAGTTTATTCAATAGATACCCAGCATTACTATTGCGTTTGTAGGTTATTCAATAGACACCCGACATTCATATTGCGTTTGTAGGTTATTCAATAGACACCCGACATTCATATTGCGTTTGGGTGCTATTCTAAAAACACCTGATACTAATTGTAGCGTTTGTAGATTATATAAGAAACACGCACGGCTATTCAGTTTGTTGCGGATTACTTAAGATAGATTTTGCTAGGGTAACAAAACATCCCCACATATTACCTGGACAATAGTGCAGATCCATCCCGCCATTTTACAGTGCATTCATATACTTCTCATTTACAAGCTCTCTGCCTCTTTATTAAACTAAAACGCAGATTTATTCAATTTGGTCTAGCTTTAAGATTACTACTTTATGAAACTAAAATGCAAATTTCATCAATTTGGTCTAACTTTAATATTACTACTGTCAGACTGAATGATGAAGATTACCATAGGATAATTTCTACCGTAAAATATCATATTAGGAGAAACATCTGTGATTATATTTAAGTATGTTATTTTAAAGAAAAATTAATAACTAATATTTTTGTACTTCATGTCAATGTATAGCAAATTGATTAATGAGATTGTTTTACATTTAATATCAGTTTGAAGATGAATTGTTTTCTCTCCAAAACTGATAAAAGACACACCTCCTTGCACTGAGTATAAAAATAAAGAAATCTTTTCTCAAGCATAATTATATAGGGATTTGTGTTGTATGTTATATCGGTTTGTAGTATTTTTAGTCGTTGTAGGTCACATCGGTTTGTAGTATTTTTAGTCGTAGAATTGTTAGATTTTGTAGGTCACATCGGTTTGTAGTATTTTTTGTCGTAGAATTGTTAGATTGTGTAGGTCACATTGGTTTGTGGTATTTTTAGTCGTAGAATAGTTAGATGCAACATGATCTACAACTGTGCCGTGTCGAGTAAAAGATAAATGGTTTCGAGACTAGTTATTAAATTGTTTTTATTGTATTTACTAATAATGTTCTAAATCACAATGTTTTCAGTTATAATTTTAAGAAAACCTAAATTCTTTACAGTACTAAATTGAACTGACTTTAATATTTATATGATTTTCAGAAATTGCATTTTTCATTTTGCTAAATTAAAACTCTTTTACGAAGAGATATTTCAGATTTAGCAATTCTTTATAATAAATGACACTATAAAGTGCTGTTATAAATAAAGTGACACAATATGAATAAACATAAAAGATTGTTTCCATTTTTATTCCTGTTTTCATTATTGCAAATAGTTTATTTGCTGCTACATTCCCTATTGAGGATTATATTATTGAAGTAGAAAGTATAATAGATTACCAATATCCAGACACTATTTCTTACAATATACTGAATACTAAGTTCTCCAAGTGACATTCTGTATTCAGTACTATAAGGGTGAAGTAGAAAGTACAATAGATTACCAATATCCAGACACTATTTCTTACAATATACTGAATACTAAGTTCTCCAAGTGACATTCTATATTCAGTACTATAAGGGTGAAGTAGAAAGTGTAATAGATTACCAATATCCCATTACTACTTTCATAATGCAAAGCTCGTCACGTGACCTGCTATATAAGTATAACAGGTTACCAATATCCAATTACTACTTTTATAATTCTAAGCTTGTCACGTGACCTTATATGTCAGTACTATAATGGTGAAATAAAATATATATAACACGTTACCAATATCCATTTACTACTTTTATAATTTTAAGCTCGTCACGTGACCTGCTATGAGTAATGCTGTCTGACACGTGTGGCGTCAAGGAAGTAATGTCCGAAATAAGTCAAGCGAGGCCAGGCGACGAACTATGTCTCTCTTCATTTCTTCCCGGTCTTTTAAGTTCTGTCGATATCTTATTTTTTTACATTTATTTTTCCTGTAAGTCTTGAGCCTTTTTCTTGTTATTTGTACTATATATATATATATATCTTCATAACTGTCAGTATATAGGTCTCTGCCTCTGTCTTTTTCTCTTCCCACTCACAAGCAAATACCACCACAAACGCATGCGTAAGCTCTTTCTTTCTTTGTCTTTCATATGTCATTTCTTCGTCTTTCTCTGGTACTGTGTTTAGTTCTTTCATACGTCATTTCTTCGTCTTTCTCACGTACTGTGTTTTTTCATACGTCATTTCTTCGTCTTTCTCACGCACTGTGTTTAATTCTTTCATACGTCATTTCTTCGTCTTTCTCACGTACTGTGTTTAGTTCTTTCATACGTCATTTCTTCGTACTGTGTTTAGCTCTTTCATATGTCATTTCTTCGTCTTTCTCACGTACTGTGTTTAATTCTTTCATACGTCATTTCTTCGTCTTTCTCACGTACTGTGTTTAGTTCTTTCATACGTCATTTCTTCGTCTTTCTCACGTACTGTGTTTAGTTCTGTCATACGTCATTTCTTCGTCTTTCTCACGTAACTGTGTTTAATTCTTTCATACGTCATTTCTTAGTCTTTCTCACGTACATTGTTTTGTTCTTTCTCAGAAAATCTCTCACTTTATTTTCCATCTCCATTTCCTGCTGAATGGAAAGCTCCTTAAATCTATCTATCTATCTATCTATCTATCTATCTATCTATCTATCTATCTATCTATCTATCTATCTATCTATCTATCTATCTATCTATCTATCTATCTATCTATCTATCTATCTATCCATCCATCCATCCATCCATCCGTCTATCTATCTATCTATGTATTTCGGGTAGGCCATGCAATTTAATAATATATGCTGTTTGTCTCCATAAACTGTGCACTTCTGGGTATGTCATGAAGTTTAATAATGCATTCTTCTTGTCTCTGTAAAATTCGCACTTCCGGGTTATGTAATACCAATTTAATAATGTATTCTTCATGTCTCCATAAACTGTGCGTGTCATGCAGTTTAATAATGATTTTCTTTTTGTCTCTCTAAACTGTGTAGGCCTACTTCTGGGTATGTCAAGCAGTTTAATAATGATTTTCTTGTTGTCTCTGTAAACTGTGTAGGCCTACTTCTGGGTATGTCAAGCAGTTTAATAATGATTTTCTTGTTGTCTCTGTAAACTGTGTAGGCCTACTTCTGGGTATGTCAAGCAGTTTAATAATGATTTTCTTGTTGTCTCTGTAAACTGTGTAGGCCTACTTCTGGGTATGTCAAGCAGTTTAATAATGATTTTCTTGTTGTCTCTGTAAACTGTGTAGGCCTACTTCTGGGTATGTCAAGCAGTTTAATAATGATTTTCTTTTTGTCTCTGTAAACTGTGTAGGCCTACTTCTGGGTATGTCAAGCAGTTTAATAATGATTTTCTTTTTGTCTCTGTAAACTGTGTAGGCCTACTTCTGGGTATGTCAAGCAGTTTAATAATGATTTTCTTGTTGTCTCTGTAAACTGTGTAGGCCTACTTCTGGGTATGTCAAGCAGTTTAATAATGATTTTCTTGTTGTCTCTGTAAACTGTGTAGGCCTACTTCTGGGTATGTCAAGCAGTTTAATAATGATTTTCTTGTTGTCTCTGTAAACTGTGTAGGCCTACTTCTGGGTATGTCAAGCAATATAATAAAGTTTCATTTCTTAATTATTGTAGAGTGTGCGTTTATTTAAATGAATAGTCAATAATCTTTAATCATAAATAAATATTTTCTTTTAAATGATATTTTTCTTTAAAAGTATCACACCTTGCTTCATCCTTCAGTCTTCTTCTTTCAATAGTAGTGATAACTGCATTAATTGTAATAGTGGAAGTAGTAAATTTGCTATACTTGTTATTTGTTATTACTGTTAACTGCATTTAGATTTCGAAACGGCAAGTTTATAAAGAGATCAATCGGTATAAAGTTTCTTCATTAAAAAAAAAAAATTCTTTCTTTCTTATGTGCATCATTATAATAATATTTTTTTTAAATGTTTACACTTTATGCGTAGTTTGTATTAGAATTACTGTGTGCCATCTTACAGTCTACATTTACAAGGAAAAGTCATTGCTTAGTGAACCGACAAATAATACAATTTTCTTTATGGAATATTTTTAAATGAGAGAAGTTGACAAAACAACAACAAGAGCAGCAAGAAACAGACTTGTGAAAGTGAAACATGTTGGATGGCATACTACAACATTTATTTTTTAAAAAATCGTTTCTCCCACCGCCCTCCACCTCCCTCCTCCCACAAAGAAATGTATCGATTTCCGCTCTAGGGCGGTATCTGTGTCCAATCTCTCATTCACCGAGAGTTGTCTTTCCATAAGGTTATATTTAGCTGGGAATAATTGTACACATTAGCGTGTGCAGGTCTCACTTGGTCGGATTGTGTACTAGAGACTAGAGATGGCCGTCAAAAGAGCAGAACGAACGGAAGGACAATTTTCCAGGAGACAATACATTTTAGCAAAACACTATACGCAGACTCAGCAGCTGGTATTTTATGTTTGCTGGTGATCACAGATATAAATCAAAATCCGACATGGCTTTATAAGCTCGACAGTCACATTCACGCCAACAGATATTTCCACACCTGAAACACATTCACAATCCGGACTTGGATTCATCTAAAGATGTTCCCATCCTGCAGACACATTTACAAATGTATTCACACACACACACACACACACACACACACACACACACACACACACACACACACACACACACACACACACACACACACACCACACATACACACACACCAAACAAACAAATATGCACATTATCATATTAATTACGCATATATACAGGAACGATACTGTGGACATTTCTATCTTAGACTTTACACAGACATATTGTAAATATAATTCACTGGAATAGTGAAGGCAAACTAAAGCAGTTGAACATATGATATTTATAATCGCGATCAGCAGACATTTGACTTATTTTTTTTAGCATTAAACAGTGACGACAACGATTTCCTGTACCTTGTACCAAGATATCTCGCGATACGCGCGCGCGTGCGAGTGTGTGTGTGTGTGTGTGTGTGTGTGTGTGTGTGTGTGTGTGTGTGTGTGCGTGCGTGTGTGCGCGCGCGCGCGCGGGTGAGTGTTTGTGCTCGAGCGTGAGGTTGTTTATGTCTTCGTAGGTGTGTGCTTACGCGAGTGTACGTGTATGTGTATATGTACCTGAATTGTGGTGTTTGTTATTGGTACAACACTTGTACTAAGTAATGAAAATACCTCGCCTTTAGTCTATTGTGATGGATTCATTACTGACTGTGTCACCTGATACTAAAGCAGAACACAGTGATATTGATGACTATATAGACAATTTCAACAGAATTATGACATCTGTTGCATGTTTTTTGTGAAAATGATGAAGCAAAGTGGTTAGTGATATGTTTTTAACATAGTGATTTCATAATGAAATGCTGCAAGATTCGTGGTTGCATGATGATATGTTTTAGGCATAGTGATTGCATGATGACGTGATCTAGATAACAGCACGGAAGACAGACACTTTCGATAGTGTTTATTAGGTATTTTGATAGAACTGATATTATTTATATTTACATGTTTTACTTATATCATTAGCAAAGATTCGCAATCAAAACTGTAGAATGAATGCTAGAGTTTGATGATGAATGCAATTTTAAATCATATAATCTTATTTCATTTGTTTGGTTTCATTGATGACTGATTACACTGTTTATTGATGAATGCAATTTTCAAGGTATTGTTTGCTTTTATTGATGACTGATTACACTTTAAAAAAAATATAAACTAAATAACATTGACTGTATAATAAAAGATCACTTTATTATGAGATTCTGCTGACTTGTGGCAGGATTTAAAATATTTCAGATTGATGATATGGCTATGTTTAATGGAAATAAATATTTGAACGATTCTTAAGTTCAGATTAAAAACTTTGATGTTTGATTAATTGTTAATGAAATATACAAATAAAATGAATCAAGATATAGCCTTTTAATTTTGATTGATGATGACATGTTTCATAACTTTGATTACTGGTGATATTTTTTTTTAAAAGAAGCAATATGGGTGATTATGATTTAGCTCAGTGATTCTGGAGACAGGTGTGATGTTAGGCACGGCGTTTGGAGATCTTGATTACTTAGGACATGGTTCACCTGTTTGTGGTTAAAGATAAGGTCTAAATATACATCAGATATCGGTGATTGATGATTTTATTTAAATAGTATTTATTTATTTGTTTACCTATTTATTTTGTACACTTATTTAATGTGTTTATTTATTGTTTATTTATTCTTGTAATTTTAATTTATTTTGCTTTAGTTATTTTAATTATTAATACCTTATATAAGTATTTAATTAATTAACTGTTTACATTGTTTGCATACATATTTTTTCTTTTCTATTTAATCATTCATTTGATTAATATATTTCTTGGGTAACATTTTACTTTATCTTTATTCATTATCCACGTATTTTGCTCTTAATAACTGATTAATATTTCCAGAAATGTCTTTAATTTATAAAAGAACATCGATTACTTGACATAAATGCTTGAAGTGAAAACTTGGAAAGAAAAAGAAATAATGTAAATATTGTATTGCCTATATATTTTTCACGTGAAGTACACAAAGCCACGCTTGTTCATACATTTCCACTGACCAGACCATTGTTTTCAAACAACTTGTACCACTTGCTGTGCATCGTATGAATATCGACAACAGGAATTTGATACAATTGTCATAATTGAGATTGCCATAAATCTCATGAATTTCGACAACAGGAATTTTGATACAATTGTCATAAATGAGATTGCCATAACTCGCATGAATTTCGACAACAGGAATTTAATATAATTGTCATAATTGAGCTTGTCATAAATAAAATGAATTTCTACAACAGGAATTTAATAGTCATAATTGAGCTTGTCATAAATCCTTTCAAAATCTTGCTGCAGACTTCGTCCTCTCACTTTTAACATTGTCCAAGGTATTCTTTCTCCATTTCTTTCCTTCTTTCGGTTTTTCTTCATTTTCTCTTTGCTTTTATTCAGGACAGTTGTCACACAAAGATGTATTTAGTATCTATTCTATGTAGAAACCAAACAGTTCTTTTCAACTGCTTGCGTGTGTGAGTAGGTGTTGTAAACAACTTTATTCACGTGTGACTCGCATGAATATACACCACCCCCACGCATGCACATCTCAGCACGACCCCTGTACACATTGTGTGTAGATTTTGCTTTTTCACATTAAGCATTCGTACACAGTCAATTCAGTTGTTATTCACAGTAAACAATCGTACACAGTCAATTCAGTTGTTATTCACAGTAAACAATCGTACACATTCATTTCAGTTGTTATTCACAGTAAACAATCGTACACATTCATTTCAGTTCTTACTCACATTAAGCATACGTCACATCTTCATGCACACTCTTTTTATAATTTGTGAACGAAAAATAATATATACTCTGGATATATAATCTATTTACGTTTTCAGAGGATATTTGTGCATAAATAATGTAATAGGGAGCTTTCATATGTTATAAAATATTATTTGTCATATATAGCTCAGGAACCTCTTGATATTCAAAATAATCAGTATAGACATTTGTACACATTTATTCAAATCAGCATTATCTAGATCAGGGTGGGTGGGTGATTTTAACGGTTCCGCGAGAGGTCGTTAGAAGTTCCTCCGAGAGATCATGCTTGAGAAAAAAGCATCATAATACTTTGTGTGCAGGGTTACGAGTCTAAAATCAAATGCATATCTGGACATTCCTATGCTAAGTAAATCTAAAATTGTATCCATTATCTTGACATTCCTAAGCTAAGTAAATCTAAAATTATATCCATTATCTTGACATTCCTACGCTAAGTAGATCTAAAACTATGTCCACTAATCATTCGCTCGTTCGTTTGATCTAAAGTTACGTCCATTTCTGGACGTTCCTAAGCTAAATAGATCTGAAAGTGCATTCATATATTGACGTTCCTAAGCCAGATAGATTTAAAATTTTGTTTATATGTCTAGACATGTGGTGGTTAGATCTAAAATTATGTCCATATCTAGACATACCTGATCTGTGCATATCAAGAAATTTTTTCGCTTCCTGAACTGATATCCGCTGATCTAAAATCCTATCTATCACAAGGACTTTTATGATCTTCAAATGTCTAGAAATGTTTACATTATTTTGAAGTTCCATAATGTGTAGATCTGGAATTTAGCTCCTCCCAACTGTGTACGTCATTTTTACCCTGGAAGAGTAATGCCTGGATGATGTGCAAGACTAAATAATGGAACGTTTACTTGATAGTACAGGATCCAGTTGTGTTTCATATAATACCTACCCGCAATTCACGTGACTTAGCCACTGGCATAGGAAATTACACCCAACTTAAAAACAAAACAAACATGTCCCAACACAAGTACCGCGTTATTCTAGGAGGATATGAATCATCGTCGTCATCATCATTATCAAACTTTGTCATCTTTCTTTACCATTGTGATGTTGTTAAATCAATTCTTAACGTATTGTTAATAACGCACGAAATGGAACACACTGCTTTACAAGTGGGTAATGTGTACGTGTCAGGAGCTGGATATTCGGTTGTTTGTGTGGCATTTAGATTATGAAAAAAATATTGTCTTAGATAAATCTATGGAACTGATAAATGTTGGTTAAGATGATTTATTTCATTGTAATAATACGTAAGTTGTTAAGTTGTAAATTGTTGTGCTTATAGAGACATATACTACTTAAATTCAAAATAATAAACAGATGCTTTCATTTGTTAATACATTTCTTCTTTTTCTTTCCTTCTTCCCCATCCCCTCTTTGTCACACACGCACGCACGTACACACGCTCTATGTAAAGTTGACGTTTTCGTAGTAAATAATGTCGCTTTAGCTGAGTCTTTATTACGTACGTAAGCGCCCTTTATCCATTTCGATATTTAAGAAAAGTAAAACTCACATATCTAGTTATATCGTTAGAAAATTTAATTGTTTATTTGTGTGAAATCAAAATATTGCTTCCTTTGTTAAAACAAACCTTTGTATCAATAATGTTTTATTTTGGTAATTTTCTGTTGTACTTTCATCTTTTTGAAACTATACTTCGGAGAAAATGGTTAAATGTCAAAACTGTCTGAAATTTGTCAGTCTATTATCGTCTTAAATTCTTATTTTAAGAAAATAATTCATCGCATGTTTTCAAAAATTATTTCTGTGATTTGATAATTCCAGTAATGGAAAGAGATTAGAATGTGGTTAGTTAAATGTTAAAGAACACCAGAAAATAAAAGCATTTCTTTTATCAGTTGAGCAAATTCACTTCAATTATATATATGTGTATAAGTGTCAAGCAATCTATTAAACAGAACATATTGCATACATAATATGTCACAAAACAATCAGTTAAAGAGCTCATATCACATACATAAATTGTCACTAAACAATCAGTTACACAACACATATCGCATTCATAATGTGTCATTAAACAGTCAGTTAGACAGGTCGTATCGCAAACATAATATGTCACTAAACAATCAGTTACACAGCCCATATCGTATACATAACAATTATGTCATTAAACATAATCAGTTATACAGATCTTATCGCATCCATAATAATTATGTCATTAAACAATCAGTTACACAACTCATATCGCATACATAATATCAATAAATAATCAGTTACACAAAGCATCTCGCAATCATGCACACCAGGAATAGTGGTATTCACGTTCATGGCTAAATAAACAATTCGAGGGAAAGATTCAAACAAAACGATTGTAGCAACATTTCTTTGGATAATTTTTTCTTCAGCTTGTTGATAGATTTACCTTAATAAAACTTTTAAAAAAATGAAATCATATAATGGAAATAATTTTGCACATGATGACATTTGCTTTTGTCTGTTTTTATTATTTTTCTTTTGCTCTGATGTAGATTTCATAAATTAAAATACATGATTTTTTTTTTTTACTTAAGGACATTTGTTTTCCAAATTGCTTGTAGATAGACAATACATTGATTTATGATTATTTCTCTTTCTTCTATTGAAAATTAAGATTAACTGGTGTTTATTTATGAAAATATTTATTGAAAATTAACTGGTGTCTTTATTTATGAAAATATTTGCTCCTGAAAGAAAACTATAAGGATATATATTTTAAACTTCGCTATTTAGTAGCAGCAAAAGTTTTGAAAATAAAAGTTAAAACTGAAATCTAAAAGTATGCGAGTTTATTGGATTATATCTTTAACCATATTACTTAACCTCAAGTTAGATAGCATGTATTTTTCGTTAATTATTTCTAAAACACATCTGTACTCGACAAAATAAACTTCAGTAAACTATGGAAAGCATTTGAAAAAGGAGATACTAGGGTATATACAAATCACTTTTATTATACATTTTATTTTATTTTATTTTATTTAACAAAACATTTGACTTCAGTTTAACAGTTCATGTATCTGCGTTTCAAAAGCGATTTACATAATTTTTTTTTTTTTTAAATACAAATTATTAACGCAAGAGTTGTCAAAATAATTCGTAATTAGCTTTACTGACATATACGCACACGCACACACACACACACACACACACACACACACACACACACACACACACACACACACACACCGCATACTAACTTCTATTGCAATGACGCATAACAAATAAATATATTAAATGAATCCTGCTTACCAAACATGTTCTAATTGTACCAAGGAACTTGCAAGTCGTCCTTGCCAAAACAGGAAAAAAAAACAATGGTGCTTTTTTATTATATTTATTACTTTTCATTGAACAACACTGTAACCTTTACGCAACACAACACGCTGTATTTTTTCTAATAATTTTCTTACCGATCTGTACTGTAGATTGTAAACAACTACACTGTAACCTTTACCCCAACACAACACGCTGTATTTTTTCCAATATTTTTTTTTCTACCGAACTGTACTGTAGATTGTAAACAACAACACTGTAACATTTACCCCAACACGACACGCTGTATGTTTTCTAATCATTTTCTTACCGAACTGTACTGTAGATTGTAAACAACACCGAACGCCATTAAAGCATTGTTTCCGTCATTTAAGAGAACTCCCTAATATTGCTCCATTCCTCACTCGTGCTACGCGATGGGAATTGTTCTCCACGTAATAACGGAGATATGGAAGTGTATCCAACACGACAAGAGAGGCACAAAAGTCACAACTTCAACATGCAACATACGTGCTTTTACCTCTGCTTTCACGCCAACAACCACTACGACCAGCCCACAGCGATCACGGTGGACTACATCGCTGTCGTCAATGCTTGGCATTTGACTAATTTGTCCTTTTACGTAGGATATTCGGCCAGAGCTCTCGAGACAAATGCATGTTGGCAGGGGCGCGCTGTAGACACTCGCGGAAAGCGAGAGAGATGGTAGAAGAGTGCAAGACCAAGAAAGGTGACATGAGACCGAGAGAGACAGAAGAGCAGATCGAGTGAGAGAGAGAGAGAGAGAGAGAGTGGGGAGCGGGCAAGGAAAGGTTGGGGGGAACAGCTGTAATCTAAACGAGTTGTCTGACTAGTGATTTACATAAAGAAATGTGTTTCCTTGTCCTTGGCTAACTTGCGAGTGGAAGTTTAGTACTCTAGAAATGGCATGCCATGAAAAACAAAAACGTCACTCAGAGAGAATGTTGCTGTAAGGATTCATTCGCACACCACCACCCTTCAATTCCCAACCCCTCCCCCATATATATATATAACTTGTACACACTCAAAATTTAATAAATAAATTAAAAGGTGACACTAATTTCGTTTGTGCAACACTTATTTGAACCTATTTTAAGAACTACAAAACACGCATGAGTGAGATGGTATACAAAGCCTGTAGGCTGAGGCAAGTCACCAACAACAGACGGCTGTGACAGTGACACTTAATTTTTAAAACTGAAAATTAATTATACTCGTGTTACAGATGGATAGTACTGAACATAGTATTGATAGTACTGAACATAGTATTGATAGTACTGAACATAGTATTGATAGTTATACATATATAATTATAGTAAAGAGTACTCATGGGGAGTTCTGCAAACTTAGGTGTCTAGCCTACAGGTGTAAATATTTTATTTACTTGGAATTTTAGGAAAACAAATATCCTGATGATATTGTGGTGCCAGAAATCTGAAAGAGATTAAGTGTGCCAACAAGATATAATTTTTTTTGTAAATCAGAATACATATCATTCCACCACCATAAAAAAAGAAAACCAACCAAAAAATACATGTAGCGGAAAAAGAGACGAAGCTGTACTTCTCAGAATAGACAACACCATAAAAAGGGGGTGAAGGATTAAATGAAGTTGTTAAGATACAAATACTTTTTGGCTGGAGAGAGAAAGGAAGAACAAAAACATAGAGAGACAGTAGAAAGAGAGTGAGACACAGAAATGGAGATCAAATAACTATCGCTTTCTCTCCGTCACCTGCCATTTCCCTCATCACGCCACCAGAGTTTATAAGATACAAGCCCAAGCCCTTTCGAGAATCCAAATATTTAAATAATAGGCGTAGACGCCAGGATAAACCGCTATACTGCTACAGTGTACAAATGAAACTTTGGTGGAGGCAAAAAGGTTAATCTGATTTTTTATTTTTAATCTCCCAAATATATAGCAATGCTTATGGGCATATTTCCAAGTCCCTGGTCTATATCTAATCGACACGTTATCGACAGTTAGAATTCCAAATATTTGCTCATGTCCTGAGCGCTATGATTGCTGCTCATATAGTGCAAGGCAAGGACAGAACAAGAGCAAACAACCCTGGGCATTGCTTGGCCTGATATCAAGCGGGAGAAACTGTTCGGGCATGCGCAAAACAACGTTAACAACATCAGCGGTCACGCCACGAGGTGAAGGAGTGATCACCCGTTTTAAATATGGCGGCATTGATTACGCTTCGCTTATTCTTATGGTTAATGTTCGTGAGGTTCTTGTTTCTCTTCTTTCTTCGTCTTTTCCCTCTTTTTGTTAATTATTTGCTCTGAGCTTTAGTAATGAAGAGTGTGAGTAAACTATAAAATAGTAAGAAAATACGAAAAAGAAAACAGGAGGTATTGTTTACTATGGTCGCTATCTCATGTCGGGACGTTGTGGACCGCTCTGAGCTGCAGCATAAACACATCAATCGAGATATCCCTTTGAAGATTTTCCATGTCGAGCAACATTCGTAAACCCTAAGGTATCTCGATGGGAGAAGCCGTCTTCAATTTATAAATAAATGCTTTTTTTTTTTTATTGCTCTTGGAAACCATAAGTCCTTACAGTGTCCGATACCTGGGTGTCCGCAATGTTGCTGGATTTTATTTTGTAGCATTTTAAAAACTACATTGGCGTTCGGTAGTCTTTAAAGTACATTTCGCAATTACAGTCTTGATAGAAGGGTAACTATTACCGCAAACGTCCTTCAAAACTTAAAACATAACTTTCGACTGTTGTACACAAATGAAAAAAGCAAACAACTAAAATTAACAAAAACTATATGTTTCTCTAAATAATTCCAAGAGAGATATTTTTTGTGAATAAAACTGTACTTATCAATTCAGTATAAAACGAACTCATGCATACACATCCACCACTCCACAAAAACACACACATACACACACCACAACACACATATATTTGAAAAAAGAGAAAGAAGTGTCTGTCTATTATATATACACACGCACATGATCTATTTGAAAAAAGACCACAATAGAATAACAGTAAGAGACACATTATTTTCAAATAGATCAAGACCACAATAGAATAACAGTAAGAGACACATTATTTTCAAGTTTTCTGAGTTTTGACTATTTCTAATGATTTTCCTTATGACATTTTGCTTCGTCTTTAGTCTAAATAACTGATGATCATGCAGCGTGAGATTAATTAGGTTAATTCTGCAAACGTCATTTGCATAATACGCTTTAAATTTTTTTTTTCTTTAAGTCTGCTTGTGACTTTGTTCCTTATTAAAGCAAGTGAAGCTTTATAAAATGCTTGCTACTAATTACAAAGTTCTTATTAAAAAAAAATACCTGCCATATACCTCCTTGAGTGAAGAATGAATCCAGGTGAATAACAACAACAACAACGTGTCTTTCTCATATGTTTGAATATAGTGCCTCCGTTGCTCCATGCTTGCCTCTCATAGCTAGTTCAGCTCCACTAATATAGCGTCATTAATTAATAACTGTTTCCTTCTTGAATCGCAATCAGACTGTATCGGTCACCAGTAAATTATCATTATTTCTATTCACCACTATTGCATTATTATTATTTACTAACAAACTAAAACGGATTCGTCATTCACTCTTATACATACAATCAGTCACCAGAAAAGTTCTCCATACCATTCACCGTTAAAATACTCTGATGCGTCTCCAAAGTTTATGTCGCCATTCTCCACTCTTGCTTCTTTCACCAATACATTATGTCACTCGGTAAGCGTTCTCTCACTCGGCACGCGTTCTGTCATTCGGTACGCGTTCTTTTACTCGGCACGCGTTCTGTAATTCGGTACGCGTTCTTTTACTTGGTACGCGTTCTTTCACTCGGCACGCGTTCTTTCACTTGGTACGAGTCACGTGTCCATATAACAGTTTGCACGAATTATTATCTTCCATAAATAATGTAACACACTGACTGACTGACTGACTGACTGACCGAGTGACTGACTGACTGACTCACTCACTCACTCAGGTACGCACGCAAGCACACACACAAGCAAACACATGCACACAAATATATATATATATATGAATTGTATTACTTCTAATGTTTCTTACCTCATATACTAGAAGGGTTTTCTAAATTAAAGGGAATCATTTTGTTCACTTCTTAATTAGGTCCTTCATTAATACATTTAAAAAAATAAAAATGTTATTTATTGACATTTACTGTCCTTTTCTAGTACTTTTTAACAGTTGATAACTATTAGCCTTTATTGATATCATTCTAATAACATAATTTAATTTACAATAAAATTATCTTAATTATTATAGTTTTTTAATAGTATCATGGAGTTTCTCTACTAATATATTAAAACTGTCTTCGACCAATATTTTAATTAATGTCCCGGGAAAATGCAATAATTTATTTTCTTTTACTTATATTTTAATTGATGTTTTTCTACAGTGTTAATTACTGGCTTTCTTAACCATCTTATTTTCTGTACGTTGAAAACATCATACATATTTTATTGTTCCAATATTTTAAATATTGTCGTTCGAATCTGCATTAATTATTTTCCTTTAGGAATATCTCAGTTACTGTCTGTCATTATATCTTAATTCCTTTCCTTTAATAATACACTAATTACTGTTTGTCAGTATATCTTAATTCCTTTCCTTTAATAATACACTAATTACTGTCTGTCATTATATTAATTCCTTTCCTTTAATAATACACTAATTACTGTCTGTCATTATATCTTAATTCCTTTCCTTTAATAATACACTAATTACTATCTGTCATTATATCTTAATTCCTTTCCTTTAATAATACACTAATTACTATCTGTCATTATATCTTAATTCCTTTCCTTTAATAATACACTAATTACTGTTGTCATTATATATTAATTCCTTTCCTTTAATAATACACTAATTACTGTCATACTAACATCTCAGTAAAAGCCATTTACTATTCTCTTAGATGCCGTATTTTTCAAATATATCCATTACAGTCCATTAATAATATATTAAATATTGTCCTGTACTAATATCTCAGTAAATGTTCTATATTAATCACTTAGTTGCTATATCTTTCAAATATCTTAATTCCAGTCTAATAATAAATTAATTACTGTCTTGTACTAATATCTCAGAATATGTTTTATACTAATCTCTTACTTGCTATATCTTCAAATATTTTAATAACAGTCCTGTAATTTATTAATTACTGTCTTGTACTAATATCTCAGTATATGTCCTATACTAATCTCTTAGTTGCTGTATATTTCAAATATCTTAATTACTCTCCTTTACACTTACGTTCATTATTATTATTATTTACAAAAATATTAATTATTATTATCTCACTATTTCCATTACTGCTCATTATTACTATCAATTACAGTCTGTCAATAAAATTCCAGTGACTCTCCTTTGCTAAAATCTTTATTTCTGTATTTTATTAATATATGCATTCCTTGCTCCCCTTTGTAATAATTTCCTTAATGTTCTTTATTAATATATTATTTACAGTTCTTAATAATACATTATTTACTGTTCTTATTAATACATTATTTACAGTTCTTAATAATACATTATTTACTGTTCTTATTAATACATTATTTACAGTTCTTAATAATACATTAGTTACAGTTCTTAATATTATACATTATTTACAGTTCTTATTAATACATTATTTAAAGTTCTTAATAATACATTATTTACAGTTCTTAATACTACATTAGTTATAGTTCTTAATAATACATTATTTACTGTTCTTTAATACTACATTATTTACAGTTCTTAATAATACATTATTTACAGTTCTTAATAATACATTAGTTATAGTTCTTAATAATATATTATTTACAGTTCCTAATAATACATTAATTTACTGTTCTTTAATATTACATTATTTACCGTTCTTAATAATACATTATTTACAGTTTTTGATAATACATTATTTACAGTTCTTAACAATACATTATTTACAGTTCTTAATAATACATTAGTTACTGTTCTATAATATTACATTATTTACAGTTCTTTAATTATATACTGTTTTCAGTTCTGTAGTACTATATTATTTATTATTCTTTAATAAAACTTTATTTACTGTTACTTTAAATAACTCAGTTACTGTTCTTTAATAATAACTCAGTGACTGTTTTATAATGATTCAGTTATTGTTCTTTAATATTGAGTCGGTCTCTGTTCTTTAATAATAACTTAATGTCTTAAATACATATATTAGAAACTGTCTTTTAGTATCTTAATTACTTGTGTGCCTTTATTAATATTTCTGGTACTGTGTTATGTAATATCTTAGTTATTCCCTTGTTTATATCTCACTTACTTTATTTGACTTACTTCTCAAAATATTTTCTAATATCTTAATTACTTCTTTAATAAATCTTTTACTTATATTTCAGTGAATTTAATTTACTACTAATTCGTTTACTGTTTTGTCTTAATACTTCATTTATTTTCCTTTATTATCTTAAGTATGTTTTAGGAGTAGTAGAATTTTCTTTTCCTAATGTGTTTCAGTATTTCATTGAACTCTCATTTTTCTTCTTCTTTTTTATTTTGTTTTGTGTATGGATTGGTGGAGAACATAAATAAATAAAATATTTTGTGAATATGTGTTTGCCATTGCAGGATCTGAAGCAGAATATTTTAGGTCTTTGTTTTCTAAACACAGCAGTCGTTCGCCTGGAGAATGCGAGTTCTTCTGGACTGCTTCATGATCTCTGGAAACAATATGTCTGAAACGAGGAGGAGCTACATCCACAGTGCTGCTGGATAATGTGGTAATTGACCAGGGTCTCAATACCGAATGTCTCTCGCCGAATTACACTGCCATTCGGAGCCTGTCTGTGATTCTTTTAGTCGCGCTTCTCTACCTCGCCAGAAGACCAGATTTCCAAACACTTACTCTTTGTTTCATGGCGACACGCATTTATCCTCAAAACAACACTTTCTTGCGGCTGACAACAGATTTTCAAAATGACTGAATGAAACGGTCGTGATGTTCAAATTAGCCATTTTCCTCTTCAGGAAGGAGTGTGTGTGTGGTGGTGGGTGTTGGGGGAAATAATTTCTCGCGTGGAACTAACTACTCTAGAATACAACTGCTTTGGTCGCATGCTCGAAAGACTTTGCAGCGACTGACTCCATCCACAGGCCTAAAATTTTGTTTGAATAAAGCACGTTTTTCTTGTGATTTAATCGGTATCACAGCTCTTCTCTCCTTTCCTAGAGTCATTTTGGAGGGAGAGGTGTAACCTGTGACTGGACCTGAAACGCATTTTTAACCGGATGCAGAGAGAGAGAGATGGTACGTTGGGTGAAAATGAGAAGAAAACAAAAGCGTAAAGATTGGCCGACAGTGTGTCGCCATTTAGACAGGCGGGACGGAACCTTTTCTTTATGGTAACAGAGAAGTCGTCGAGTTCAAATGTAGCTCTATGCTGGGTAATCTAGTTCTGTGCAGCGTAATGAGAGCCACCAAGTTGCAATCTAGTTCTGAGTAGGGATAAAGAAGATAACGATATTTTTGGAAAAGGAGGTGGAAGTGGAAATCTCCATCGTCTTGATAATGCTTCAATACTAAGCATTTAAAGCTGCAGTTGTCTGTTTCGCGATTAGTGGTGTAGCATTTCTCCGGCTACGTATCCTACACGAGTCCAGTGGGTCAATCTCTGTTGGCTAAATTTAGAGTGTGGATGGGTAGGTGGGGTCAGTTTGCTTGTCTCCGGAAAGAGATGGTAATCTGGGTGATGTCCACATGCATATCACATTTAAATTACAAAGTTTGAATTTTTAAATAGTGCACAAATTGACTCGAAAATATGTAGAATGCATGTTATTATTGTATGAATACATTAAATAAACAAACACATAAAAGTAAGTAAATATTTGCATATTATTAATTGTATACATAAATACACACATACAAATAAGTCAATATTTTCACATAAACAAATGTATTAATGAGTACATTGATAATTCCTTTCCTCAACCGTATTTCTAATAATATTTGTTCAGCCTTTCATACATTTCTATTAATAACTTTCACTGGAGAGTTAGAAAATGGCTCCAAACAAAGTATATTATTAGATAAAAGTCCATCACCCATGATTGTCACATTAGCAAGTTTGAATATGTATCCCCAATGTATTTATCTCTTAATTACCTGAATACATACATTATATATATAATCCACATACACACACACGCTTGCGCACGCACACAGTACAATACACAATATATATAATCCACACACACACACAGACAATATATATATAATCCAAACACACAGACAGACACAATATATAATACACACATAGACTCAGTATATATATATACACAATATATATAATCTGCACACACACACACACACACACACACACACACACACACACACACACACACACACACACACACAGAGACAAACTATATATATAATTCGCGCACACACATACACAGTAACACACACACAATATATATATATAATACACAAACGCACACAATATATATGATCCGCACACGAACACACACAATATATAATCCAAACAAAGACGCAGACACAATATATATAATACACAAGCACAGACAATAATATATATATATATAACCCACACACATCAAAATATATAATACACAATATATATATTTATTCCACACAGACACAATATAATTAAATCCACACATAAATATAGTGTGTGTGTGTGTGTGTGTGTGTGTGTGTGTGTGTGTGTGTGTGTGTGTGTGTGTGTGTAAATGTACAAATATAATTTAATGGACGCGTACGACTCTGTTCACATTTTCATCAAAACTTTCTTTGCATCAAGAAAGTAAGACGTCGCCCTCCAGTAACGTATATAACCTCTCTCTATCTCAAGCGTAAATAGGCTTGCGTCTTAAACGCAGCGTTTGTGAGTTTTATAAATACAACTGTTTCAAATGGTGCGCGGCCTAGCGAAACGAACGTATCGAAGTGATTAATGCGAATCCCAAACCCTCTCGCTTTATCAGTTCCCTTCTCAATGCCTCCCACCCCCTCTTCTCTGACCCCCTGTCTCTACTTATTATAAAGGAAGACCGGTCTACGCACGACCTTTGCTAGTTTCAATCAACTAAAACACATCGGTCACCTCCCAAGATTACCAATCTCACACCGTGAGCCCTTCAACAATGGGTTTTTCCTAAATATGATTCCCCCCACCCTCAACCAGTCAAAGCCATAGGACCCAGGTATGACCCGCTCATTTAAGTAATGTCTTCGTCTTAGTGAACGGGATCAAGACCGCCCATCAAAACAGCCTGGACACCGGCATGTGTCTACGTCCGAGTCTCTGGCATAAAACTTTGTGAAAGAATGCAGAGGTCTCCTAGCGCGTGCCACAGTAACGTCATGAACAACAAAAGCGCTCAATTACACCAAATTTGGCCTAAGTGCACACAATCCTCACCTATTGTGTTTGCCCAACGCAGCAGCACAGACCAATAGCGAGTGGTGTTGTAGGAAGTGAATTTCGCGGTGCGTTATGGACGTGGGAGAAAAAGGGAGGGAAGAAACGAGTGGACATATAGAACAAACACTCGTGCCAGTTTGGATTCTCGCTTCTATGAAATGGACCGGGGCGAGATTCGCCGGCATTGCGCTGATGCTGGGCCATTTTCTGTGATTGATGGTTAGACATTAGTGCCTGGAGCCCAAGCGACAAGAGATAAAGTGTGGAGGGGAGGAGAAGGACAAAAAGTTCTGTTATCTATCCACTCTTCCTGATCTATTCCTCCATTTCCTCCCCCCCCCACCATATCTACCCCCTTTGTATCTAGTCCTAACTATCATCCACCCTGTTTCCACTTCTCAGTTTTGGTCGATGTGTTACCACTACAGTGGGATTTTATAAATGTTCCCACTTGTAATTGTTACATTGCTACAGAGCTAAGCATACTTGTGAAAAAAGGAACAATCTTACCGAAAAAAAATTATAACCATATAACAGCTTATAATAATAGATTCTATTTTTAAAATTATAACCATACAACAGCTTATAATAATAGATTCTATTTTTAAAGTACGCGCATTAAATGTGTTCGAAGAAAAAAATAATCGCCAGATTTCGCCTCAAGTTAAATTTTGGTTCCCAATCGGTGTCTTGTTTGTCTTTGCTGAATGCAGCGATCGGGCTTGCAACTTGATCAACGGAAATCGGATGCCAGAATATCGAGATGAACGATGCCATAAACACCACATTGCGATATTTCCCCAACATTCGACTCTCCAGTATGCTGATGTTTATTTGGCCGGACGAAGAGAGTTGGAGACGCCAAACGGCACTTCAATAAATTTGGAGCCCGTGTGCAGTAATAGGCTTGCGGGCCGTGTGTAAATACAGCTGATAAACGCCGGGTAGTCTTGCACCCATCCACGGAGAGTAAATGAGACTTACTATTCTGGCTTTTCCCGAAGAAGCGTCGGGCAGCTGAAGTATAACATTGACGTTCTGGAATTTTCATCATAGTATTTTCATAGAATGTGTCATAGTGGCAATTATCTTTAGCAACACACACACACACACACACACACACACACACACACACACACACACACACACACACACACACACACACACACACACACACACACTCACACACATTTGGTTTGTACTAGCACGTTCCACGCTGGACTTCGGAATTGTCTTTATCCATTTGAAAATTATAATACAATTGTTGTAAAAGCGAAAGTCAAACTAACCACTTGCTATGTGGTTTTATTATCCCTTACTTTATTCCCTCCCTGGCTGCAATGGTAGAGAGAATGTATCTCTTAGGCTTCTTGGAACTGTAGCACTATCGTAAACGCTTGTTTTTGGAAAAGGATGATTAATTTGTAATCCTGTTGAAACCATAAATATCTTGTCACAAAAGAGGGATAAAGGGAATTATATTATGTTATTCTATATCTTAAGATTAACGTTTGTAATCGACGATAGAGATGTATATAGCAAACACGATGAAATCATTTTGCTAAGATAAACTTCTTTGTCTTATTTGTGGTTACTGAAGTATAGCATTACAGATCATTTTGTTCTTTAAACAGAGATACATTGCAGAAATGACGAAAGTCAGACACAGCCCAGGCTTTAACATATGGCACAAGAAATCTGTACTATATACATTCTGAACGTGAAATAAACAATGTTGTTGAAAGAATGTCAGAGGTTTATGATGTAGATATTCATAACCTTAGACAACTGTACTTGATGAGAACGTCAGAGGTTTATGCTGTAGATATTCACTCTTAGACAGTCTTCTTTAAAATGGTGATTGTGACGTCAAACACAGTGCTCTTAAGAAGGATTTTATAAAGATTTCTGTTGTACTGTAGCCTGTCAACGTCAGACCCACATTTTTGTTGACGATGACCATATACGTTACATAACAAACACGTGGAGTTTCAAACAAACCTGACTTCTGATACAGCTTGGTACAGGATGCTTACGTTTTACATTGCAAGTTTGCAGGGTCAGAACGACCTCGGCGGCGTGTGTACAGGCAAATGGCATAGAACACTTAAAGGTTCTGGAAAAGACCCTGACATGTTAATCCTATTTACATCTGACAACTTAATCCTGTTTACAGAGCACAGTGGGCAGATGCACATTGTCTGCAGACACAGAGTGCTCTTCCCTATCACTGAATGCGCTGTTCACTCATCTTTATAATCATTTGAACTCGCTATATGAATTAACAGCATTTTGGATGTCACACCTTTAAAATATCAATCATTGCGCAGTACCTCAGATGATTAACAATCACGAAGCTCAGCGCGTACAGTCATGTGCGCTCACCTGAGTGTACCGACAACAAAGCATTTCAACGCAAACAATTCAGTAATCAGAAATATATTTCATTTTGATAAACAGACACACTGCCATCTACCACATCAGCGAACTCGTGGACCATTGTATCAATTAATATTCCTATGTACAATCAATTAGAACCTTTACTATCAGCACACGTGGATACCGGGGTCCTATTATTAAAACAATATAATAACCACTTTCATCTTAATGTTAAGACAGACTTGCATAAACAAAATCCTTGTTTTTTTTCAAGTGGTAGAATGATTTTCTTTGATTGACATTCCTCGCGCTGTGGGACATTATTAGGATGTGATAAGATGTGCTCAATGTTGTGTTGGACACGATGTGTTCATAGTTGTGTTAGATGTGATGTCTTCATTGCTGTGTTTGGATAGGATGTGTTCATTGCTGTGTTGGACATGATGTGTTTATTGATATGTTAGATGTAACGTGTTCATTGTCGTGTTGGACATTATGTGTTCATTGTTGTTAGATATGATATTTTCATTGTTTTGTTGGAAATTATGTGTTCATTTTCGTTTCGTATAAGATGTGTTTATTGTTGTATTGAATAGGATGTATTCATTTTTGTGTTGGATAACATCTATTCATTGTTGTGTCGGATAGGATGTGTTCAGTGTTGTCTTCGATAGGATGTGTTCATTGTTGTGTTGGACATCATGTGTTCACTGTTGTGTTGTATAGGATGTATTAATTGTTGTGCTGGATATGGTGTGTTCGTTGTTGTGTTGTATAGGATGTGTTCATTGTTGTGTTGGATAGGATGTGTTTATTGTTGTATTGGATAGGATGTGTTTATTGTTTTGTTGGATAGGATGTTTGTATTGTTGTGTTGGATAGGATGTGTTTATTGTTGTGTTGGATAGGATGTGTTTATTGTTGTGTTGGATGTTTTATATTTTTATGTTCATGTCTAAGATGACTAGGCTTATATTAAATTCTGACATTTTTGTGAATAGGAATACAGATAATTGCATGGCCGAGCGAGAAACACTTCCATTATTTAAATCAAATTATAATGATAACTTTGTAAACATAATCCATTAGTGTGAATACAATTAAGTGTCTTTACGCTCCATACTGCAATATCAAATATTGATGTTTGTTCAGAGATTAGAAGAGAACTTAGGCTTGGATTTTAAAGCTGGTATTGCATATTCACTTACTCTCTGTTTGGCTTTAATTCTTAGAAAAATGTTTACTTGGACAAAGGAGTTAATTTTAAAAACAAAACGAGGGTAATTTTATCCTTATAATTTCGCTTACTAATTGAGTTTACACGGGATAGCTCGTTACTTGCGTTTATCAGAAACGTATTAATATAATTGCAGATGAAGTATTTTTTGTATTACAGTACATGTTTACAGCCATATTTTATTGCTCCACCCACCCACCCTTTTAAGTTTGAAATATACTTGAAATGATTATTAAGATTGCTTCCTTTTGCCTCCATTCTTTCAGGTGATGATAGGTTGTTTAATCGGGTTAAGTAGGGCTACATTTCCACAGTACTAACATATCCACACATACGCACGCGCACACATACAAACCTGCATAAACACGCACACGCACACATGAGCAAGATTCGTTCCAGCAGCTTATTTTAATTCGATCCATGCAATAATCAGATATGGTAATCTATTACCTCACTTTTCCACGTGTCAGTGACTACACAACCCAGCTGACATTCAAATTGTAAAATAATTTTGTTACAAATTCAGCTGTGTACTCTGGGACAGAATATGTCTTTTGTAATTTACGTTTAGTGAGATGGCTTCCGTCTGTCATGACAGACAGGATCCCCGATACAAAACGAATTTGCATATCAGGAGATGGTAATTGTCTCCCCTGAGCAGCTTTTCAAAGCGATCCTCTTATCTCTGTCACGAACACATGTTTCTGTTTGACATTCTTTTGACCTGTGCAGCACTAGCAAAGATTTTCCTTTTTCCATATTGACAATATATACTTGACCTTTCATCTCTTGACCGAGCGAAAGGGTTTTCACCTGTGACCGATTTCAGGACAGGCAAAGGACATGGTGTAGGAATACAAATCCCGCACAAGAGGGGTGCACTATCATGGTTTTCTGCTTTCTATAGACGGTCAGATTATTTTTAAAGACATAGAGCTAAATTAATTGAAAACAAAACATAAGGACAAATGTTGAAAGATTTCTCATTACATGTGAGTAACTCAATCAGCATGAAATATACACACAGAAGAAGAGAGAGACTTGGAAAGAGAAAGTTGCAGCCAAGACACACGGTTAAGTAAATCATGATTCGAGCCAAACTGCACAAGTCGGGGGTTTATTTGTTTAATTTGTTGCAAAGTTGCGAAGCAGACGACGATGGAGGCGACCGGTGTCAAGGACATGCTGACACTCATTGAATTTTATTTCACGGACGCGGAGAACATGGCTTGTCGTCATTTGAGTTGCGGTGTAATCTTTGCGTGGGCTTCGATTATTACAGGAAGAAAGGCGATTGTAATGGATTTTTACTGATGGTATTACTTATTCAACAGAAAAGTTTGCATAGACAAACATAGAACTGTATAACAGTACGTAGAAACATGATAGATTATGGTGAACATCGCATGGCATAACTACTGCCTCTGGGGCCTTACAATCTATGGGGCCCACTATTTGTTTCTTCCCCCAAAAGATATACTTAACATTTGAAAAAATATACACATGATGACGTTTTCGCAGAGCATACGGCAAACTGATTCCCTGTGTAGAAAAGAGAGAGAGAGAGAGAGAGAGAGAGAGAGAGTGCAGTTCAACTTTTCACTTGTCGATAATAATAATCCTTGTAAAACAAAATAGGATTCTCTGGCTTTGCATTGAACTTTGCACTAATTAAAATTAGTTTATGTATTACATACATTGTGTTTGAACGCCGCTAAATATAAGTGTATTTGTGTTCTATTTTTAGACAATGTCTTCGCATTAGGAATTTATTGTTTTGCAGTATTTTGGCCGTTTTAGCTGTCCTTTACACAATGTGCTCAGATGAATTTATTGTTTTGGAGTATTTTGGCCGTTTTAGCTGTCCTTTACACAATGTGCTCAGATGAATTTATTGTTTTGGAGTATTTTGGCCGTTTTAGCTGTCCTTTACACAATGTGCTCAGATGAATTTATTGTTTTGGAGTATTTTGGCCGTTTTAGCTATCCTTTACACAATGTGCTCAGATGAATTATTGTTTTGGAGTATCTTTGCCATTTTTGTTGTCCTTAATGTGTTGAGATAGGAATTCATTGTTTTGCGGTATTGACTATTCAATTGTTTGTTTGTTTTGCGGTATTGACTATTCAATTGTTTGTTTGTTTTGCGGTATTGACTATTCAATTGTTTGTTTGTTTTGGATTGCCTACAGTTATTATGTTTGCAGTTTTCATATCTGCATTCTAGTACCCGCATTTATAGATTTTGCAGTTGTGTTCTTCGCATTTTCTTGTGTACAATTGTTCTGGTCAGAATTGCGTTACACATATTTATTTTGTCTGCATTCTTTTTCTCTACAGTTTTCATATCTGAATTGCATTGCACACAATTATCATGCTTGCCTGTGTGATGTCTGAATTATTGTGTCTATTATTGTCACACACTCCTTGACTATCATTACAGTTGTGTTAACTAATGTATCTGCAGTTGTCCAATCTGCATGTTGGTGACCTGATTCATCGTGTTTACTTTGTCCACCCTCTACTGTCTTGTGTATTTTTTTATTTGTATTTCCCTTTTGGTCGTGTCTTGTCAACGTTGTCGTTTTAGTTTTTGTCTTTACTTATTATTACTTACACACTCTGTCCTATGTAAATTATCTTGATAACTTTGTCTTGTCTGCAATATATTTTCTAATTTGCCCTATCTATAGTGTCCTGTCTATAACATATTCTCTATTTTGCCATCACTATCTTTTCTAAAACGTCATGTGTATTGTCTTTCAGCTATCGTAACTGCTATGTCTTGTCTACTTTGTCTTATCTCTTTTATTTGTGACATGAAATATATAATATCCTGCCTACATTCTATCCTTTCTACATTTTACTATTTGTTTGACTATTATTGTTTTGTCTGTTGAGTCTTAACTGTTTTGTCTAGTTTTGATTTCTTTTTATCGGCTATTCTCTTTTCTGCCATGGTGTATTTGCTGTGCCCTGTCTACTCTTATCTTGGTTGATTAGCATTATCTGCTTCCACAGCATCATCGTAAATAGTCCGTAAGACACAAATTATTCAGCTATCAATCTTCTACTATTCTTAAAAATGCTAGACTTTAGACATTAAGACAGATGCAATGTCCATTTATTTCAATCATGCATAGATAGATAGATAGACGGATGGATGGATGGATGGATGGATGGACGGAAATCGAGAAAGGAAGAGGAGACGGAAAGAAAAAGCTTTAATGGCATTAACTTTTCATTTTCTTATAATTGCGACGTACTGTCGTGGTCCACAAAGTGTGTGAAGATGGCACACTCGAATGAATCAGACTGGAAACAAAGGGATGGACATCACATCTTGCTTGTCAAGGGCCAGGAAAAGCGACGTCACTGCACGTGCATGCCCACGCGCCTGCAGAGTGTGCACGCTTGCGCGCGCTCTCACGTTTTGCGCCTTGGCTACCGATGTCAGTGCTGAAGGCTGACAAGATAATGGGAGCCCGGGTTGATTTTGTAAAGAGGATCAGTCACCCTAGGCGATGTAAGTGTTTTGAGTCGCTTGTTTCCATCAGAGTTTCATTTGTTCTTTAAAAAAATAAAAATAAAATATCCATTCCATTGAAGAGCAGCATACACGCCCCGTTATTTACTCTGACAGTGGAGTCAGTATTTTACAAACTTAAGTTCCTTGGGGAAATTAAAAATTGCTATAAATTTCTTTCATAATCATTATGCTTTCTCCTCACTATTAGAGTAATTCTTAAATATGTGTTACATGTTGTTCTTTTCTAATACTGGCGAATGAAACAAAGACAATTATTACAATCAAGTTATTTCGAATCTTATGACTGCCATTGAATAGTAAAACAAAGTATATTTTAAAATATTTTCAGGAAAGTGAGTTTGCATAAATTGAAGGAGCAGTCGACTGCGTTTTAGAAATATTAACGGTAAAAATATACTTATGTTAATGATTTCCACGGTTATTGCATGATACATCTGACAACAAAAATGTTAAGGAAGGAATAGTGATACTTCTGACAACAACAATGTTAAGGAAGGAATAGTGATACAGCAAAGCCCTACTACATGTCTAATTTTCAATCGTATACAACTGTGAATTATTTATACGACTAGACATGTGAATATAATATTTTTAATAGCACGAGATAAGCATTTAAACAGTTAATCAAGTATGTGATGAAGTAATTAAGAATATAAGATAAACATTTAAACAATTATACCTTGACACATTTGGTAGGTACTACAAGCAAAACACTTGAGACATTAATTCCTTGAGAGAATGTAAATTTAAAGTATACATAAACAAATTGGGTGTATGCATTAAAACATAACGTTTTTTATATCAATATTGAAGCAATTAGAAAGTCTAAGTCAACATGTTTGATTATTTGAGACTAACTTTTAAGCTGAGAACAAGAATGCATATACGTATTGTAACATTTAAGAGAAACCAAAGTTTACATATGTTTACATTAAATGAATAAACATATAAACATTTCCAAGTAGAATAGTGTTTGCTATTGCAGTTAATATTTTCAGTGAAGTTATTAGGTAAAGAATTAGCTATCTAAATACAACAATTAAACATATAAGTACAAAAAAGGATTAAATGTAGCATATGCTTGCTAAAATACATTGGGAATAATAAAATGAATTATACAGAATTAAACATGTAGCCAAACAAAACAGAAACAAACAATTTGGCAAACACAACAAGAATAAACAAGTAGCCAAACACAACAGGAATAAACAGGCAGCCAACACTAAAGGATGAGCTGAATTATAATTATAATTTTAAAGTAAAAAAAAAAACAACGGCTCAACTCAGGTCTTTCTAGAAATAACTTACGTTTATAAGAGTTTTGTAATTGACGTAAGAGCTCTCTTAGCAATTGGAAACAATTTACGTCTACAGCTAAACGTGATATATTTATTTATTTTCCTACATCTATGGTGAAGTGGCAATCCAGTTCAGACACGCCAGGCTTCTATATCAGTATCATTAGGGTATGCTTGATTGTGAACACGCCAAGGAACAGGTCTCCTGAGGGCACGCTTGACTGTGAATAGAGCAGGAAAATGGCGATTTTAGGGAAGCGAAAATATTAATATGACCAGAAAATGGCGACCTTCCAGAAGTGGAAGTGTAATTATACCAAGGAATGTTGATGGCCTTAGAGGAGATAGACTGTAAAAAAGTTAAGAAATTATGACGTTAGAACAGTATGACTGTAAATATATTAAGAAATAGTGATCTTAAAGCAGTGTGACATTGAAAAATTAAAAATTAAGATTTTAGAAAAGAAGGCTGAATATGTCAAGGCAGTGACCTCATATAAGTGAGATTGACGGCTCCTTCTACGCTCACAAAGAATGGTGGTCTTAGAGAAATGTGCCTGAATATTTCGTGAACTAGTCACCTTACCTATACTTTCTTCGAATGTCAGTGAATGATAAAGTTATAGATGTTTGACAGTGACTATGCCACAGGAAATGTGACAATTAAACAGCATAGCTATAAATATACAACAGGAAATGTGACATTGGAACAGCCTGGCTATAAATATACCACGGGAAATGTGACATTGGAACAATTACTTAATGTATGGGGAACGCTTCCGGCCTATGCCATTTCACGCAGGGAATTGGGGGTGGGGACGGGTTAGGAGGTGTGCTGTCTGAAGCTTGGAGGGGGACTATGTCTGCTCTATGATGTTTGTTCTGTCTTATGTAGTTGTATATGATGTTTATTTGTTTATACTATTTTATTTTCTATGTACTACTTGCTTTTAACTGTTGGATTTTGATGAGGTTCACATGGTTGTTGGATGGATGAGTTTGTTTATAAATTTGTCTGTTATTTTATTTAATTGGTTAAGTTAGGCGGTGCTCCCAATCATTACTTTAGGTGTCTAGTCCTTAGACTTTGTCAAGCCTAGGACTGTGGGGCAGTGATCCAATCAATTAGCTTCTCACCGCTAGTCATCTATTTTATGTTGCGGGGGGAGGGGTTGGACTATCCAGATATTTGTCAATGAATGTATTAATTTGGAAACCTTATATTTATAATAGCTGATGTAATGGATGGCTCACTACCATCCTATTCAACCTGCCCTTGCACTCATGTCATTTCTTCTTGTGGGGTTTAGTTCCCTTGACATTGTTGTCGGTGTGTCATTTTCTATAAATATTCTGTCAGTGATCTTTCTTATCCTATTATTCTGCAGTCTGATATAACGTGTTCTATGGTTAATTGATCACCACGGCTGTACTTAATTATCTTATAATTTGTTATTTCACTTCAAAGTCTGAGGTTAGATTTCTTGATTGTTCTCTTCTAGGGCCATTATAGAACATGGATATATTATTTGTTGTTTTATCTATGTGGGGTTTTCGTCCTTTTGATAGTTTAAATGTTAGATTTCTCAAATTTTGTCAGTTTTTTCAAGATGTGGAGTGGTAATAACTTTTAGTTCCATTTTTAAAAGCCAGTTTAACTGCTTTTTTCATTGCCTGGTATGTTGATATGGGTAGGGATCTATATGAGCTTAATTTCATTTCCTCTATCAATTTGTTTTCGCACTTATCTAGTATACGTAACTACTGTCTGGTCTGCCCACTGATTTTTCTAGAGCTTTCACAGCCGATTCGGAGTCTTTTGCTATTATGTATATTTAGTGTCTGATTTGCTTTTTGTAGCTTGAATGAGGCCCGTTAATATGGCCATCATCTCAACTGTGAATATGGAAGTGTTGTCTGTGATTCTAAGACTAGTGTCGTGGTCATTGGTTATATAAATCCCTATGACTCTAAGGCTAGCGTCGTGATCATTGGTTATATAAATCCCTATGACTCTAAGGCTAGTGTCGTGATCATTGGTTATATAAATCCCTATGACTCTAAGGCTAGTGTCGTGATCATTGGGTATAGAAATCCACATGACTGTTACAGGATCATGGAAGCCATCCGTATACACTTTGATCCAGTCTGAGAAATCATCCTCTAGGTATAATATTTAATGAGGTCGGGGAAGTTAATTTTGTTAAAGATTTATAGTGTTCTCTCTATGTGTGTCAGTTCGTATGGGAGTGGTTCAATTATTAGTTTCTTCCCCGTCTTTGTTTCTATTTAATCTGTGATAGTTTTAATGGCTGATGTTTGAGCAGTAATTATTTAGGCTGGGTGGTCATTGGGCATTGTCTGTAGTTTTAAGTAGGAGTTGATTGATCTTTCAAATATAAGTATCTAATTGGGCTTTTGTCCACTCTCAGCTATAATACTATGATGTTGGATGTTGACTGGGGCACCTTCAAGCGATTTTTAGGACTTTGACCTGAGTAGAGTAGAGCCTATTTAAAAGGGAAGTTTTTTAAATTTAAGAAGAGTAGGGGTATGTACAGAAGCCTGGACATTACAAATGCACGGTAAAGGATAAGCATCGTTTCAGCGTTTGCTCTCCAAACAGGTTTAGAGACTGATTTCGTGAGGTTTAGCTCCACTATGAATATGCCAAAGGAAATGTGACATTAGGATAGCTTGACTATGAATATGCCAAAGGAAATGTGACATTACGACAGCTTGACTACGACTATACTAAAAGAAATGTGACATTACGACAGCTTGACTATGACTATGCCAAAGGAAATGTGACATTAGAACAGCTTGACTATGACTATGCCAAAGGAAATGTGACATTAGGACAGCTTGAGCGTGACTATGCAACCTTTAGAACTGATGTGACGCGTAAGCATTTTATACGTAACCGTTAGGACTGGTGTGACGTGCATGCTTCTTTCCTTGGAAACTAGTTTCATGCTGGCAAGTCAGAAAAAAACTAACTTCGATTCAAATATAACTATGGTTGGACAAATAAAAAAAACATTGTCCTGCAGGTGTGCCATATTGAATTGTCTTTAAGATACGTTTGAAGCTGGGCGTGTTACAACGGAGTGTCGGTTAAATATGACTAATATTTTGCTAAGTGCAGGTTGCTTGAGAAAATGTTATGCAGTATTTAAAAGTTTGTTTTAAGAAAATAACTTTCGGATGATGGCTTCTGAAAGTTTGTGGTATATTTATGTTACTGCACTTACTTTTAATTACTAGTACTTTAGTCCTTTGTCCAGAGGTGAATGTGTGCAAATCAATGGTACCTCGTCTCATCTCCAATCACGTTCTCATAAGTGATTTAATAACCTGCTGGCACATACTTGTTCTCTATAATGTTCGCTAAATTCAAACGCCTCGCAATACAGTTTCTTGTAGAACGTAGAAACAGTTAAAAGAAACAAATAAGACTTATTAGGACACCATCGAATGGCACCTAGAACATATCTACAATTACGTCACGGCTTAATAAAATTTCAAATCAGGGCGCGCGTACTTTCACGGGCGTGAATATTAACGAACCAGTGGCCAGACCACAAGTTGTTACGTGATGTATCTCATTAAGAGATGAACGTTTTTGAACGATACACATGTTCTGGACGTGTGACCACGCCTTTATATTCCTCTGTCTTGTTTCTCTTACACTTAGCAATTTACTATTGCGAGTTAAATAAAGATAAATCTGAAAGAAACAAACTCAAGAGATTCAAATGTACACAGACCGTTTATCAACGATGTCAGTCACAAAATAAGGTGCTAGTTTTCTGGGTTTTAAGAATGCCAAACGATAATTTTCGGTGCCGTCTGATATTTTTTTTTAAAGAAAAGGAAACCAAGTGTGCGATAAGGCTACATTACAGAACACATTTATAAACCTTTCAATAAAAATATCTTGTACGATCGAAACAGAAACAAAATCATGAAAGTCCTAAATATTCTGAAGGAAAGTATTTAGCATACTTATTCTTTGTATGAGTGCTTATGTGTGACTGTAAGTGCCAGTATGTGTGACTGTAAAAATGCCAGTATGTGTGATTGTAAGTGCCAGTATGTGTGACTGTAAGCGCCAGTATGTGTGAATTTGTGTAAATATGCATTATTATACCAACATACCTCTGTATAACTATTTGTTTACGCTTGCTATACTATGTGGACGTATGAGCGGTATATTTAAAACGAATCGTGAATCTGACGTCTTTGATAGATGTTGTTTTCCTAAGGTGTGAAGGTTAGTGTTGTACTTTTGTGTACACAGAAGTGTATTGCTAATCAAGAACAGTCACTCTGGTTGTGGCATTAACTTGCAATATGTAGACAGCCGTGTGATCTCTGCAAGAGATTCGGAGACAAAATGTCAGAGAGGTAGGAAATAGCCAGAAAAAGAGGAGAGTGTCAGGGAAAAAAGTGACTGAGAATCAGAGTGATAAATTATGAGACAAAATGTTACAAAAGGAAGGAAGGAAGGAAGGTAAGAAAGAGGGAAGAGACATAGAAGAGAGAGGAATGACAGAAAGAGGTAGAGAAAGAGAAAGAGACAATGGCAGAAGAATGAAGTGAGATGGACAGAGAGAAATGGTACGCGATGAATAACAATTGCTTTGAATGGACACCATTACTTCTTAAATATGTTTTGAATTGAACATATTGAATTCCTAACTGTCATTTTTAAAATTGAAAATTAGATACAAAGTATGAAGTGACAGTTTTCCTCCTTGTAAACACAGTCCACAATCTAACAACAAGTAGAAGAAATATAACTACAGGGCGCTCTGACGTATGTATATTATTTCGTTTGGACTTCTAAGCAAGGTATGGAAATAAGCCTTTGGAAGATCTGTTTTTGCATGCCAAAAGGCGATCAGCATCTAATCAATTGAGGCTGTACTCGCTCGCATCATTCTACGCTTAATCCGCGGCCTCCTGGTTTTATTGGAGCCAGCCTGTCGTCCAAACCTTCAACATTAATTGCCTTCACCCCGTCCACTACCCTCTCTTCCACTTAACCGAACTTCTTACTCCATCTCAAGATCCACTCCTAATCAAAAGCAAGCCATATAAACACACACACACACACATAAACACATGCACGCGAGAGAGAGCGCACATATACACATGTAATATATACACCACAAGAAGATATATATTTACATTCATGCGAATGACAAAAACATAAATTCTGTACTTTTGTAAATCGAATTCTGTGCTAAATTCAGATTGTTAAACGCTGTAACCCGGTAGTTAATGGGAGATGTACCAGGTCATTTGTGTTCAGAAAGACATTGTGAAGCAGATTGGGCCTATGGTTTCAGACTATGGTGGAATAAATTTGCCTATCCCTATTTCTAAACTTAATTGTTATGCAAATTGTTATATGTCAAGGTGATCTGGCCTTGGGCACTGCTTATGATGATATTTTTGTAACTGACAAGAGGTGGAATAAACAACTCGGGTGTAGAATGTGCTAGACTTGCTGATGTAATCTAAACCAGGATGAGTAGTTTTTATTATCCAATGGTTAAGATTTACGAGAACCGAGACCAGCCAACGGGATGAGAGCAAAGTTTACCTGCTGAAAAGGTATTTATTTTCTAATCATTTTAAATCTGATGTGGACAAAAATCTGTCATGAAAGGCAGCCGTTAGTTTAATGGTGAATTAATTGGCTGATTGAGAGAGAATGGACTTAGAAAATTTTCATGCATTTGCTATTGCTATGTTATACTTATGTATGTTACATAGATATGTAATTTGTGAGTAGACTATTACTTTTACAAATTGTGAACTAAGATGCTCATGTGTAGTATGCTAAACACTTGACATTATTTCTGGTGAAACTGTTTATAAACTATTATTCTACATTTATTATGCTGTATGCATGTATCGTGCTAATAAATAATATTGCAGGAAACTAATTTGAGACTTGAATGTAAGAAAGAATGGAGTTAGGTTTGTATAAACTGGAAAACTTAGCAGTTGTTCCCTGATTATATTTTACAGGGAAGAAGCAGCCTTTATGTGAGAATTGTAGATGTTTGCATTTACATCCATTTCCACCTAGTTCTGCCTTGTATGATCATGGAAGCATTTCAGTTTCGCTTTTTTTCTTTGAGAAAAAGAAATGCTGTTTGTGGAAGTAGTGTACAAGACATTTGTTTTTGTACAGCACACGTACAGAGCAATAGTGTGTATCCTACTATATAAAGTGCTAGATCATCTGTAGGGAACAATATTGTGTGTGTGTGTGTGTGTGTGTGTGTGTGTGTGTGTGTGTGTGTGTGTGTGTGTGTGTGTTTAGTAGTAGTAGTAGTAGTAGTAGTGTAATCTTACTCTACAAAGTACCAGATCATCTGGTGGTGTGAAGCCATGTGCAGACACCAATATTCAATCAGGTTTATACCATTTCTAATTGCAACTCAAGGGGCACCATTCTGAATATTTAAGTGTGCAATCGGGGTTTACCCCATATCTAATGGAGGAAATGACCACGTCACATATTCGTATCACAATATGTTTAGGGCAGAGTCCATTCAAGGATGGAGTATGTCTCGTTACAACTGTTTTTAACCACGGTCAATTATATTATCAAGATGTACAAATTAAAATTATTGACCTATCTCAACAGAGAAAAAAATGGTGAATGATAACAATTTACAATTCTCTATACCTGTGGTTTACAAATAAATATTTTTCATATAAGTACACGAGAAAGCTTATATGATTGGTATTTAATTAAATCCAACAAATGAAAAAAATTAAATAAAACTTGCGGCAATTGATCTTATCGAGCAAAAGTTATTATTTTGCTAGTATACATATATATCAAGAAGAAACTAATTAATGTTCAGTATACACTTTTAAATTTCTAACAGTCCTTGTTCAGTCGATTCGGTTCAAAATGATGAGATACACGTACAAGTCACTGGTACACTGGAGTAAATAAAAGGACATTGGCATAAAGACGAGCTCCATGAGTGGGTGTACATTGGATAGATTCACCTGCTACATTCGGAACCTTGTGCTGTGAAAAGCGTCATGGCTGCTCTCAGTCCCTGAATGTATGGTCCGACATCTCCAAAGTTTGGCACTTGGTAAACAGACACTCAGATGTATCCCAGCCAGTGCCGACTTGCAGAAGACAGAATACTGTTTATTCACAGTTCGATTACATTTCAAACATCCTGTTTAAGGGAATGTCAGTTTTCCAAGAGTCATAATGCGCTATGATTCAGGGTTCTTTCCCTTTGCTGAGTTTGATTCATTTAGTCAGAGCAGGAGGTCAATCATAAATAAGAAGTAAACAAAAAAGGGCTTGCATAAACTGTCGAAGAAGTATGAGACTCAATGTGAAAATTCATATAGAAGTTTATATATTAATTTCGTCCTTTCCTTCTCTCTCACAATAAAATTATGCTTTGTGAAAAAAGTAATATCCTCTACTCTAACACATCGAATAAATCATTATTTTAAAAAAATCTGACCTTAGAACATAATTAATTAATTTCTAAAACTACAAATTTGTCTCTCACACATGAAAGTATAAATGTACTTACAATCTCAATGCCGATAGGTTTAGAACGATTGGATTTGTTCAAAACACAGAATGTTTGTGAGTTGTGAGTGTCAAAACTCTTCTCCCCTCCATTTACACAAGAGTTGCGGATAAGCTGACAGACATGATTGTTACCCTCATTCAAAAGACTATGTGCACAATTGTCTCAAAGCCATGCTATCATTGTTTACAGTATACACTTAGAAATCTAATTTGTCTTAACACTATGGATAATGGAACTCGAAATTCCACAGGTGGCATCATTGCCAGTCAAAGACCTGCAGGTGAAATGAGTTTGGCCATGCATGTCAAGTGGCCTTAAAGGGAATTTCCTAAACTGACGAGCTAATTGGATTCACACTAATGGTTAGACTATCCATTAGACATTTGTCTCGAACTAATATGTTAATACGGCTTTTTCAAATATCCTAGCAAAACATGGGAAAATATATCTTATGAAGTATGAAATTACACTTAATTACAAAAGTAATTTATTGGAAATAATAAATCGTTTTGGTTTCAATTAGTGTATCTCTCTCTGTGTCTCACACACACACACACACACACACACACACACACACACACACACACACACACACGCACACGCACACACGCACGCAGAGATAATTGGATATATTTTAGTTAAGATTTTTAACAACAGCGACAATTTGTTCGTAGAGATCTGCTACTCAAGGGGCATATTAATTGTATTGTCGAATTAATTAACCGGTAAATGTCTGTCTTCTAAGGCTAAAATATTTAAAATAGTGTCCCTCGATGGGCTAACTTTCTCCTGTACTTTGCAGTCATACAAATATTAATAAAAGATTTTTGTACTTTTTTTAATTCCCTATGTATATGCCTTGCCTTTTTTATTTTTTTCAGTTTAGAAAGTAATATTTGTTATTCATTGAAACAAGAAGTAATATCGAAAAAATAGTTCATTCAAATTTGCAATGATAAATAAATACACACACACACACACACACACACACACACACACACACACACATATATATATATATATGTTTGTGTGTGCGTGTGCTTACGCGTCTGTGGTCTTTATTCTTATCAACTAGCAATGTTATAACAGTTGTACATGGCAAGCAGACTCCTTGTCTGATCCTTGCTTAATTTAAAAAAAAATGTAAACTCGTTTTGGAAAATCCTACAAAATATCGTTTCAACTTTTTGCTTTTCCACTTTCCACTCTGATATTACCAATCAGTGATTGTTGCAATACTGTAGCGGCTCTCCTACCCGTCGTCAAAGAGACAGCCTCATCTTGGATACACTGTCGTCACGTTGCTAACCATTGCTTACGAGGCCCACCCGTCCACTGGTCTGGTTGACCCACACCAAACATTGACAACAATTGTTTGCAGCTTTGGCTTATCACCACGTCTGGGTGGTAACCGGGTGGCGAGGCAAGGGTTTGGAGGTCATGTCTGATATCGGTCCGTGCTTGGGCTTACGGAACAAAAGTGGTTATCAGCACAAACGCCCTATATTTTCTGCGGGTATGATGTTGTTCAAGTCCCGGTGTGAAGACTACCGCGACAGCACGGTAACAGAAGACAAAGGAAAGTCAAGAAAAAAGAAAAACGGAGGGGAGTGTTTGCAAAAGGTGGTGGTGGAGGACGAAAATGCCTGTTTCTTTTCTGAATTACGTGTCCTGTCCAAGTACAGTCTAAACTGTGCGGTGCAGAATCGGTATCATAAATGCAATGCTAGTTATGTATAGACACTTTGGAATGATAATCCATTTAATTTGACCATTAACTTCCCTAGCGTCAGATTACATTTCTACTAACTCACTGCATTTCTTACGTGTGTTAGAGTTGTCCCGATTGATGGCATAAGTCACTGTTATTGGATGGTCTTGACGCTACAACAACGTTGGTTGATGTACTGCAGCGCTAGTATGTGATGCGTCATTTGACATGACTCCGTGATATTTGACAGGTCTGCTTGAAAACGTAGTGAGGTTGCAAATGACTATATGTCTGTTATCATCCGTGATCTTTCAAACATTCTCTTGATTGCCAGCATTTCACTTGTATGTAATCATTGCCTTGCTTTCCTTCAGCGACTGTTGATTTCTTGCACAAAAGAAAAAGTTATATTTTAATTTAATTTCGAGTAATAATATAATATACGTTTATTACAGAGTATCTTAATACACATTCTTATGCTGTTAAACGTCAGTAAAGATGCGCCAGACAAGTGTTAAGGTGCTAAGTATGGGTGTACAGACGTGCAGTGGGTTAATTGATGGGCCATGGCATGCATTATTTTTAAGTGGAGTCCTTTACGCGTTATACACCAGGAGTCTTTGAAACGTTCTACCATATCCTTTCAAGAGTTATAGGTCCTACTATAGGAGTTATTTTAAGGTTTATACAATAGGAGCTTTTCAAGCATTAAACAGTAGGAGTTCTTTCAAGCTTTAGGCAATAGGAGTCTTTCAAGCGTTATACTAAATAGTTCTCTCAAGTATTATACAATAGGAGTCTCTTCAAGCGTTATATTATTTCATTTTCGAGCGTAATAATATAGAGCAATATCACACGTTATACAATACGAGTCCTTCAAGTGTTATACCATGCAGTTAATTCAAGTGTCATTTAACATAAATACATAATCACTTTCATGGTTATCATCACGGAAATGAAAGTTTAGAGAAATAATTAATGTAAAAGCACATAACCTTTTGAAAGAAGGTGGCTGTCACCGGCATGTGTTTCACAGTGAGGCATTTTGCAACAAGTCAATCCCTTTCATATTTAGATGAGGTCCCCTATATGCCCTATATGCCACTTCTAGAGGCACGTTACGCAACTGTTCCAGAATCTTCAATGCTCTCTCCAAGCATGCTGTATAGAAAATCCTCCTGAATTTCACATGCACTATTAAGTGCATTAAGGAATATTCTTGAACTCAACACACCATGAGGAACACTCAAAATAATCTTCAAGGCACAATTTCCCTATATTGGCAATTGAATGGAAGTAGTGACTGTATATAGACACACCAACATATTCAAGTAGAGTACAGTAGTCACTGTATATAGACACACCAACATATTCAAGTAGAGTACAGTAGTCACTGTATATAGACACACCAACATATTCAAGTAGAGTACAGTAGTCACTGTATCATGAAGTGACAACCAAGAAGGCTTGCTCTGCAAAGTCAAATTAAGGCAACACTACATTTCAGGCATATATCATCCCTAAACCCCTTTCTATCTTACAAACATTCTCAAATTACAAATCCTGCAACAATTTCGTTAGCCAGATACACAGGCAGCATAAGAAATATAGCAATATGTACAACTTAGTCAAATTAATGAACATAGAAATAATGGTTCAATCACATAAGCATTCTCCAATTCAAATCATAGATCAATAGCAAATATATACAAAATATTCTAGTCCATTCTTCTTTCATCAGTCAGTTAACTTATAAGCTAATGATTGCCTTTATGTCCAGACTCGAGTTATTTTCAAATTCAAAGTGATTAGAATATAGTACTTCTTCAACAAAGAAACTTCTGGTCCATCCTATTTAGATGAAATTGAAATGAATAAGCATGAGACTATTAATCAGAAAAATACTCCTCATCCATTTGGAACTGGTTTGGATTGCATCAGAAATTTTCTAGCACATTCTCAACTCTAGTTGTTTACTCCAACTTCGACACATACAAAAATACCAACATAAGACGTGCCCGAGCCGAAACACTTTGACAATTTAATAATTTATATAACAATTAAGTGAAGAAATAAGGATAGGCAAATTTGCTCCTCCACAAATACTTAATAGAAGTTAGTGAATGTAAGCACATTACTTGCTTGGGCAGAGAAAAGTAATCTTTGGGTTAAATGGAAATACTGAGAAACATTTATTATCACCACAAGAATAGAAAATAGCAATTAGGACCAAACCTATACATTACAAGAGTCGTAACGAGTTTAGTAGTTGAAACTGAAAGCTTAATCGACGACAATAATATGGAATTGAAACATTATCTATAAAAAACACCCCTATAAATGAAGACATTAATATGGCATTGAAACATTATCTATAAAAAACACCCCTATAAATGAAGACACTAATATGGCATTGAAACATTATCTATAAAAAACACCCCTATAAATGAAGACACTAATATGGCATTGAAACCTTAACTATAAGACAACTGATTCTGTTAAAAAAAAATACACACTTAAAAACTAAAAGAAAAATGTTTTTAAATTTAACATAAAACCTAAAACAGGTGAAACGAAAAGCATATCATGTATCCTTAATCGAATTGTAAATATACTCTTTTGATCTAAAAAAAAAAGTAGCACAAACAATCAAAAAGGCACACAACAACTACACATTTTCGACCAGATAATAACTAGTCAAATTCTGAAATGAGATAATACCCTTTAAGAAGCCGAAAAAATGTTTGGCTGAAACTACAACGGAAATGAGCAACCACACTTCTAAGCAAAAGAAAACAAAGTCTATGGTCATAACAGGAACTAAAATGGGTTAACTCTATTTCAGAAGCAAAGAACCAAAAAATAATCAAAACCTACAGCTTAAAATGAGACATCACTGTTTAAGAAGGAAAAACATCGATGTTGAAATCCTACACTGAAATAAGACACACAGACCAACGCTGCAGAAGTAGAAAATGAAACTAGGTCAAAACATCACAGCACGCCGCCAACCCCAGGTTGCTAGCAGGCAAACGATGGAGATTAATAGCAGGACAATATTTGCTTCCAAACTGGTTCTGCTCGATTCCTGAAAATGAAAGTCCGTACGCAGACCAGGACCTCTTGCTTCTCCGACAGCGCCTAGCAGGCAATTTTCCAACGTCATTTGTAGCGGGACCCGAACCTCTGGACGTTTTCTGGACAAATATTGCAATGCCCTTTGAACCTATGTGCCATGCTCCCTCCTCTAGATGCAGAGCCCTCTTGCCTCCTCGCAAGAAATGAGGCCAGGGTCATTTCGGAGATCGTGGCTTTGGGGAAACTTTTGATGGCACTGATGCTGACATTGCTGAGTGACTTGGATTTGATGCGAGTTGTTTTCCCTGTACAAAGTGTCTGCCAATTTTATAAAAATTCTATTTTCAGAGAGAAAATATTCAGAATTTACATTTATTTAAAATCGAAATTAAAAAAATAGATGATTAATATCGTGTCACATTTTCATGAGTGAATGTGAGAGTAGGAGTAAGGAAGGGAGAGATTAAAAATACCGGCTTGATAAATGAAAGCTAATCAATTTTGCAATAGAATTATTATTCAATAGTATTTAATCTCTTACTTATGCAGAATTACAAATTGTTACGTGTGTGTGTCTGTGTGTGTGTGTGTGTGTGTGTGTGTGTGTGTGCGTGAGTAAGAGAGAGAGAGTGAACTTCGTTATCGCTTGTTGGACATTCGTGCAGTTTATCTAAGAATTTTAACTATTTAAACAACAAACAAATTAAGTGCCTCATGGTTATTAATTTTCGATACAACTATTTAAAAAATTGAAGTGAGATGGGAGTGGACATTCATAATATTAAATATTGATCTGAGCAGAAATGAATTGCTGTATATTGTCAACGCTTTGTTTGATTTATTTTTTAACCAAAGGTTTGATTTGTTTTAAAAATTCATTTATATTGCTAAAGGGAAGTCACTCCATTTGAACGCTTCTGAGTAGTCTATCGTCAACACTCTCACATCTGCCGGTACTTTTCACCCATCCGTCATTGCTTCCATCGCCTCAGAAACTCACCTCTCACCTTTGTCCCGACCCACCCACATCGACAGCGAGCTTCGACAGGCATGATTGAAAAATCAGTCCTTGATTTGGTCTTCGACCCGGAAAGCAATAGGCTCGGCGCTTATTTGCTGAGCCCTGCTCTTCTGCCACCCCTTCATGTTGCTTGTATCATGGAGACGGGATTCGCGACATGAACTTTGGCGGCGTGTTCACAAGGTCTCGGGTAGGACAGGGAGGTCGGGACAGCGCAACGGTGCCGACTGTCTTTTACAGCTCACCATACCGATCTGGTAATTAAATATTGGAAAGGGAGATAATGCTGAGTATAGCATGTTGTGATTGCAGTCCTAATTATGTTAAATCTCCAAACAATGGCAGAACAATCCTCATTTGGTCCGGAATGCTATAAAAGAAAATTGAATACACAAACAAACGTACAGAAAGACAGATGGATGTAAATAAACATTATACATATTGTTGCATATGCTTCCTTTTTGCAGTCAGATAAATAAATGGGTGGATAAAGAAATAGATGAAGAAAACAAAAATATTTATGATGTGATCGATGAGTACATATGGATAAAATTTACAGACACTAATTATGTCCTTAATCTGGAACAATCATTCAATGGAGCAACAGCTACTTCCATGTACAATGACCTAGAAGATAGCTGATAGCGGATAAAGACGTGACCTAGAGGATAGTCGATAGCGGACAAAGACGTGACATAGAGGACAGTCGATAGCGGATAAAGACGGGACCTAAAAGATAGCCGATAGCGGATAAAGACATGAACTAGAGGATAGCCGATAGCAGATTAAGACATGGCCGTGAATAGTCAATATCGGATAAAGACGTGACTTAAAGGATAGTCTACATCGGTTAGATTCCTGACCTTGAGGATGCCGATAGCGGATAAAGATGTGATCTAGAGGATAGTAGATAGCAGATAAATACATGATCTAGAGGATAGTCGATAGAAGATAAAGATGTGACTTAGATGATAGCCAATAGCGAATAAATACGTGACCTAGAAGATAGATGACAGTGGATAAAGATGTGATCTAGAAGACAGTAGATAGCAGATAAAGGCGAATGATAGTCGACAAGTGATTATAGTCCTGACCTAGAAGATAGCGGATATAGACGTGACTTAGAATATATTTGATAGCAAATAGCCATGATCCAGAAGTTAGTCGACGGCGGTTATATTCGACCTAGAGGATAGTCGATAGCAGATAGATATAAGCTAGAGGACAATGGATAGAGGACAATGGATAGAGGACAAAATGAAATGAGAAGCTATTTTGCTCTCTGAATGAATGTTGTTCGCTCTTTGAATGATTGTTTTTCGTGATTTGAGGGAATGTTGTTTGCCCTCTGAAAGACGGTTGTTTTCTGTGTGAAAAATGTTGTTCGCTCTTTGAATAAGTGTTGTTCGTTCTCTGAATGAATGTTGTTTGTTGTCTGAATGAATGTTGTTGCGATTGTCTGATAAGTCTACAATCTATGTGAAAGACTAAAGGAATGAAACACTTTTGACGATTATAAATAAAGTACGCATGATTAAAGGTCTAATAAAAGAGTTTATCAATAGGATTAGTAACATTTCCAACAAAGATTAGTCGCGCAACTTTATAAATGCTGCCATAATGAAGCGTTTCGTCAGATATTCAATGCATGGGCAGTTTATATATATGATTGTTTTGGCATATACATATCTTATTGTAGTCCTAAATATGGATATTTTTTTAATCTTTACATTTACTTTTCTACTAATTTTTAATTTAATTTTTCTAAAGTAAAATATTCTTTTCGCTGACAATGTAAACTAGTCAGCAATTTACTCTTTACTAGTCATTTTCCTGCAGCAATATATACTCTGTACTAGTTAATTTCCTGTAGCAATATACAGCTTGTTATTTATTTTCCTGCAGCCATATATACTCTTTACTAGATATTTTTTGGAACAATATACTGTTTGCTTTTATTTTCCTGCAGCAAATACTCTTTGCACTCGCTACTCTCCTGTAGCAATATATTCTTTGCTTCTCTTATTTTCATGTAGCAACATACTCGTTGCTCTGGTTATTTTCCTGTAGCAATTTCTTATTTACTATTTATTTTCCTGTAGCAATATACTTTTTGATGGTTATTTTTCTCTAGTAATATACTCTTTGCTAGTTATTTTCCTTTAGAAATATACTCTTTGGTAGTTTATTTCCTATAGCAATATAATGTTCTCTACTTAATTTCCTGTAGCAATATATTCTTTCCTCGTTATTTTTCTGTAGCAATATACACTTGGCTATTTATTTTTCTGTAGCAGTGTACACTTTACTCTTATTATTTTTCTATAGGAATCTACTTTGCTCTCCTACTATTTTCCTGTAGCAATATACACTTTGCTCTTATCATTTTCCTATAGCGATATTCTCTGCTCCTATTATTTTCCTGTAGCAATATACATTTTGCTCCTATAATTTTCTTATAGCGATATTCTCTGCTCCCATTATTTTCCTGTAGCAATATACTCTTTGCTTCTAACATTTTTCTGTAGCGACATTCTCTGCTCCTATTATTTTCCTGTGGCAAAATATTCTTTGCTAGTTATTTTCCAGTGAAAATTTACTCCTTGCTCTTGCTTTTTTCCAGCAGCCATTTACGCTGTGTTATTGCTATTTTCTTGTAACAATTCAGTCTTCATTCTTCTTAATTTTGATAATTTAATTGCTACTGTTTTTCTGTAGTTTTTTTTTTTTTTTTTTCAAATTACTCCATCCTTCTGTTTTTCTTCTGTGACCATTTTTGCTCACAGCATAGTTTTGGGTTACTAATTGATTGATAGCTTTTGCACCATGATAATAATCCATTAACCTGAATGTTATTGTAATCAGTGTTCTAAGTTAAGTAAAATGGGACATTCTTCATTTCCACTTATTGCACCGCTGTCTATTTTGATCCCATTATCTGATGCACTTTTAGATACACAAGCCATAAAGAAAGGCTAAGAAAAATTGGCAATATTAACCTTCGAGTCTTTATTTCAAAAACGCTTTTCATAAAAATCCTGCACAAAGTCCTGCTGATGAAGATCTGTGTGTAAATATTGTGCATTACGTCATACTGATGAAGACCTGTATGTAAATATTGAGCATTACGTCATACTGATGAAGACCTGTATGTAAATATTGTGCAATACGTCCTACTGGTGAAGACCTGTATGTAAATATTGTGCATTACGTTATACTGATGAAGACCTGTATGTAAATATTGAGCAATATATCCTACTGGTGAAGACCTGTATGTAAATATTGAGCAATATATCCTACTGGTGAAGACCTGTATGTAAATATTGTGCATTACGTTATACTGGTGAAGACCTGTATGTAAATATTGAGCATTACGTCCTACTGGTGAAGACCTGTATATAAATATTGTGCATTAAGTCCTTCTGATTGTGATCTGTATTTAAATGTTGTGCTATGCCCTGTAGATTTCTTGCAGGTAAATACTAAGTTTGAATTTGCAATTTAAGTAATCAAATAAGTATTGCATTTAAGATTGACACTCAGGTAGGTCATATGTTGAAGTCTTTCATTTTAAATCGTTTAAAACACATTGTTTGAATTTTTGTAGTTTTCATGATAATAATCAGGGTTAACGCTTTGTGTTTCAGTCACGCAAATGTATAATACGTATAAATCTTTTGGGTTGCATTCTTGCAAGTAATCAAAGTATTTAAGTCTTGTGGCTTGTCGTGCAAGTAATCAAAGTATTTAAGTTTTGTGGCTTGTCGTGCAAGTAATCAAAGTATTTAAGTTTTGTGGCTTGTCGTGCAAGTAATCAAAGTATTTAAATCTTGTGGCTTGTCGTGCAAGTAATCAACGTGTTTAAGTCTTGTAGTTTGTTTTGCAAGTATACAATGTGTACATGTCATAGCTTGTTACACAAATACATTGTTGATGTCTTTCATTGTGCGAAGTTTTTATTCATAACGTCTTGAAGCTTTTTGCCGGCTATTCCAATAAATATTGTGTTTTATCTTATAATTTGTAACGCAAATAAGCCTTGTGTTTAAGATTTGTACTTTTAGTCATGCCACAGCTCAAGATACTTAAGTCTTGAAGTTTGTCATACAAGTAAACTATGTGGTAATGCCTTTTCATGCTAATAAACACTGAATTGTAGTCAAGTTGTTTGTCATGCAAATAAACTATGCATGTGCCTTGTTTGTCATGCCAATAGACTCTCAGATTGTTTTGCAATTTGTTTTGCCAGTAAACTATGTGTTTGTTTGTTTGTTTTGTAGTTTGTCATGCCAATAATCTATATGTTTGTTTTGTAGTTTGTCATGCCAATAATCTATGTCTTTGTCTTGTAGTTTATCATGTCAATAAACTATGTTTGTCTTGTAGTTTGTCATGCCAATAAATTATGTGTTTGTCTTGCAGATTGTCATGCCATTAAACTATGCGTTGAAGTCCTGTAGCTTTGACATACCAGTAAACTATGAGCTTAAGTCTTGTAGTCTGTCAAGTGCTTTAGTGGTGTAGCATTCGGACATACAAATAATGTTTAAATCTCGATCTTCAAGACAATGTAATCTGGAAGTTAGAAGAAAGATGTAAGATCTGCATATTAAAAAAGGAAATATGTTTAGAATTAAAAGGATGTTGCAATGTTCCAGATAAGGCAGTTTCAAGGTACAAAAAAGGCTTTGTCTTGTAGTTACACGTTACAAGAAAGGCTTTGTCTTGTTGTTACAAGTTACAAGAAAGGCTTTGTCTTGTAGTTACAAGTTACAAGAAAGGCTTTGTCTTGTTGTTACAAGTTACAAGAAAGGCTTTGGCTTGTTGTTACAAGTTACAAGAAAGGCTTTGTCTTGCAGTTACAGGTCAAGGTTGCAGTTTTAAAAGCATGTTTGGAATGGCGTGTTTTCACTCCCCAGGATGGGATTGATTTTTTCATATCTTATGTACTATTATTTTGCTTTCAACACAAATTAAATTAAAGTAAACTCGACTGGAAGGGTTTATCTATAGAAAGTTGGGAGGAAGTTACAAGTGCAGCTGCAACAGCTGCAACATAGGCGTGCGACATATGCACTATAGAGCAAGTAAAACTAATATTCTACAGTGAGTGGCTGTCCTCTTTGTTTTAAAATTCTTTCGCCACCACCACCAAGCAATGCCCAGCTGTTCCTTGTCACTAAACACTAAACATTGCTGGAGCACATGCTGGTACACCAATTAATATACAAATTAGTCTGCCTGAAGGCTGCACCAAGGACAACGCCTGCTACATGCGAGAGTAGATGTCATAAATTGGAGAACAATAGAATTAGTTAAACGTGCTGCACATTATTCCACCATAAACCGGCGACACAACAGATATAAAATTAAATTAAACCAAATAGCGGCCATCCTTTCTTCATTACCATTTCGGTGTTTACAGTCTTCAGTTAATCCATGGCTAATTTATTCTTGCTGCTTATAAAACAGTACTATCAAAACAACAAACACTACTACACTAACAACAAACACTACTACACTAACAACAAACACTCCTATACTAACAACAAACACTACTACACTAACAACAAACACTACTACACTAACAACAAACACTCCTACACTAACAACAAACACTACTACACTAACAACAAACACTCCTATTCTAACAACAAACACTACTACACTAACAACAAACACTACTACACTAACAACAAACACTCCTACACTAACAACAAACACTACTACACTAACAACAAACACTCCTATACTAACAACAAACACTACTACACTAACAACAAACACTACTACACTCAACACTGCAACTAATCTGACGTCGTCCACCTCTCACACAAATAATAAACGTATAGATAGATAGACAGACAGACAGACAGACATATATATATATATATATATATATATATATATATAGATAGATAGACATATAGACATATAGACGGCTAGTTTGGCTGGCAGGGTGGATGGATGGAGAGAGAGAGAGAGAGAGAGAGAGAGAGAGAGAGAGAGAGAGAGAGAGAGAGAGAGAGAGAGAGGAAAAAAAGAACAAGAAAGCCAGGAAGCATTCAAGCATACGATCACAGAAATAGAAACAAAGAAGAAAAAAGAAAAGAAAGACGTGTAAAAGAAAGAAAGAAAGAAAGAAAGATATGGAATAAATCAAGAAAAGCAAATGAATGAATGAATAAGGCACTAATTAAAATATATATGTATAATACACATAACAAAGAAATATGAAAGAGTCAAACTGAACAAAGAACAACATGACACTGAGATTTATAACCAAGCCATCAAATGGTCAAAATGGACAAAGAACAACATGACACTGAGATTTATAACCAAGCCATCAAATGGTCAAAATGGACAAAGAACAACATGACACTGAGATTTATAACCAAGCCATCAAATGGTCAAACTGGACAAAGAACAACATGACACTGAGATTTATAACCAAGCCATCAAATGTCAAACGAGTCTTCAGTTTACTGCCACACTACTCACTTTATCCAGCGCCTGTTGAAATCTCTAATGGTATATAACAGAAGCAAAGTAAATAAATAAAACGAAGCAAAATAAGAGAGGAAAATGCAACATCAGCAGGAGAAATAAATAAATCGTATTGTAAAATAATGAGTCAAAAAGCCAGCATGAAATAAATAAACACACAAGAGAAATGGGAAAGGGCCTAAAGAAGCTAGGCTGCATCAGTACTAAAAAATTACATAAGACAGGAATATCGTAACAAATTGAAACAGTATTAATACAAAAAGAAGCCTAGGACAGGTGAATCACGGGTGGAAAGCAAAAATGGGGGCGCACACACACAGCACAAGCACACGCACACAAATGAACACATATCTGTCTGTCTGACTATATACCTATATATCTCCATCCATTCATCCATCCATCCACCCATTTATCCCTCCTCTTTATCCCTTTCTAGTTATACAAACATGTATGTATGTGTGTGTGTGTGTGTGTGTGTGTGTGTGTGTGTGTGTGTGTGTGTATGTGTGTATGTGTGTGTGTGTGTGTGTGTGTGTGTGTGTGTGTGTGTGTGTGTGTGTGTGCGAGCGTGCGTGCGTGTTTATAGATAATTTGAATTGGAAACGGAAAGACAAATAAAAATATTCAAAGTCTACTGTGCAATTTGAGAAAATTCTTAATTAAATTTTTAAAATAATGTTGATTTTAAAGTTTAAAATATGCAGAGAAAATAATAAAATTTTAGATGATCGTTTGAAATATAATACATTTACATTGCATAACCAATCATGTAACAGTGTATATGTTTGTGTGTGTGTATGTGTGTGTTTGCTTTGATGTCCAAAAGACAGGTTATGTTGAATGCCTCGAAGTTGATTAGAAAAACTAAAATACTTGCTCGAAGTTGATTAGAAAAACTAAAATACGTTATGCAGTCTTCTTCTTCCCTATAAGATTTAAGTTAAGGCGAGGCATCATTTTGAGTTGTTACATTTTGGCACGTATTACTAAATGATGGCGACTAATTAAGAATTAGAAACAACTTATTGAGGTGTTAACAGTGAACATCCAATACGTTAGCAATGGATGCGTGTCTAAGTCTACTTTTGTTTTCCTGTAGTTGATCTCACATGCATGGAGTATGTAACTGGATGTTAGCGGAACAACATTGGCGGTTAAAAAGGGTGAAATACGCCCATGACAAGAATCCTTTCATATATTCTTGACATTATATTTACAGTTTATAATGATAGAAGGGAAACAGACTAGATGTATACCCGACTGGCAGGATTGGTTAATGGTTATGAGTATGGAATGGCTAAGATAACGTTCTTTGTGGTTATTTGTATGGATTGGTTAAGATCAAGTTCTAAATGGTTATGAGTATGGAATGGTTAAGATAACGTTCTATGTGGTTATGTGTATGGAATGGTTAAGATCAAGTTCTAAATGGTTATGAGTATGAAATGGTTAAGATAACGTTCTATGTGGTTATGTGTATGGAATGGTTAAGATCAATTTCGAAATGGTTATGAGTATGGGATAGTTGTATGCTACTTCTAATTAAAGAATGGATCATTACTACTAACAATTTACTACTGGTTTTATGCTACTGCTACTTTATTACTAGTTTTATACTACTTAAAAACTAGGTTTAGACTGCTGTTGTGCTAATACTACTACTAGTATTACCACTATTTATACTACTGTTTTACTTCCGTACCATGCTACTACTGCTTTATACAGACTCTATACTCATATTAAATTTAAATTTGATTCTGGTCTATTCTACTACTGCGACAACAACAGCTATTACTATACTCTAATGCTTTTCTACAGTTTATACTCTACTACTACTTGAAAACTGCTTCAAAATGCCTACTACTTCTAGTAGTGCCTCTTTGAAACAAGTTCATTTCTACTACTTCTACTCCTTTACTACTGGTTCTGTACTACTACTAGTAGTAGTGCCTCTTGGAAACACGTTCTTTTCTACTAATGCTACTCCTTTACTACTGGTTCTTTCTATACTACTACTATCTTACTACCAGTCCTATACGACTATTACTTTTAATACTGGTTATGTACTAGTAATGCATCACTACTGGTTCTAAGCTATCTCTACTTTAATAATGATGCTAATGTACCACTGCTTTGCTACTGCTTCTATACTTCTACTTTAATAATGATGCTAATGTACCACTGCTTTGCTATTGCTTATATACCTCTACTTTAATAATGATGCTAACAGTGGCTGACTAGGATATAGTTGTATTTTATTTTATTACAACAAAGGGACACAGTAAATAAGCAGCCTTTAAACACCGACAAAATATCTTGTACATAACATTCAAAATATGTGACAAAGCTTTAATCATAAAGAGGAAATCTTTAAAACATATATATATATATTACGCGTGTATTTTAAAACCCTCCGGATCTGCAGAATTTGGAAATGTGTTAGTGATCGTGTATTCTCTTTCTCATTCCTATTTATTCTTGCTTTGAAAATGTGTTAGTGATCGTGTATTCTCTTTCTCATTCCTATTTATTCTTGCTTTAAAAATGTGCTGAGCGCGACAGAGGGTATGTAGTACATGTATTCACCGTCGCAGTAACGGTTGGGTGCAGGTGGAATCGATCTACTAGTACCTGCCCGTGGATGAGAAACTAAGCATCAATTTGTCACCTTTGCTTGGTGGCAGGTGAAAGGCCTGGTAATCGGTTTGCGCGAGGTGCGACAGGGGCCGCCAAGGAGATCACTGGTGAATGTACGTATTTACTCTGCATCAGTATCAATCATGTCTTCCCCGCAACCACCACCCCTTCTCCAACTATTCCTCCGGCACCCCACCAACACTCTCTGGCGTCTATGTTGTATTTCTTTACAAGTTACTTTCTGTTGCTCACACTACCAACTTATTAGTTTGTTTTTTGTATAGTGTTATACTGTATTTACTGTTTTGTGTTGTACTGTATTTATTGTATTGTGTTGTATTGTACTTACTCTTTTGTGTTATACTGTATTTATGGTATTGTGTTATACGTATTGTGTTGTACTGTATTGTGTTTTACTGCATTTACTCTATTGTGTTGTGCTATATTTACTTTATTGTGTTGTACTGTGTTTACTCTATTGTGTTGTAATGTTTATAATCTATTGTGTTGCACATCCTACTGTGTACTTGCCTGCAATCATTACCCCGCAAACCCCGACTATGTACTTGTACAGCAGTCATCACCTCATTCTTCACTAGACTGTGTACATGTACAGCAATCATTACCCCATCCTTCACCCGACTGTGTACTTGTATTGCAATCATCACCCTACCTACACCCAACTGTGTACTTGCCTGCAATCATTATCCCACTCCAACCCAGACTGTGTACATGTACAGCAATCATTACGTCATTCTTCACTAGACTGTGTACATGCCCTGCAGTCACCGACTTCAAGCATGTTTCCCATTAAGTCTCACAACGTGTCATGGCTCTAAAATCTCCGTGACTCGGATTGCTCAAGAATGATGTGTCCCTCTCGTTATAAAATCCTTAATTACCCAAATTCACTTATCGTATACATGTAAATCATAAACTGATCACATCCTAATTTGCTTCGGTAAATTATCCTCCCCAAATCCATGTTAACAAACACGGAAATTGCTTTATCTTATCCAGATAACATACCATGTACATTATCACATATCATTTCCCAGTCTACCGCGACATGCCAACAGTTAACTATTTTACATTGTGTGCATGTCAATAGTTAACTATTTTACCTTGTGTGCATGTCAATAGTTATTTTACATTGTGTACATGTCAATAGCTAACTATTTTACATTGTGTACATGTCAATAGCTAACTATTTTACATTGTGTACATGTCAATAGCTAACTATTTTACATTGTGTGCATGTCAATAGCTAACTATTTTACATTGTGTACATGTCAATAGCTAACTATTTTACATTGTGTACATGTCAATAGCTAACTATTTTACATTGTGTACATGTCAATAGCTAACTATTTTACATTGTGTGCATGTCAATAGCTAACTATTTTACATTGTGTACATGTCAATAGCTAACTATTTTACATTGTGTGCATGTCAATAGCTAACTATTTTACATTGTATGCATGTCAATAGTTAAATGCCTCACCCAGTCTGGACATTGTTTCCTGAGTCATCAAACTATGCAGTAGTGATACCAGTCACCCGTACACCAAAGAAAGCTGCCATAACTACCGGACACACTATAGGATATAGTCTAAGACATATAATTTAAGATACAGTCAAGAACAGTCTAGAGCATATTGTCTAGAACACAAAAGTGAATTTTAACAAATGTTAATAACCATGTTTGCAAATGAAGGATTTAAATTAATGGGATTTATGCACCTACAAACAGTGTATCTACAAATAGGCTTTAAAATGCATTTGTGAAGATATGAATATAGAAAAGACAAACAACCATTAACACACACACACACACAAACACACACACACGCACGCACGCGCACGCACACACACACACACACACACACACACACACACACACACATATTAAAGATATAGATTGAGCATATAAAGAGTTATCCCATTTCATGTGTAAAGAATATAAATCTGCACTTTGAACAGCAAGAAATTAACAAATCAAATAACAGAGAGAGAGAGAGAGAGAGAGAGAGAGAGAGAGAGAGAGAGAGAGAGAGAGGGACAGAGACAGAGACAGAGACAGAGAGAGACAGAGAGACAGAGAGACAGAGAGACAGAGACAGAGACAGAGACAGAGATTTCCATCTATGTAACTTAAAACACATTGATAAGAAGACCAGATATGAATTAGAGAAAACGATAAAAGTAAAGACTAATGTATGCGAGAAAGGAGTCATTTAAAAGCTTTTCTGTTATGATGTGTCTATGTGCGAGTTATAAAGGCAGTCTGTTCAAATTACAGGACTGATATGAGAAAGAACTTTGATGACGTGTTTTTTGCTTCCATGATTTATTCAGTAAAGATACGGGTGTGAGAAAAAGAGAGCAAGCGAGCAGTTAGAATGTGTATTTGGATGTGGAGTTATGTATTAAGAAGTAAGGTGATCTTCTGACGTTCCAACAGTGTAAATAAAAATGCAAGCGAGCAAACAAACAAACGCATGAATCAAACTTATTACGCTGTTTGAATGACAACCAGTGCCATTGACTATGGATAAAAGAATGGTCATTGTATCCGACCAAACACCGAATCTTATGGACACCGAATTTCCGTTATTAGCATCAGATGTCAATTTCTATTCGGAACATCGGCATAAATACGTCCCCCCAGTTGTCATTAGCTGGTGAATCTCGTGCAATTGCTACCCACCAATCCTGGCCCCCGTAACTCAGTACGGGCCTGTGTACAGCAATCTGCATATCACTCGTGTATGGTGTGAGCGTAAAGGTCTAATTACTGTCATGTGAGACGTAGGTTATTGAAATAATTTCGTGGGTTTTTTTCTCTTTCCCTGACAAAAGAGGACTTGGCAAACGGGTATCTTTGCGCAGGTGGGTATTTGGATTGCTGCTAGTCTTCTGTATCGAAAAAATCATATGTGATTTAATGTAAATATTTGTTAATTAAACGAAAAAAGCTTGAAAACTTAACATAATAAGTTCTGACCCATCCAACCCTCCTTTATCAGTGATATAGAAATAGACATTGAAACAAACATTCCGTAACGTAAGAAGTTAATTTACTTAGTTTTTAAATAATGATAATATCAATCTATTGTTCACATTAATTACAATATAAACATTATTAAAACTTGAATACACCACTTTGCTGTTACACACAAACACACACACACACACACACACACACACACACACACACACACACACACACACACACACACACACCACTGTAACTGTTCTTTATTTATTACTTAAATTGATTTGTTCTTCTCATTTGTGTATTGGATTACATACTTTTATTCTTTAACATTAATTATATTCTCGTTTTCAATATACGCATTCACATTTATATTTATTTTATAAATACATGTCTTATTGTATAATTATATATTTATATTCAAGATAAGTATTTATTTATTTCTGAGTTAGCGTGTACTTTCTTAATTTGAAATTACTTATTTATTGTTTTGATTTCAAAATAATTTTAATGCTAGTGATGCATTTATTTATTTTATTTATTTTTATTTATTTTTCTATTGTCCTGTGATTTATTTCTTTCTGCACGTCAGTTTCTGTCCTTTACTTGATCTTAATAAAAGTTATATTGTCAAATGACGTCAAAGTTTCTATTTTTCTTAATTGATCTTAATAAAAAGTTATATTGTCAAATGACTTCATAGTTTCTGTTCGTCTTTACTTGATCTTAATAAAAAGTTATATTGTCAAATGACGTCATAGTTTCTGTTCTTTACTTGATCTTAATAAAAAGTTATATTGTCAAATGACGTCATAGTTTCTGTTCTTGATCTTAATAAAAAGTTATATTGTCAAATGACGTCATAGTTTCTGTTCTTTACTTGATCTTAATAAAATGTTATATTGTCAAATGACGATACCCAGACAATGTATGAATTGCATGTCATCCTAATCACTGAGTGACAATAGACTTTCCAGGCACAATGTCATCTATGTCAAGTGATGACACAAATGCACCATGCTCGCAAATCGCACAATTAACTGTTATTGCACTGAAAATGCTATTAAAAGCTATTAAAAGAAGGCCTATGAAATCAGAGCATACTGTGTCAATTCATTAAGTTAGTGGGATTTATATTTTTTTAAAATTTATTTTGAGACTCATTAAGCACTGCTTTTCCAATGACTATTTTAAAAATCAATCTAACGAACAACAAAAATTTAAAACATTACAAAAACAAACACGAGGAACAGATAATATTATTCACCAGTCCAATTTCAAGAGTCGTCACATTTTTATCGCTTTCCAAATCCCACCTTGAAGAGGATTTATCATTTTGGGTGTTATCACAGAGGGATTGCTTTCATTTATCTTTTGTCTTATGTTCCCTGTCAGACAACGTCGGTAAGTGCAAAGAAAATATGGAGAGGGAGAAGTGGAATGAGAGAATGGAATAAAAGTAAAAGAAAAAATTCTTTAGATTGGCAAAAGTCTGTAGAAAATTCCAAGAGAAGGTGACAAGCATGACAGACCGGCATTTTTTGCTTATCTCTCAGTGTGGGCCCACTTGCCTGTTCTCTAAGTGCTTGCTCCTCTCTCTCTTTTTTTTCTCTCTCTCTCTTTCTCTCTCTTTCTCTCATTTTTTTAATGGTTTGTTATTTTTGTATCGTGCAGACATCGAAATATACTTTCAAAATCTTTTTTATTATTATTTTATAGCTTCTCGTTTGGCCTTTCGCTTTATTATGAAATACATTGTCATGACAACTGTTTGTTTATTGGCTGTTAGATTTGTTGAAAGGATTTAATAGAGAAAAGATAAATTTGTTTAAATGTGTTTGTGTTCTTTTAAAGGATAAATAAAACAAACAAACGAATAAGTCCCACACAACGCCGAAATAGTGACAACGAATATCCACTTTAGCAAGAACCATATCAAACGACCAAAATAATGACAATGCAAACCATGTTTAAAAAAAAAAAAAACAGAAACAGAACTGTTGTACTCTGTCGTTTGCAAATTAGACTGTTCAATACAAATATTAAGCACAGTCGATACACAGTGCGGACTATCATTTTACATATTACACACAGTGGACTGTCATTTTTCATATTACACTCCGTTACTATCATTTTAAATGTTACACATACTGGACTGTCATTTTACATATTACACAGTGGACTGTCATTTTACATATTACACACAGTGGACTGTCGTTTTACATATTACACACAGCGGACTATCATTTCAAATATTACACATAGTGGACTGTCATTTCAAATATTGCATACAGTGGACTCGTAAATATTACCTTATAGTGGACTGACTATCTTTGTAACTATTACATACAGTGGACTACCTTTTTAAATGTTACTCACAAACACAGATGACTGTCATTTTAAATATTACACAGAGTGGACTGTCATTTTTTAAATTAAATACAAGTAAAAAACAGATTATATCTTAGGAGACAGACACATGGTCACACAGTTTTCAGATTAAGAATATGGACTGATTCAAACGTGTGTCAGCGTTTAGCTCTAAATGGTGTACGGATATGTTTGAATGTCAGTTTATATTTTAAATTAAACACAGACATGATTGTCATCAAATGAGCTAATACACACTCAGCCTTTTTAGTTTATCAGCTTTAGCATCTGAATTACTGACACCACAGTATCAGCTTAACATCTGAATTACTGACACCACAGTATCAGCTTTAACATTGAATTACTGACCCCACAGTATCAGCTTAACATCTGAATTACTGACCCACAGTATCAGCTTTAACATTGAATTACTGAAACCACAGTATCAGTTTTATTCATGGGTTCTTTTGTTACAGAATCACAAATTGGAGACATCAGTATCAATTTAGTAAAGAGACAAATTTAAAGGGTTAGTTATCATTTGATTATTATTTACATCCATACGACTGATAAGATTATCTAAATGGACATACATGATCGAGGTCTAGTTGGTGGATTTTTGATCACACTGTCTATCGTTGGACAACATTTACGACAGTCTACAAAACCAGCAATTAATAAGAGTATATATTGTATACTGGGGGATTCGCGAATAGCTGGTTTGGCAATTTAGTCAATCAGGTGCTCCCTCACGCGGACATTGAGACGCGGTCGGTGTACGTTACTAAATATTGTAAACAGATCACACAACACTCCTGTTATGCATCAGATACAATAGTTTCCTCTTAAAGACAACTAAATATAAACAGCTCGGTTAAGGCCTGGTTAACAGAAATTTCCAGACGAATCATGAGGTGTGCTTTCCTATTGTAGGAGACTATCTCTGTATTTCAGTGTGACTGTCTCTTCATGTCACGCTTGAGAAAAATTTTGAAACCGAATCGTGAGTGCTGCACTTTGCAGCATCGTCGTTGGGCGCGCTGGACGTCAAATAATACTTCACGTACGCTATTTGTTTTGGTCGGGGTAACTTTTCGTTTTCGCTTTCAGTCAGGGTGTAGATATGGATGTTAAATATTAATAGTAGTAGTAATAATAACGATGATGATGTCAATAATAAGTAGAAGAAGAATTAGGAAACGATGAATAATAATAATGAAGATTATAATACTGACATTACTGTCACTACCTCTAGTACGTCTACTAGTACTAATATGATGACGATGATGATGACAATGTCGATGATAAGTAGAAGAAGAATGATGAAACGATAAATAATAATAATGAAGATTAGACTATTGACACTACTATTATACTACTAGTACTTCTAATATTACTACTACTACTACTATGATGATGATGATGATGATGATGATGATGATTACGACGAAGATGATGACGACAATAATAAGTAGAAGAATGATGAAACAATGAAAAATAATAATAATAATAATAATAATAATAATAATAATAAAGGTTATAATAGTGAGACTACTGTTACTGCTACTAGTATTTCTTTAATTATTACTACGACGACGATCATGATGATGACGACGATAATGAATAGTAGAATAGAATGACGAAACGATGAATAATAATAAAGGTTATAATATTGACACTACTGTTACTACTACTAGTACTTCTATGACTACTACTATGGTGATGAAGGAGATGATGACAACGATGACGACGACGGATAATACGTAAAAAGAATAACGAAACAAAATAATAATAATAATAATATAATGAAGATTATAATATTGACACACTGTTATTACTCATAGTACCTCTACTACTAAGATGATGATGATATCACTAATACTGATGTTATTAGTAGCAATGATAAGGAGAAATGGGTGAAGGCAGTTTAAAGAGATGATGATGATGATATTTAAACGTATGCTCTGGTAGTAACATGATAAGGAGAAAGAGGTGAAAAAAAGATGATGAAGATGTCGATGTTGATAATAAAATTACAAGTCAAATACGCTTGTCTACTGTTGGTATTTATGTTACTACTATTTCTACAACAACAACTGCTACTACTATTACCACTACTATTACTACTACTTCAGGACAGCAATACACAGACTGTCTTAACATTTAAAGTTTATAATGTTTTGAAGTAAGGATAAACAGCATGAGTTGCTTTTCATCTAAACAAAAATCAATCAATGGCGTGTTTCACCAAAAACAATAGACAAGGAAACAGTTCAAAGGGACATTAAGAGCACTCTTGGGGCCTGTGATTCAATCATTCTGATCCCGTTCAACACTGTAACTTTCTAGTTCATTGATTTTTTTTCCTTGGAAGGTTGTGCAATTCATTTGTAGACAAATATTAATGTAGTTTGTTTTATTCTTAGCTAGAGCGTACAAATGTTAATATAGCTTGTATTCATTCTTAGTTGGAGCTTACAAATATTACAGTACCTTATATTTATTCTTAGCTAGAGCTTAAAAATATACAGTACCATTTATTTATTCTAAGCTAGAGATTACAGCTATTACAGTACTTTACAATTATTCTTATCTAGTGCTTAAAATGTTAATGTATGTTGTATTTATTCTTAGCTAGAGTTACAGGTATTAATGTACTTTATATTTATTCTTAGTTATAGCTTACAAATGTACAATATTTTACATTAATTCTCATCTAGAGCCTTATTAATATGTACCTTATATTTGTTCTTAGCTAGAGCTTAAACATTTACAGTACTTTACATTAATTCTCATCTAGAGCCTACAAATGTTTAATGTATCTTATATCTTGTCACAGTAATTTACATTAATTGTCATCTAGAGCCTACAAATGTTAATGTACCCTATATTTGTTCTTAGCTAGAGCTTAAAATTTTACCGTACCACGTAATGTACCTTGTATTTATTCTTATGTAGATAGAGCTTACAAATATTAATGTACCTCATATTTATTCTTAGCTAAAGCTTTCAAGTGTACAGTACCTTTTAATTATTCTTAGATATAGCTGACAAATGTTAATGTACCTCATAGTTATTCTTAGAGCGTACAAATATACATTACCTTATATGTATTATTAGGAAGAGCTTACAAAAATGTATGTACCTTGTATTTATTATGAGTTAGAATTTATACATGTTAATGTACCTAGTCTCCTTTATTAGCTAGAGTTTACAGCCTTTACAGTACCTTATATTTATTCTTAGCTAGAGCATACAGCTATTAATGTACCTTGTATTTATTCTTAGAGCTTACAGCTATTACAGTACCTTATATTTATTCTTAGTTAGAAAATACAAATGTACGACACTGTGTATTTATTCTTATGTAGAGCTTACAAATGTTAAGGTTCCTTATATTTAGTCTTAGTGGGAGCTTAAAAATGTACTGTATCTTGTATTTATTCTTATGTTGAGCTTACAAATGTTAATGTTCCTTATATTTATTCTTAGTGGGAGCTTAAAAATGTACTTGTATTTATTCATATCTAGATCTTACAAATGTACAGTACCTTATATTTTATCTTAGATAGTGACTATATATGTTAAGGTACATCGTATGTATACATAGCTAGAGATTATATATGTTAATGTATCATGTATTTATTCTTACTAGAACTTACAGCTATTAATGTATTGTTAGTTAATGGTTATAATTATTATTGAATAATCCTAGTTAATGGTTATAATTGAATCAACCTAGTTAATGGTTATAATTATTATTGAATCATCTATAACTAATTACATGTAATGAGAATCTTAATAATGTTTCTCAACTCGTCTCTCTTACTTGGTGGATATGTAGGCGTTGAAACGCTTTCTCTCTTCCACAATATTAAAGACAATCATTTACTGTCACACAATATTTCTGTAGGTGGAAAATGTTTACTAAAGGAGAAGACAACTCCATCTTTAATCTATCTAGTGAGTCCCCATGCATCCACTGTCTTGCCAACATACAGTTATCAATATGTGTAAGAAGGTCAATAAATTTATTAAATCAACAATCAAATATACAACATATGTATATAATCAAAGGGTATTGACCTTTACATTAATTCACAACAATGTTCAATTAATGCTGGAAACTTGTTAAGTTTATCCTAGTATAGACCTAAGCAGTCAATTAACATAAATATATAATCAAGTTCATGGATATCCATCACTGAAATGAGAGTAGAGTTTCATAGGAATAACTAAAGTCAATACACATAAACTGTACAAAGATGGACGCCTTCGCAAGAAGCCACTAACTTTCATATGCAGACGAGGGACATATAGACGAGGGACCACATGCCCCGTCTAGACACGTTACGCAACTACACCAGAATCTTCAATGTGCTCACAAACACAACAAGGAGAATTATCCTGAGCTTCACATTAGCTATGGTGCACATCAGGAGGAATGTTCTCCAATTATCGTGTGTGTTCACACATCCCAGGGGGAAATGTTCAAAATGAGCTTCATGAATTCTTGAGACCAAACTAAACCACACATTCCACTATATAAAAAATAAATGGAATTCACAGGGAACAACTTACAGCAACATGTTTTATTGATAAGCTTAGCTAAATCTTACACACATTAACGTGTAAATGTATATTTATTTATTATATTTATTCTTAGCTAAATCTTACACACATTAACGTACCTTATATTTATTCTTAGCTAAATCTTACACACATTAATGTACTTTATATTTATTCTTATCTCAGAGCAAGGTGATTTGTAACGTTGTCTAAAAGGGGTTGCTTACTTGTACTTGCTTTAATGCAATATTTCGAAACATACTGCATTTTCCTTTTTGCTTTATGATATCTTTACATTTGTGAAATGTTTAGCAAAAATTTGCACTCATACAATTTTAAGACTATTTTTACATTTACACACTGTTTAACAATGTTATGACATGTACTCAATATTTAACAATACTCTTACATTCACGCAACACTTAACTTTGGTATTTACTCATCCTTTTAACAATACCTTTACCTTCTCTCAAAACTTAACTTTGATATTTACTCATCCTTTTAACAATACCTTTTACCTTCTCTCAAAACTTAACATTACTTTTACATGTATACAACGGTGAAAAATACTTTTAGATTCGCACAATACTTAACAAAACTTTGATATGTACAAAGTGTTGAAAAATACTTTTAGATTCACCCAATAGTTAACAATGCTTTTACTTGTACACAATGCTAAAAAAAATACTTTTAGATTCGCCCAATAGTTAACAATGCTTTTACATGTACACAATGTTAAAAAAATACTTTTAGATTCGCCCAATAGTTAACAATGCTTTTACATGTAAACATTGTTGAACAATAACAATCCCCCAATAGTTAACAATAATTTGACATGTGCCTAATGTTTACCTTATTATTAGTAGTACTCCATACCTTTTGATATGTAAACAAATATTTTGCAATGAATATATATTTGCACAGCGTTTAGTATACTTATGTATACAATATATAAAATGTTTTGCAATATATATATAATTGCACAGTGTTTAGTATAAATATGTATATAATATATAAAATGTTTTGCAATATATATATAATTGCACAGTGTTTAGTATAAATATGTGTATAATATATAAAATGTTTTACAATACTATTGCACTTCCACAGGAATTTACAATAAATATTGTTTCGAAATATTTTCTCCTTTGGACAACGTTTTTCTTACTTAAATATGTATTAGGTTTAAAAAAAAATGTAAATGATAATGCTTAAATTTTCATCATAAATCTATATTTTAGAGTTTACACGAGCGTCAACATTTCCCATGTCATGTCTCCTTTTACGCTTGTTTAGCCTCGCCCTCTCCCCCTTCTCCCCGACCAACGTTTGGCTGTCATTTTTCACATTTACATACTTTCGATTTGTCATGTTACGTTGCTCCCAAGTTCCCACCAGTCCTAGTAGTCCTACTTAATCCCAATAGTCCCACTGTCTATTAGTTATACATCACAAATCTCGACTTTTCTCAATACTATACACTCTCTTTAACTGCTCCGTCCCCTTCCATTTTCTTCATCTCCTACCGCTCTCACCAGCCGTTTATTTGTGGATATTTTTGGTGGTATTTCTTAGACGTCATCACACATGGCATTTCTTTAATTTTCACTTTTAAGATTTGTTTTCTCCACCTCTAAAAATAAAGATTTCAGATTTGTCTGTATTTCCACGCAAGTCATCACACTTCGGCATCTCTTTAATTTTCAGCAAGGGAGATAACGAGTAGCTAGGTTTCGCTCGTTTCACGAAGTGATTGACAGGCAAATGAAGGAATGGCGCCACCTCCAGTAAATGCACACTGCAACCGTTCTACCCGCACACGCAAGCACACACACAAACACACACACACACACACGCAAATCCGCGCATTAACAAAACCCAATGTGGATGAGACAGAGAAATGGACGATGTAAAGTAACAGAAAAGGACACTATGGGGCTCGATCTCTGTATCGGACAAGGACTGTCGAGCCGGCCCGCTTATCACCGGTTTGGTTTACGTTACACCACAAAGCAAGAAGAACGTGTAAGCTAGTGTGTGCCTCCTACCAGTACTGCCGGGGGTGGGTGAGACCCGTGGGAGACGGCGAGAGGGCGCCACAGGCCTAGGTTTCACTGTAAATAATTAGTTGTCATTCTCCCGCTGTGATAACCGCGGCTGTAATAGTTTTCAATTAAACAAAGAATGCCGCAGCACGGTTGGAACAACTGCGGAGGTGGACGAACACAGAGAGGGGAAGGAAGCGGTACCTCGCTTCGGAAGTCCTAGAGAACTTTAGAGAAGTGGGACAAGTCTGAGGCATTAGCATCTTTGGACTCTGGGCGCGCGAGTGTTTGTGTGTTATACATGAAATAGATTGTGTGTATTTTACTGCACGAGTGTGCGGTCGTGTGTACTTGCATGAAATGGGGTGCATTCGTTCGCATTCTTGGGATGGGTATTTATGCTGACAATTGTCACAGACAAATTCTTATTATAGTAACGTACATTTATAAAATCTTATATTTTCCCGCAGGAGCATAAATGACTTCTTTTTTCTGCACACATTAAGCTCAGTGAAATTATTTCTTGTAAATATGATATAAAACACTTTGCTCACAGCCTGGTCTTTACAAAGTTGTCTACATTGTTACAGTATATTAAATAATTTGCATAATAAATAATGCACTCATAAAGCATTCCGTGAACATTCGTATGACGCAAAAGCATGCACAAAGAAATGCTGCTCCCACACCATCCTTCACCGTCAAGAAGCGCAAAGGAATTGTACACTGTTACTATCACCTGAAGCTGTAAGATGCGTTAACATGCAGAGAGAAATATTGCCACCAACACCACCCCACCTCGAACATACACAAGGGAATTCATTATACTTTACTACCAACACCATAAACTACAGCCAACAAATGCATCAACAAATGCAGAAATTGCTTCCACCCCACCAATTTCTGGGAAGATACACAATATACCAAAAACAAAATTAATCATAAATAATCCCTTATCGATGTAAGATAATTAAAAAATAACAGACAATATTGTTAAACATACCATCCCCTAGGCTGCAAGAGGCCTGCTGAAATAACTTTCTATTACGAAATAGCTCGTTATTTAAGGAGATATACAAACTCATCGACAACAGTTTCGTTACAGAGACCAGATTCCGGTAAAATGAGAAGCATGAACAGTTAAAAATCAGTGCAAATATAGCGGAAACCATAATACGGTTTACAGCCGCATTATCAGTTACATAACACACACACTTATAATGTATGTACACTCACTAAAACGACTTTTTTAACATACACACAAACGCAAGCATAAACATAGAGTCGTGCTGACTTTTTGAATGCCCGAGTAATTTACTCACGTTCTCTTTCATCTTCTGCGCTGTAATTGCACATCAGTTATCTTCCGCAGAGGTATTTACTTCCCTTTGTTTGCCATCTTTTTCTTTGGAGTTTTGGAAAGAGAGGGCAAAGCCGTAAAAGGTTCTCACCTTTGAAATAATAAACATTTACGTGTTCGTTATTTTGGCTGTGAGATTGGCTCCCTTTCATTGCTCTTATCTCCCCTTGATACAAGAGCTTCATCAAGCATTGTTTGGACCAGCCACACGCGTGCGTCCCGCTACAAAGAAAGCTGAATCAGCTACGAACAAATCTGAAGAAACTTGTTATTTTGAGAAAGCTGCTTTTGGGGTTCTTTTTCTCCCTCCGATGAAAAAGTTTAGAATCCTAATAATCTGTGAGGAAGTGAATTTAATTTGTGATGGTTTAACCCACCCCCACCCCCCGCGTGCATAAGTGTGCGAGCGTACGTAAGAGTGATTGTGGTTGCATGGGAATATGTGTGTGTGTGGTTGTGTGTGAATGTGCGGGTGTATGTGATTATATATGTATATGATAGTGATTGATGCGTATGTATGTTACAGTCGATAGTTTGCATGGTTTCCTACTGAACGAACGAAATTTTATTTCCAGCTGTGAAAGTTTACACATTTGCCTTATAGAATTGTTTGTCAAGGGAAAAAAAATGTAAAGTTTGTAAACACTTTATATCCACGTAAGTTTTAATGCATTGAGAACAATGACAGAAGCTGTACATAATACGTAAATATTTTGTATAGCATTTTCGCAAATGCAAATTTTTCCTGTACTAGAGACATGCAAAATTTAACACGGCAGAAGAAAAAAAAAGCCGACCTCAAATGAGTGTCGGTGTGTGTGCGTGTCTGTTAATCTGAGTTGATATTTGTCATTATGTGATCATTTAGTGTGCCCTTACTGCTTCCATCTTTATTTATGAGTACACACTGTATGACACACTGTATAAATGACTATAATTACAAATGAACATATTTGTAAGCAATGGCTGTAAACATATTGTCAACAAAGTAAACAATAAGAAATAAAATCCTTTATTGATAAAAGCTATAATAACTAAATAGTGTGATGGTTGTCTTAGAGTGAGCGTACAATGGATGACATAAAATTAGTGTATTTTAAACCCTCATCATGTTCGACAATAAGTAAAGTCAAAATTGAGGGATTTATCTTTGTGTCACCATGTTTGCATGTGAGAGCATTTCTGCACGTATCAGTCTAAGTTTCCATTTGCATGTATTTTGATTTATGCTGAACTCCTATAACATTCGAAGTGTGTGTTTGCCTGTCTGACGTCATAAGCATGTTACTTCCTACTATGTGTGATAGGTGGCGGTATGACGAATTTAGTTAAAAGCTTTAGGCCACATCATTTTATTTCTTCAAGCTAGCTGAGTAGGCATAAGATTTAGTAATAACAAGAAGTAATATTGAGAGCTCCACACAGTACAGTTATGGAACAGAGCTCCACACACCACAATTAGGCACAGAGCTCCACACAGCAAAATTAGGGCACAGAGCTCCACACAGCAAAATTAGGGCACAGAGCTCCACAGAGCACAATTATGGCACACAGCTCCACACAGCTCTACACAGTACAATTAGAGCATACAGCTCCACACAGCACAATTAGGTCACACAGCTCCACACAGGAACAATTAGATCACACAGCTCCACACAGCCCAAATAGGACACTTATCCTCACAACATTTAGGGCACACTGTTTGACACTTAGCAATAGTTTCTGTTGTATAACATGCTTTCATTTCTAATTAAATGTATAGTGTTAGTCGACTAAGATTTTAATTTGCTATTATAGTTAGTGTTGACAAAGATTATTCAATTAGTTACTATAGCTATTGTTGAAAATATGTTTATTTCTTATTAATATCTTTTCTGGCGAAGGTTGTCATTTGTTTTATAGCCAGTGTTTGATAAAATGTTGTTTTGTTACTATAGTCATTATGACAAAGATGTTCATTTGTTATTTTGTCATATTATAATGATGTTAAATGTGTCATTATGACTGTTGACAAGGTTGTTATAATTCATTTGTTATTATATATTGATTATGTTTAATTTTATAAATTATTTATAAAGTTATTAATTTGCTGCTATAGTACTTGCTGAGAAAATTATTCATTTCTTATAATACTTGTTGACAGAAAAATGGGTTCAATGTAAAATTAAGCACACATTTTCCTTGATCTAAACTAGTTTATAATGTTTTTAGTTTATATTGTTTTTTTCCCCTTTCTCCAAAGAAAATTACATGTACAACGTCCACATGCCTCATTGAAATTTATGAATAATATACACCTGGATAGCATGCCCCATCTCCTGGGTTTCAAAGGGGGGGGGGGGAGCGACCCATCAACGAAACAGCGATAATCTTGCGTCATAAATCGCCTGCCTTTCAGATCCTAAACGTAATAGCATTTGACCAAATGTGCGAACGAGTGACATACCCGTTCGACGAGCTATTCTGACAACTCAGGATGCGGGATCGTCTCTGTCAATTCATAAAGCTTGAAATTTCCGTTGCTGAGAAATGGTTATGGCCCCTACTTGGGCCCAGGGAATAGATTTCGCTTGAAGGCAGCATCCGTTTATTGGGACGGCATTGAAAACAGATGCCCTTTCGAGACATTATACGCAATGACCTCAGAATGAAATGCATCATGGGAATCTCATTCACTACTGGCAGACACGGATCTGCAAGATGTTCTTGTCCTATAGATTTCTGTCTGATGCTGTAACACGTCTGTAACCGCGTATAACATATCTTCACTTTGTCTAGCTAGGTGACGTAATGTACCTATTCGACCTATCCGCGTCATGCAGCGTGACGTTGACGTGAAGGATTATATCTCACTCTTCGTTTGTTTGACCTACTTACTGTGTGCGTATCAAAACTCTCCTTCAAGCGTAACCTCATACGTACCTATACCCTCTGCAACCAATGCACGGAGGTTAGAGTCACGGCCACAAAAGTCGGGTCACAGGCACGGATCATAATAAAGACTGTTATATACTTGTGCAACTCCTGATATTGAAAGTTCTAGGTCGTTGTCATTCCCGCTCCCTACAAATCAATACACTAATTACCCCGCCGTTGACTGATGTTAATTATGACAACATTTATATTTTCACAGGACAGTTCACTTCCATTCTCTCAAGAATTGAATCATATATGAGATTAGACATCAGGATGAATACGATACTGGGGGATGGGATAGAAGATGCTGTTGAGACCTTAGTTTGATTGTCCTTGACAAGTACTTGAGTAGATATGTTTATGTTGCAAATGAAGCCAGAGAATTATCTCACGGCAATTACTGTATTAGCGACATGAATTTGAGAAACGTCATTTGGGTCTCTGAGCACTGAACCGTTATAAACTAGAACTGTCATAATATAAACTGGTTTGGGAAGTGTGTAGGAAACCCCTATACCCACGATTTCAATAATTAAATGCATGATTATATTGTATTATTATTTTTGCATAATTATGTTTAGGAATTTTGAAATGTAGCTTTCAAAACAGAAACAAATTGCGATATATATATATATGCAATTAAAATAGTGATTTGGGGCAAGAAACGACTAACTTTCTTTCAAATGTGCATGCAATGTACATTTTGTATACTTGTATTTTAAAGGCATAGTATAAAATTTCCTTTCTGCATAATTCACAATATATTATATTCTGACAACATTTAAAATTGTATCTATATTTTTTCAATATACACACATGTGGAATAAATGAAAACAAAAAGGAGATTGGCGAAGGGAGACAAATTCTGTCCTCGTGAAATACTAAGACAAAATTATAAAATAGGAAAAGAAAACAGCAGTCTGTACACCATCAGATTACAACCAACATGAACGAGGCACATTTCAGAGATGTCACCAAGGAAAACGAAAGTGAACATCCCACTTTCTATTGCAAAAAAATTGAACTTGACATAATCAACACGAAAATGAAAATAAAGTCTCTTCTCCTAACAGATGGCGGTACTTTGCAAGGAGGTAAAAACTCTCGCTCGAAACGAGTGTGTACGTCATGCTTAGAAAAAATTCTATTTAAAAAAATTACGTAAGTCCTCTATTTGCGCAAATTCAACCATGTCGATCTGATCTTGTTCTCAGATTTAAGCAGTCAAAAAGAAAGGGGGGGAAATGAGAATCTTCCTGCAGATTGCAATCTGTAGAGAGTTGACAGGGTGCAGTCTCGGCTATCGCATTAAGTGATCTTGGCTCACCAGTACCGTTCCAGCAAGTGCAGCGACCGAAAACCCGTAGTTGCTAGAATAATCTTACCTGATGAAAAACAAAAATAAAGAGTAGAAAGAAGAAAAGAAACATTGAAATGGGAGCGACGAAAGAATATTTTGATGCAGCTTCATGTTAGTTGTTTCAGTTGAGTTGATGTGTACGGTTTCTATCTATCTATCTATCTATCTATCTATCTATCTATCTATCTATCTATCTATCTATCTATCTATCTATCTATCTATCTATCTATCTATCTATCTATCTATCTATCTATCTATCTATCTATCTATCTATCTATCTATCTATCTTTCTATCTGTAGATTGTTCCTTGCCTTTTATGAAGATTTTTCTCTGGCTTCAATTTAATTGATCAGTCAAACTGCTAACTTAAAAAAAAAATGTCTATCACTCATTTCATAATTAGTTCCATAGTCACATTGGTTGATCAGCTGTTTCTTGCATATGATTAGTTCTATATCAAAATGGATGATCCCGCTTTATTCTTTCCACATGAGTGGTTCTATAGTCATACTGGTTGATCCTGCAGTTATTTCTTGTATATGATTAGTTCTGTAGTCAAACTGGTTGATCAATTAGTAATTCCTTGCACATGATTGGTTCTAGTCACACTGGTTGATCCTGTAAACTGTATCGCGATTATCACGTAAACTAGATGCAAATTCATTGTCAACCAGTTATCATTTTGTATCAGTGTGCTATCAATGACTCGTTGCTTGTCAAAAATCAATTTGTAACCTGTTTGTACTGTCGTCAGTGACTCAACAACTTTGCTAATCATTGATTGCCTAGTTTGTAAATGTTACTACTGCTTTCATAAAACAATTATAAATAGCATGTGGATATAAAATCATAAGACACTATTTTCTACACAAATTTATAGTCATTCATTTACTTTAGCACAACTATGCTCTTGTAGTCATAGCTTGACTATGATGTACTATATGACTTCAGACTACTGCGTTATTTTTATTTTATTTCTTCATAATTCGGGTCTTTCCTATCGCTCCTTATGACCCTCTAACCTGTTTGTATGGTGTACTGACTCAGCTTGAATAAGGCATTTAAATAAAGATATTTTTTATGACGTTCAGACAGAGACTAGAATATGGCATTTTAACATAAATATAGTAAGGCATTTAGATTTGGCTAGAATATGGCATTCTTATATAGATATTGTATGACATTTAGATTTGGCTAGAATATGGCATTCTTACATAGATATTGTATGACATTTAGATTTGGCTAGAATATGGCATTCTTACATAGATATTGTATGACATTTAGATATGGCTTGAATATGACATTGCGATGTAGCCACCATAATTAGGATGTTCTCATATTGCTGATGTATGGTATTTATATATTATTACTGTATGATGTTTTAACATCAAATGTATGACGTTCAAAACTGGTTTCATATGACGCTCTAACATGACTTTTTGCACACTGAACTAATTACCATATAACTCTCTGATATGGGAAACATTTGACCTATGGTAGAATAATAAACAATATTCTGGCATGATTACTATATTTAGAGGTGATGAGACTGCCTAATGACACTGTGACATGACTAAGGTTGTCAATTTTTTTCTAAAATGCTGCCCGGGTACCCGTCCAAATTTTGAACGGTACCCGGGTACCTATCCGAAAATTAGCATAATCTCCATCGCAACTCACAATCTCTACACGAAGCTACTTAACCATTAAGCATGCGCTCTATTTCACACAGTAGCCAAAGGTATGCATCTAGTGACTTACTATTAGTTATGATCTTTTTATGTACAACGCAAACTTTTATTTTTAATATTAGTAAACTAAAACTAAATAAAATGTCAACAACAATATCGTATTTAAAAATAGGGCATCCAGTTCAATCGCCCTTCGCCCCCCCCCCCCCCCCGATAGAATTTCATCACACAGATTGCATTTCATCGTGTCACTATCCAATCGCTTGGCGTGACTCCACAAAGACGATGTCTTCCCCATATTAAAAATATTATCGTTATTATTTAATTTATTGACAAGTTTGTTTACTGAAGTCTTATTAACATCAATAACATGCTACACTTGTTAACGAGCACAACAACCACAAGTGAAAAGAAAGGGGGCGAGCTATGGTGATTGGTGATCTATGTCGTAAATAATTAGATCTAGGTACAGTGGCTGTTCAGCTCGTAAGCCAACCCACGGCCGGCATGATTTAGCAGCCACCAATACGGGCAGGATGCGAGTGTGACCAGAGGGGAAGTGTGCTAAATCATGTATAGAAATAATGGCCGCATTACCACGGGTACCCATTCTCAATTTTACCTCATGGGTATTGGCAGGACAATGGGTACCCATTGGTACCACTTGACATGACCCTGTATGATGTTCTGAAATATATTCCTTGTAACCTCTTACAAAGATGTATTGTGCCTTAACCTGCATGCTACAGGCTCTCGTGCCATTAGCATGTGATGTTCTGACACTACCATATGTTTCTCTTAAATGCGTTTATTGCTCAAACATATTACTTTGTTTCCTTTTACCCTCATATTTGAACACGAAACGGTCATCTGAGATTTTCAATGTAGGATTCACTCAGGATCACTCACAGTTTTCACAGCTAATGCTAGGACATCAAGTCCTTTGATTCACAGATATATTTTTTCAGACATCTTCACAAACTGTATGATTTACTAGCATCGAATAGTCTAACATGTTTACTGCGTGATATTATATAGCATTTTCTGTCCGTATACAATTTATAAGAACAAGGGGGCATGCCCTCTCATTTACTTTATTAGTATTTAACTTTTTACATCTGTGCGATATTCAAAAGAACATGGGAGCATGTTCCCTCTGAGACACTATTATTATTTAACGTTTTACGTCTGTGTACAGTTCATAAAAGCATGGGGGCATGTTCACTTTCTCACATTATTATTATTTAACGTTTTGTATTTGTACACAATTCATAAGAACATGGGGTCATGTCCACATTTTGCAATCATGATATGTTCACTTACAGACGCAGTGACGTATCTCCGGTGTTTCCTCATTGGCGAACAGTAGCAGAAAGCTTCGCGCTGGGTTGCGCTTGCAAATATGTCGCACAGTTTTCGATTTCCGTTTCTACGTATATGTCTACTCATTCTCTCTGTTTATGTATGCGTTTACTCGCTTTTCTCCTAACTGTTTATGTATGTGTTTACTCGCTTTCATTCTCTCTGTTTATTTATGTGTATACTCGCTTTCTTCTGTATGTTCACTCACTTCCTTCTCATTAGTTACGAATGTGTTCTACTCGCTTCCTTCACGCTATTTACACGTATGTGTATACTTGCTTTCCTTATCGTTGTCTTTATACGCGTTTACTCGCTTTCTTCCTCGCTGTTTATGCTTGTGTTTACCCTCTTGTGCCCCTCTCTCACTATTTCCGTATGTGTCTACTCGCTTCCTTCTCGTATTTTTTCGTATGTGTTTACTAGCGTACTTCTTGTGGTTTGTGTGTATCTACTCGCTTCATTTTTGCTATTTCCAAGTACATTTCTACTCGCTTCCTTCGCGCTGTTTACGTAGAATGTTCTGTTCTCTCGAACATCCCGTAGACGCGTGAATTTCCTTTCCATGTGAATTCTTCTGCGGCTCCTTTGCTTCCTGCCTTCTACTTTTCCCAAAGTTGTCGTGCTGTATTCATGCTCAGCGGGTCGGGATTGTCTGTGAGGCGTAGAAATGTGCAGCGACCTTGTCTTGTTGAATCATGTCACCTGCCATTTAATCTGCAGGGATCACCACCGCCGTTCAATGAAGCGTGAAATTCTTACAAGCCAGTTTATAATGGTAGGACCCAACTTTGGCGCGTCACAGATTGAACACAGCAAAATGACTGTGTGTGTGTGGTTTGGGTGAGAATTTGTTTCATTGAAATGGTGTCCTCTAGAATTTCTAGCAGAGGTGAGTCCTGTATGTTTGCTGCAGAAATTAACGCTACGTAGTGGTGGATGTTCGCAAGAGCACGCTGTATTTGTGCTTAATCTTGTAAGCACTGCATTAGCGTTAGAAGTTCATACTTACTTTAGACTGCCATTCGAGCAAGGTCCTTTTAAGCATTAATTGATTGCTGGACGCTTTTTCTAACTATACTGTTATGTAAGCAATGCAGGCATACTAGACGCTAGAATGTAATTTAAGCATGACATGCGTGTTGGACATTTATTCTAACTAGACTGTCACGTCAGTAGAAAAATACTTCTGCTTTTACATTCCACAGTCTCTGAATTTATAGTCTGAGGTCTTGGTATTTTTCTCTTTTTTTTCTCTTTTTTTTGTTTTTATGTTTCTATCACTTAGAACAGCGACATCAATGTTTGTTGCTGTTCTGCTGGACTTATTGCGAACTACAATGTCTGGTCTTCTTGCAGTAATCACCCGATTTGTTCTTATCTCGAAGTCCCACGTACTTTTACTTCTTCTGTTTCAGTGACTGATTCTGGTTGGTACATCCACGCTCTTTCTGGGTTTTTTTGCTATTGAACAAGTTTGTTTTTTTCAAAGATGTTACTTCTCATTTATTTTCAATACTAAAATTCAGGATTGCAATTCTTTATTCTGGTGGTCCTACAGAATGGAATTCTGAAAGGGTTAGGGCAGTTTAAAAGTTACTCAGATAATAAAATGTGTAGTTGTATAAAATTTCATGTTTTGACAAACCCGGGGTTTGGCCTTTCAAAAGTGATCGACGGGTAGGGGAGATAATTGAAATTTCTTTTCATATCGTTTCGTTATTCCTGAAATATGTGATCAAGTTTTTTTGTACGGTGAAGACAATTTATTGCTCAAGCAGGGCATGTACTCCGAGTTGTCTGAACCTGAAGCAGACTGCTGATAGTGAGGCCAATGTGGATGCCATTTATAGCGCACAGTATGTCACTACTGTTCCTATTCTGTTTTCCTGAGATAATGTTTTCAGAATCGAAGTCATGACCTACCTTTTAAAGAATGAAAGATATAAGGGATAGAATACAATCACAAAAATATATCAGTAATATAAGATAGTCTAAACAAACATATCTAGGACAGGAGATATCTGGAATAAAGATACTAAGAATAGAAGCCATCTGGAATAAAATACATTTATTAAAATTATACCCAGAACACAAGATATTCTGAACAAAACATATCCGGGGTAGACGATACCTGGAATAAAAGCCATCGTACTTCAGCTCACCTTCAGAGTGCGAAAAGTCTACATCTACAAATTGTTCAAGTGCAGCCGTGACTAACTAATGACCAGCATCCACGACAGGATTGTACAGAAGAGACATACTAACCAAGAACCAGGTATCCACGGTATGACTGTAAAACAGACCAATAATAAAATTCGACACTCAAGCCGTTACTAACTAATGACCAGGCATCCACGACAGGATTGTACAGAAGAGACATACTAACCAAGAACCAGGTATCCACGGTATGACTGTAAAACAGACCAATAACAAAATTCGACACTCCAGATCTATAGTAACGCTCGCATTTCAAATTTAAAATTAAATATTCGAAACTTCCTGAGTCTCGTCCCTTCCAATGATGTGCACACAGCACACGCCATTTGTCAGGAGATATTTGCTTCCTCAAGATTGCTTTTGATTGCTGCCAGACAGAAAACTGAATTTTCTTTAAAAAATGCCCAATTGAACAAATGACATATGGAAGTGTCGCTTGGCCTACAATTAATCATGTTAACAATACTTGGTTGATTATGATGTAATTCCGGAATAATAAATATCGGTTTATTATTTTTAAAATCCAATTGCTCTTGGTATCTTTCATTCCGGATATCTTCATTTACAATTTGAATTTTGCAGTATACTTTTACTACTTTGCAATTTTCTTGCAACGCTCCCGTAGTTTGTCACGTTTTCGGTTATTTCCCTTTGGATAGGTCACGTGATATTTCTGAATAATTATCATTTATTCTAACAAACAACACACATACTGAAATGAGAAACGGTTTTAGAGATATTCACAATATTTAATTTTAAACTTCTTCTTCTACTACTACCGGAAAAAGTATATATTGATAGCCGGTACTACTGAAAAAAGATTTAATGATAGCCAGTACTACGGGAAAATAGTATTTATTGATTGACAGCCAGTACTACGGAAAAAAGTATATATTGATTGACAGCCAGTTCTATGGGAAAAAGTATATATTGATTGACAGCCAGTACTACGGGAAAAACTATATATTGATTGACAGTCAGTACTATGAGAAAAAGTATATATTGATTGACAGCCAGTACTATGAGAAAAAGTATATATATTGATTGACAGCCAATACTATGGGAAAAGGTCACTGACATAACTTCGCAAAATGCCCGCCCTTCTCCAAAACTTATAACACTTCCACCATTTTCCACATGCTCTCTCTCTCTCCACAGAGAATCAGCCTCTCTAGGCCAGTGTCCAGCCTTGCCGTGGGACATGCAAAACCTTGACTTGATCTTATGTGTACTTTTCACATTTCAAGTAATATAGCAGTAAACTTAAGTCATTTGGACTGAACAGGACCATGTAGTGTTAAAGCAAAATCCTCTGAACTGAACAAAGATCAAGTAATGTTAAAGGCAAAATCCTTTGAACTGAACAAGGATCAAGTAGTGTTAAAAAATCCTTTGAACTGAACAAGAATCAGAGTGTTAAAGGCAAAATCCTTTGAACTGAACAAGGATCAATTAGTGTTAAAGGCAAAATCCTTTGAACTGAACAAGGATCAATTAGTGTTAAAGGCAAAATCCTTTGAACTGAACAAGGATCAATTAGTGTTAAAGGCAAAATCCTTTGAACTGGACAAGGATCAATACAGCAGTAAACTTAAATCCTTTCATCAGTAGCAATGGTCGGTAGCAGAGTTACCGAATCTTTTGTAACAGTATCATTTATCAGTATAAGAGTTATCGAACTTGTTTGAGCATACATGTTAATTAACAGTTGAAATATTACTTGCTTGTTTGTTTATTTCAATTTCACTAGTGGAAAACATTAAACAAATGCAGTCTTGTGGAGAAATGAAAGATATCAGGGTGATTAGATTTTAGTATTCAGGAGAAAACAAATGCAGTCTTGTGGAGAAATGAAAGATATCAGGGTGATTAGATTTTAGTAATCAGGAGAAAACAAATGCAGTCTTGTGGAGAAATGAAAGATATCAGGGTGATTAGATTTTAGTAATCAGGAGAAAACAAATGCAGTCTTGTGGAGAAATGAAAGATATCAGGGTGATTAGATTTTAGTAATCAGGAGATAAAAGACATCTCCGCTAAATTAGTATATTAAGCCAGCAGGTGAAATAGAAACAAACTTTTCTTCTATATAATTAATGCATGCATTTCTTTTTATAGTAACCTTACCCCAATCTGCCGCTGTACATTTTGTTTGTTTTATTAACCCTACCCCAATCTGCTGCAGTACTTGCTTTATGTTTGTTTTATTAACCCTACCCCAATCTGCCGCTGTACTTGCTTTTTGTTTGTTTGTTTTATTAACCTTACCTCAATCTGCTCCTGTACTTGTTTTTGTTTGTTTGTATGTTCCTAACCAATCTCCTTAAGTGCTTGTTGTTTGTTTTAGTGTTTACTTTAGTAACCGCACGCCAATCTGACTCTGTCCAAACAATCTCCTTAAGCGTTTGTTGTTTGTTTTAGTGTTTACTTTAGTAACCGCACGCCAATCTGACTCTGTCCAAACAATCTCCTTAAGCGTTTGTTGTTTGTTTTAGTGTTTACTTTAGTAACCGCACGCCAATCTGACCCTGTGCAAACAATCTCCTTAAGCGCTTGTTGTTTGTTTTAGTGTTTACTTTAGTAACCGCACGCCAATCTGACCCTGTCCAAACAATCTCCTTAAGCGCTTGTTGTTTGTTTTAGTGTTTACTTTAGTAACCGCACGCCAATCTGACCCTGTCCAAACAATCTACGGAGGGATGACGTCACCAAATAATATTTCTACGCAGACGTGACATATTTCCTTCTCAGTCGAGCCTCAACTGTCACTCTGGAAATATAAATAGACTTAGTTTAGCTACATGAAAAAAATAGATTTACATTATCTTCATGAAAATACACTTGTATTAACTACATGAAAATACACTTACATTAGCTTCCTGAGAAATAACTTACATCATGAAGCATGAAACATGTTTCTTTCTTTGATGTCAACAAATTATTGTTCATAGCAATACGTCTCATGAGTCATTCTATAGGCAAAGTGTGAGTAAACAATGCTTCTTTCTTTGATATCTAGGTCACTAGCTATTTATTCCATAAGTTAAATTAAAACTTAGTTGATAAATAAATATTACACCTTCACGGTTAAAAATTATTTAAATCTGAAAGAGATTTCTTACAAGGGCAGGATCGTCATTAAGGCAAGTAACGTTTGATCACATTGTGTGCTCGGAATATAGGAGGTTATTTTCTTTGTTCAAAAGTATAGTTATCTAATTTGCTAGTTAATGGTGAAAAGCAGACACTTTACAATTATATACTGATTGTGTAGCAATTAGTTTATTTCAATTTATTCTTAAACGCGTGTTCCAGTTTGCATACATTCCGCATTTTCTGTACGGAATAAACTGGAAACAGTACCAAACACAATAGTCACTTTCCTCTCATGTGATGTAGAAACTGGTTTAAAATAACAGTTAAACTGTGTTTATCTTTTCAGAGCTATCACAGACAAGCGTTGCATAAATGACTGTATAAATATATATTTTTGTTATTAGGAAACATTACTGAGCAGATGTGTTGATTTGATTTTAAACATTGCAAATTTTAAGTCAAATTGAATTGTATAGAATTTATCTTTTTAAATTATAATTTACATTCAAGAATGATACTTCCTTTACCATTAGTGCAGTACATATGGAAATAAATACTTAAAGACAACACATTTATTGTTTAAAGTGGCAGTACATCTGAAATTAAATAAAGACAACACCCATTTATCGTTTAAAGTGGCATTGTTCCCACGAGGCGACCGAACAACAGACGATATGATAATTGTTGCATATTTACTTTGACTGATTCTAAAATATTATCTGTACCCTAAACTGTCGATATGATAATTGTTGTGTATTTACTTTGACTGATTCTAAAATATTATCTGTACCCCAAACTGTCGATATCGAAAGGTTTAATTTGCTTCTGCTCCACGCCGATATTTCCAGTGTGCCAGAAAATGGTGAGCATATCGACCTTGAGATGATGCACGAGAAAATTGCAGAGCTCTTTGTCGTTAAGCGTACATAGATAAGGGGCATAGCCAGGAACAATAGCACCGCAATGTTGCCACAAAAATAAAATATTCTGCTTACTTTTTCCTCCAGGTCATAGGCACGCAGGGATTGAGATAGTCCCACCCAATGTAGTAATTCCACTGAATGAAGTAGTTCCACTCAATGAAGTAGTTCCACTGATGTACTAGTTCACACTCAATGTAATAGTTCACTGATTGAAGTAGTTCCACTCAATGAAGTGGTTCCACTCAATGTAATAGTTCACTGATTGAAGTAGTTCCACTCAATGAAGTAGTTCCACTGAGTGAAGTAGTTCTATTCAATGTACTAGCTCCACTCCATGTAGTAGTTCCAGTCAATGCAGTTGTTCCAGCATGTGCATGCGTCCGATTCAGTGCCACATTATCACAGTAGGTGTTTAAGTGTAAACAGTAATTTCAAACAGTTAATTTTTATTTAATACACCACTTTAACTTATCGTAGCAGTTCCATTAAATGTAATAGTTTCACTTCATTTCACAATCCAATCAAATGTAGCAGTTTTCACTCAGTTTAGCAAACCCTGTCAAGTGGGTAGTTGTTATTAGTGTAGCAGGTTTCACTCAGTATAGCAAACCATGTCAAGTGGATAGTTTTTATTACTGTAGAAGATGCGGTCAGTGAAAAGTGTCACTCGAAGTAGCATTCTACCTTAAGTTGGTGTAGCAATTTTACTCACTTCTTTTTGTATAGCTCTTCCTCCTATTGTAGCGGATCCAGACAGTGCAGAAGTTTCACTCAGTATATCAGTATCAATCAGTGCAGAAGTTTCACTCAGTATATCAGTACCAGTCAGCGTAGATGTTTCACTCAGTATATCAGTACCAGTCAGCGTAGATGTTTCACTCAGTATATCAGTACCAGTCATCTCGCGCATCCGTTCGGTTGTCGAATTCTATTTTCTCGAATAAATATTTCCACTAATGTCCTAAGCTAGTCTGCATGTAACGGAGGAGGCTTGGAGATGACGCCTCAGCGAATGTAGGGTTACTCCATTTGTTCCATGTAATAAACACCCCCTTCCCTACCCACTCGCTTCTTTGTTCCTTTCTTTCCGTTACAAGAGGACAAATAATCATTCGTTAAGTCGAGGTGTGATGAAAGAAATAAAGAGAAAGCGAAATTGAAGAGGAGAGGAAAAAAAATGTGTTTAACGAAAATTTATGCTGAATCGGAAGCCTGCGCTTTGCTAAACCAAATCAACATGAACGAAAGACATAAAATAAAACATAATGAAAAGGACACTGAACCCTAAGAAATACTACAAACCATTTTTAAAAATTCTTTCTTTTCTCTTTCTTGAAAAAGTAATATTTGGTTAAGACGCCTTAGTCCAGAAAGAATATCTACTTAGGTGTCGAGAAAAAAGAGGAGTTCAATTCACTAATGTTGAATGTTGCTTTCTCTAAGCTTAGAAAAATAGGGGGCGGGAACGAGACAAAGTGGATATATGCACCGCACTGCTATCGGGGACAGCTGAAATCCTATATCAGTTGTAATGAACACGCGCTTCTGTCTGTCCGTCTGTCTTTATCTAACTCTCGCTCTCTGTCTCTTTCCCACTTTGTCCCTGTCTGTCTGCCTCTCCCTGTATGTGCATTTCACTCTTTCCTTCTATTATCCATCTCAAACTTTTCTTTCTTTCTTTCTTTCTTTGTATTTAATCAATAATAATGAAACCGTTTCCTATCAATAAATCGTAAATTACAAAAATATTTTCTGCTATTTTAGTGTGTGTCATTTAGCACTGTTAAATTATGTTCTAATATATATTTATACTTGTGCGTGTCATTTAGCACTATATATATACACTTCCGTATGTCTGTTAGCACTGTTAAATTTTGTTATAAAATACATATATACTTGCGCGTGCATGCGCGCGAGCATGAAGAATAAAATGAGAGTGTGAAAGAGAGGTTAATACTTTAATAGAAATAGAGTGTGAAAGGGAGGCTAATACTCTAATAGCAATAGAGTGTGAAAGAGAGGTTAATACTCTAATAGCAATAGAGTGTGAAAGAGAGACTAATACTCTAATAGCAATAGTGCTATCACTTTTCAACAAGGGAAATAAGTATTCGTACCTTAATTCACAAAACACTGAGCGAGCATTAAGTGCTGACTGTACTCACAGAAACACTAAGTACGTTCCCCGTTAACACTACTAGTTTTGTAAATTTATATAAAGAAAATAATGCAGTACCACTATACAGGCACTATGCGAACATTTAATAATTGAATCTCTTTAGAATATAATAAATGAACGTATTGTGTAAAATAGATAATCTACTCAGTGAAGACAGTAGATACGATATAGTGAAATTTATCAAACTGTAGAGATACAATAAAGCGAAAATAATAACACAGTAAAAATACAATAGATCGATATTAATAACATATTAGAATGACAACAGAGAAATGATAACGCTTTAGAGATAAAGTGATAACACGCGGAAGAGACAATAGTGTGGTATTAATAATACACTGGAGAGACAATAGAGTGGTGTTAAGAACACAATGGAGAGAGTGATATTAATAACACACTGGAGAGACATTAGAGTGGTATTAATAACACGCTGGATAGACAATAGAGTGGTATTAATAACACAATGGAGAGATAATGGAAGGGTATTAATATCACACTCAAGAGACAATAGAGGGATATTAATAACTCACTGGAGAGAGTAAAAATGATAAAACACTAGAGATAAATAATAGACTGCTCTAGTAGCACACTAGAGATATAGAACACAGTGAATTACTAATGTACGGTATAGGGTGACGAAATAAATGAACACAACTTACAATAGAGAGAACATAATAAGATTTACTTAAACATACAACACAACGGCCACAATAAAGAAGCACACTCTGTACATACAACAGAATGGCCTTGAAAAACGATCACTCTCTTTATACACGACCGTACGAAATGACGAAATCACAGTTGTCACAGAGCACATTCTACACATCGCAGGACACACTAAACAGAAGTGATTGTGCGAAACGACTGAATTACAATTTACACATCACAGAACTCATTTTACATTTCCAAGAACTCATTTTACACACCACAGAGTTAATTGACACATAACCGAACTAATTTTACACACCACAGAACTCATTTTACACACCACAGAACTCATTTTACACACCACAGAACTCATTTTACACATCCAAGATAGCACGAGAGAAGCAAGCATGCCAGTCAAACCAGTGTGCGTGTTGTCAATATCCTATTACGTACACACGTGTAAACAATCAAAATGGGACAAACATGGAATCTGCAAATAACAGATCACTATTTTCCAAAGCTGACAGCAATGTCACAACAACAACAACCAATAACGCAGCTCGATACATTTTTAAGAAGTTTTCCTATATTCATGCGCAAACACAGGAACAGTGCACTCTATTAAAAAACGTGGCAAAACAATGCCCAGAACAGTGCACTCTATTGAAAAACGTGGCAAAACAATGCCCAGAACAGTGCACTCTATTGAAAAACGTGGCAAAACAAAGCCCAGAACAGTGCACTCTATTGAAAAACGTGGCAAAACAATGCCCAGAACAGTGCACTCTATTGAAAAACGTGGCAAAATAATGCCTAGAACATGCATCTTGACCGGATTCACGCGCAAAGAAGTAAGTAATGCACGCTAACACAGACGTGTGACCGAACAATGCACTGTTCGCGATCCATTCACTTTTATTCTCAAGTGTTTAAAAAAAGAAAACTAGTAAAAACGATACATTCGAGGTGGGGCAATTCACGACACCTCCTTCCTAACACCCGGACAGAACTCCCCAACTGTTTGTAGCCATTCATCTTCATTATCGGCGTGTTTCAAGCCTCATCCATATTTTACTATTTGCTTGTCTCAACCTTTTCTTCTCTCATCCCTCTCTCTCTCTCTCTCTCTCTCTCTCTCTCTCTCTCTCTCTCTCTCTCTCTCTCTCTCTCTCTCTCTCACACACACACTCACACATGTTATACACCTCATATTCTTTAGATAAGATATTTAATGTTAATTACTTCAGTAATGAAAAGGTGCCGAATTATTCGTTGAATACCGTTCTCCACTTACATTCTTTCTCTGACTTCAGGTCAGTCTTTCGTGTCCTGATTAAGGAGTGTCACAACAGCCAACATACTTTCACCCGTGCAGTTTAGTCTTGTATTGATGTATGATTGTCTAATGGCAATGGATACCTCTCGTAAATAAGTTGGATATCCCGTAATTGTAGTTGATGCTTCGTGAGAACAATGATACTTCGTACTGGTGAACGCTGTCTCTTGAGAGCGAAAGAATCTCGTAAAAACATTGATGTATACGGACTACGAGTACTATATTTTGTTCTAAACAGTGGATAATGCACTCCGAAAATAGATGGATCTCACAAAATTGTTTGACGTCGCACAATATCACGTAACGACAGTTATTTCTGCTAGATAATAGATAACGTTTCGTTAACAGTGGATGATTTTTGTTTCGTCAACATTGGATGATGTAACTAAACAACAGATAATGTTCGTAACGACAGGTGCTGTTCTGCAATAAAAGATGATGAATCCTTAAAATGAATCGAGAACTGTGGTCAAGATGCTGCTTTGCAATAGAGGATGATTTTCATAACTAGTTTCTTGACAGTGAACCATATTTCTTAATATTAAAAAATATATGCTGGTCAGTATGAAATGCTGTCACGTAAAATTATCTCCAGGGCAGTATGGAATGCGGTCACGTAAAATATTATCTCCAGGACAATATGGAATGCTGTCACGTAAAATTATCTCCAGGGCAATATGGAATGCGGTCACGTAAAATATTATCTCTAGGGCAATATGAAATGCTGTTACGTAAAATTATCTCCAGGGCAATATGAAATGATGTCACGTAAAATTATCTACAGGGCAAATTGGAATGATATCATGTAATAATGGTTTTAAACCTCGTATTGATAGATTGTCTCGTAATGATGGATACCCTCTTAACAAGGAAAAATACTGAACAAAGGAAATGATGAACTATTTGGTCCTGAAGATGATGAAATAGTCAAGCCATTAATTAGATGATGAAATAGTCAAGCCATTAATTAGATGATGAAATAGTCAAGCCATTAATTAGATGATGAAATAGTCAAGCCATTAATTAGATGATGAAATAGTCAAGCCATTAATTAGATGATGAAATAGTCAAGCCATTAATTAGATGATGAAATAGTCAAGCCATTAATTAGATGATGAAATAGTCAAGCCATTAATTAGATGATGAAATAGTCAAGCCATTAATTAGATGATGAAATAGTCAAGCCATTAATTAGATGATGAAATAGTCAAGCCATTAATTAGATGATGAAATAGTCAAGCCATTAATTAGATGATGAAATAGTCAAGCCATTAATTAGATGATGAAATAGTCAAGCCATTAATTAGATGATGAAATAGTCAAGCCATTAATTAGATGATTCCACCCATCGTTCCTGGTCCATTCACAGGCAACACTGTAAGCCGATATATCGATATACCAGTTAATTATTTGCTGTTAAATAGAAATATTCATCAAGAATATGAAGCTCTTACGATATTGCACTCTGAGACAGTAAAGATATTTGTCACATAAGAGGCTGATATCATACATATTGTGAAGTCATATCCGCTGTTTTCACATCATACACAGTCTACAATGAGACAAGTGATTGACAGTTTAGATCAAGAGTTTAAGATTAGCCGTTGACTATCAAAATCAAACGGATCCATGAAATCTCATTTCTTAGTAATTACGGCACCAGGGAATCTTATTGATTGATTGATTGATTGATTATAATCTTGTTGAGTCAAACTAAGATTGTCGACTGGCCAGTCTTCCATAATCCCTAGACATAACGTACATGTACACACGCACACGTCACTCTCTTATGCGCACTCACACATGCGCACGCACGCTCACACTCACATATAAACACGTTTATCTCCTGTTTACTTAAGTCCAATTATAAAGGCACTCACTCACTCATGGTTAATTTGTCATCATTTCGTCTATCACTCCATGTTTTGTTATTGTTGTTTTAAACACATCTCTTGTTCTTCTCTTTCTTTATCTCTCTTTCCTCTCCGTGTTCAAATTTTGCACAATAGTTTCTATTTCCATTCTTCACTTTTACCTTCCTTCTTGTCTGTTTTTCTCTTTTAATATTGTTTTATTTTTTTCCTCTTGACCTCTTTCTTTCTTTCTTTCTTTCTTTCTTTCTTTCTTTCTTTCTTTCTTTCTTTCTTTCTTTCTTTTTTTTTCTTTCTTTCTTTCTTTTGTGGAATATGTAGTTCTTTCATTTTTTAGTAAAACTTTACATATGCCGCTTGAAGGGTAGGATCTCGGCAGTTTCTTCAAGCAGTATGTAGACATTAGGTACCACCCAGCTGAGATTTTCGTGTACTTTGCTGACCTAAAGTGAGACACTTTCCATAACTTGAAGGCGTTACTAATCAGAGTCAGCTAGAGACGGTCGGCTGGGGCGAACCCACAACCACAGCCAGGAGTGAGGGATCAGTTGGCGATGTAACCGCTACTGTGGCTGCTTAGTCATCACATCGGCACCGCCAGCTAATACTCCAGTTAAACCGATCCCATCCTCGGTGCCAGTCTTTGTCTTTTACTTTACGTAACACGCATAAAACGCATTTGACATTGAAAACTCCGAGTGAATCACGCTTACAAAGGGAGATGTTTCATTGACAACTCTGGTATTTAAACAAATTTTACCACTCAAATGCATTACGAATCATTCACCTTCTATCACTCTTGAATCCATTCGGGTAGGATGTAAATCTGCGCTCCACTGGTCTGTTTATGCATGCAGCTTATAGATAATACACACGCGGCTTATAAACGAGTTTACTTCGGAAACTGACTTTGTGTGGCTTTTTAACACATATTCTTCAAACTATACTAATTCTTCTACCAAGTAATTAGATAATAAAAATTGTCGTACAACCTCTAATATCGGTCACCAGCAGCAGACTGTTGTGACGTAGATGTGCAGTTTAAAGATGTCAAATGCACTTCCCTCTAGTCTCGGTGTGACGGGATTGGGCGTTGATGACCACGTGATACATACAAACTGTGCTCTTGTCAAACTTAAGACTCTTCTTCCCTCTATTATAACTACTGTTTACAACACACACACACACACACACACACACACACACACACACACACGAACACATGTACATATCCCCCACACACGTGCACACGCACAGATACAAACACTTTAGCTTAAATACTTAATCTCCTTTTTCTTTGATTTGATGACTTTGTCTTTATTGTAAGCTGTATTGATTGATGTTTTATTTGAGTAGAACGTGATTCACTGGTCGCTGTTTACTTTGTATTAACGCGATTTGTATTGAACATATTTTGTTTGAGTCGATCTTTACGACTGTCGCATACGTTTGGCCATGACCTGTGGTGATTCATCCATTATCGACGAAAATAGTGACCTCCACTGATCACTAATTTTAATTGTGACATCTCATTGAACCGTCCGTTCGTAATTTACCATAGGATGCAATCTACCCGAAGATGTAGGTGGCTTTCCTGGCGGAGAATTGCTTCTTTATTGTTTCGAAACATTTCCTGTTTTTTAAAGAAATTTATATCAGCTATGGACTGTTAAGTATTATCGCTTTCAAAGTTCTTATCCTTCAATAGTTCTTGTCTTTTAATAGTGCCTGTCTTTCCTTAGTCCTTGTTTCTCAATGGTGCCTGTCGTTCTATAGTTCTTGTTGTCATATAGCTTCTGTCTTTCCTTAGTTCTTGTTTTTCAATAGTGCCTGTCTTTCTTTAGTTCTTGTTTTTTCTACTGATTCTGTCTTATACACTTCTTATCGTTGCTATAGTTCCTGTCTTTCCAGACTTCTTTTTGACACGCCCAGAAACAATGAAAATATTGTTGTCACTGGTCTTATCTTCGTATTCTAAGGTGTACCAGTCTATTTATCTGAGAATGTCTATCGGCTCGGTTCTACCCGTCACTCTATTTTGGGTTTAAGGGAATTAGAGAGGTACTTGAAGAGCTGTTGAAATCTTCAGGAAATATTTTATCATGCGACTAAAGTCATGAGATATGATTCGATTCGTTACGATATAATAATGATAATATGTGATAATGATGATGACGATGTTGATGATGATGACGACGATAATGATTTGGTGGTGGTGGTGATGATGATGATTGAGAACAAGATGGCGACACTTGTGGTCGATATCGTAAACGAGTGTCCTCAAAAAAAGTGTAATCTATTATCTGGACACGGACATTCACATAAGGGAGTTTAAACATTTGAATAACAGCGGTAGATTATGATATTTCTTTTTCATAAATATTGGCTCTTTCAGCAAATGGAAGATTTCAATTGAAGTTGTTTACATAATAAAATTGTAGACTGTGACTTTGGAATTATCAATGGTAATAGCTTGAAAGTGATTTTAGACGGGTATATCAAGACAAATTCATAGAGATAAGGAAATTATTAAAATTGCGAAAGTGACAGAAATATTATTATATGCGCTGGTGTACTTTGAAAATGAAAGAAAACAATCGCCAAATACAAAAGAACATAGCACATAATTCAAGATGGCGATCCACATGATATTGCGCAATCCAACTTGGTGGCGTCAACCTTTCCTTGAAGTAAATGATATAAAGAATGCTTACGTCACATTGCTACTTTTAATGTTTTTTCACCAATGCATCTGGATGTTCGCTTTAATAACTAATTTCTTTGTTTTTCTTAAGTAACGTGTCATCTTTCTTTCGCCAGATATGCTCATTTCTTTGTCAGAATCTATGGATACCTAACACATCAAACACATTTCATTTCATTTTTATGCAATTTTCACCAGTTCGATGTAGGATTGATTGATTCTAACACGTCTAAGAGATACACTAATAGAGGTCAGCAATTCCAACAACAATACATATTCCAGAGTGACCTTGGAAGGAATTTGAAGGAAATTCCAGAATAGAACAACAGATGCCAAACAATAAGGACACCACGACCTTCTGGGAAAACATTTGGATCCATTAAAGTACGCATAATACCTCAGTCAAATGGACTGAGAAACTGACAGAAGACCATAAAGACAAACACTCAACAATGCAACTTCAAAGTTATTGAGGAAGATATTATGAAAGATGGCAAAATGGAAAGCTCCCTGCTTAAACTACGCACACATTTTGCTTTTAAGAAAACTTACCTTCTGACATAGTAGACTTGCTGATCAAATGCAAGACATAGTAAACAAAGCACAGAGCTTGCCAGCTTGCATGGTAAAAGGAAAAACAATGATTATGAAAGATCCAGCGAAAAACACAATAACAAACACTTGCTTATCAACTAGTTGGAAATTATTCTCAGTAATTATATTTGATAAAACTGTGTCTCACCTTGAAACAAACAAAATATTAACCAATGAACAAAAGGGTGTCAGACCAGGCAGGAGAGGAACCTTTGATCTCCCAGAATCTTAATAAGATTCCTAGACCTAAGTTCATAACCGACAGTCAACCGAAGTTGTAAAAAAAAAAAAAAAAGGCAGACTATTACTACTATAGCATGATCCGTATATGATATATTACTTGATATACGCAATGACAACTTGACGTATCATGACGTAACCTGACGTCATGTGCGAGGGAACTTCCTGAAGAAATCAGTATTGCGGCATGACAATATCTAATGTGCAGTGATGAGACAGTAATCGAATTATAGCAACAATGAGCATGTGTACGTTTGTTTTAAAACACGCCTCTTCTGGAAATGAAAACAGAACAATAAAGACTAATAGTTCTGAACAGTGTAACTTATTTATATTTCTCTCGATCTGTAAATAGAGAAAACACACGTTCACACGCCCATATGTGCACTTGCACCATACCTAGTCCCTTCCAGCAGCGGCATTGGCTGGTGTAGGTTTTCCCTTCATATTTAACTTTGAAATACTTCATAGAACCTGAGTACGTGACACCAACAAGGACGAAGCAAGAAGTATGTTCCAATTTTCTAAGGTGAAACTATTTTTAAATTATTAAAAAAATAACTGTTGGCATTTCTGATGATTGTTTTGGTGAAATAAGGCCTTACACACTCTTGGCATTTCTGTCTGGAATGAGTTCTAAAAATTATATTATTGCGCATGTGCAGAATATGGATGCCATAAAACATGGATACGCAGACTGAAAGCAATATTTACAATTGTGTAAGTGAGTGTCCTAATAGTTGCACATAAAGTCAGCGTAAGATTTAGTTAACTCTTTCCAATAGTCATTTCTCCTCAATACTATTATCGCTTCTATTATTCTCGACATTATCTTGTTTCCTTCAATAGGCGAACTATTTCGGTTCTATTCATTATAAATTCTCTTAGGCGTCAGTTCTCCTTTCTTCGACCTCTATTTATTTAAAAAATAATTTCATGGACATCTGTAGACGCCATTTTCTATAAATAAAAACTGTCTACGATATTTAATAAAAGAAAGAAAATGTCCCTATACAAATTGTGTTTATTGTGTATTAGTTGTAATGGCTATCACAAAAGATTAAGTCAAGTAGTGGAGGTGGGGGTGTTACGGGAGGGAGGGAGGGAGGGAGGCGGTCGGGGCGGCATGATGGAAAAGCTACTCTGGCCGAATGCGATTAGAGACTAGTGGACCAGCGAGACTCTAGACCTGCCCGGCACCGACCGACAATGGCCCGGTAATGAGACGGAAACATGATAGTAGGGAATTATTCCGGAGATTCACGCAAATTGTTCCTATTATGATGGCCCACAATTGCGCGGCACGCCATTCCCTAGCTCTCCGCCACGGTAGGCATACAGCTATCCCAACACAAGCTGCTACAATAGCTCTATAAGACATTCCCCCCACCCCCTCTATTTTTTTTAACGGGAGCATTCATCTGTCAATACGCTGACACGACAGCAACTGTACAAGACAAAAGCAAAAGTCACCACGAACAAATTGTACACTTGGTACGAAGCACAGAATGGCGGTACGAAAATAAAACTTTATGATGTGTGCTCGCTCGTGCAAAATATTTAATAAGCTTTCAGTGCTATCAACAACGTTGTGGGGATTTTTTTTGTGTGTGTGTGTGAGTTGAATGCTTGCACTTAAACGTATTGCATGCTGTGTTAACAACTGAAGAGCTTGTGTGAAATTCTTTTCTTTTACTCTAGTAATTTACTCACATGAGAGAGAGAGAGATGTGCTGTTAGATTTTAATTCTGTATTTTCATTATAATACCTGTTTCAATTTCAGTACTGCTAGTGGTGCTGCTCGTGGCAGAGGTAGAAATAGCAATAGTAGCTATAGTAGTAATGATAAGAATAGTTGTGGTGGTAGAGTATAAGTGAAGCAATGGTAATAGTAGCAGTAGTGGTAAAGTAGAGTAACTCTAATGGTTAAAGTAAATGTAATGAGAGTGGTAATAATATATGACGAATTTTAGTAATGCAAGACTCTAACATTCCTCTGTCACATCTGTAATAACATCATAAGGTGATAACATTACTGCAGTTAACATAGGCAGCACATAATTATACAATGGAAGTGAAGAGAATAAAATAATTCATTTTTATAGAAATATAATAAGAAAGCAAACCAAGAACCACGTATTTAACCAATGCATCCACTGGATGATATCAAACGCCCATGGTACCATCTCAACACGTCATATGCCTGATCTCAACGTATCCAAGGCACATCTCAATATACTCATTGCAGGATCTCAACATACCCTGGCTCCACTTCACTCCACATCACATGATTTTAATATACTCATGCACCATCTCAACATACCCATTGAATTATCTCAACATTCTAATGTCACCATCTCAACATACACATCGAATTATCTCAACATACCCATGCCACCATCTCAACATACTCATAGCAGGATCTCAACATACCCATGACACCATCTCAACATATTCACTGCAGGATCTCAACATACCCATGACACCATCTCAACATATTCACTGCAGGATCTCAACATATCCATAGAACCATATCACCATACTTATTTCAGGATATTAACACCCATTACAAGATTTCCACATAACCATGCGACATCTCAAAATACTCATTGCAGGATCTGACCACATCAATGACACAATTTCAGCATACCCTTTAAATTAACTCAACATACCCTTGGCCCCATCTCAACATACCCATGGCAGGATATCAACATATCCATGGCCCCGTCTCAACATATTCACTGCAGGATCTCAACATAACCATGGCGCCATCTTAAAGTACCCATTGCAGGATCTCAACATATCCATGGCACGATCTCATCATACTAATTGCATGATCTCACAATGCCAATGGCACTATCTGAACACAAACATTGGATGATCTCAACATATCCAAGGTACCATTTCAACATACCCATTGCAGATCTCAGCATACCCATTGTAGGATGTCAACGTACCCACCACATGCTCTGAACATATTCAATGGTTATCATAACATCAATAGATTAAATGTTCATAAAGAAATAACACAATGTGACTCAACACCACCCTAGTTAATGGTTATGATTATTATTAATCATCTATAACTAATTACAAGTAATAAGAGTCTTAATTTACATTATTACTAATTGTCCAGAAGACACCACTAGTCTCTTTCACTTGACAGATATGTGAGTACTGTAAACGTTTCCTCTCTTTCACAAAATTAAAGACAAACATTCACTGTCACACAACATTACCATAGGTGGAAAACGTCTTACAAAATAAGAAGATAAATCCGTCTTTAATCTATATTTAGCAATTAGTTCTCATCCACCCACTATCTCTCCAGCATATGGTTATGAATATGTGTAAGAAGGTCAATAAATCAACAATCAAATATACATATAGCAAATACAATGACAAGATTATTTTACATGAATATTTCCATGAAACACATTCGAATAGGTTCAATGTTTATGAAAACTTATATCCTAACTCATAATTCAAAAGATAAGTTTCAATATAAATCACAGGGTAATTTCTTATCAGAGAACAGAAATGGAGTTATAGAGATTATAGTGATAATAGTTTGAACATAATCTTGTCAAAATGCTGCTGCAATAGTCTTTCATGCACTTTGTAACAATCAGTTTTATTATTCACAATGGAATTGTCAATTTCGTGTGTTTCTCTTATATGCAGTAAAACACTGAAGAGCCGGTATTATCTTGAGATTAATCTGGGCTCTCCTTCGCCATATTATTTCCCTCAAGCAGAACAACAAAGTAGCAATGCCCAGTAACTTCTTATACCAGAATTTCCACAATGTAGTCAAGCATTCTTTGCTAACATGTTTCAACAGAGTGCAGTGTATCCATATATTACACTTTGGGGGTATATACTTCTCGAATCTACCATGGTCGTAGCGGTTTATAAATCAGTAAACTGAGAGTTTCTGGTAAAAACAGAAAGACCGCTTCTTTCTTGTAAAATATAATCATTGAACAAACAGTAAGCTTCCAGTTTATTCATCTCTAACTCAATTCTTTCTTATATTCAGGTCTCACCTTACAGTTTCCTACAACAGTATTTATTAGCCTGATACACGCATACAGCATAATCAATACAACATAACAATTTTATGAATGGGATCACTAGCAACAATGTCAAGTGTTTAGTATACTACATACAAGCATCAGAGTTCACAGTTTGTAGAAATGATAGTCTACTCACGTATCTACTTACTTCGCAAGTGAACATATTAATAACACGATATGTTTCTAAGACCATTCTTTCTCAATCAGTCACTTAACTCACGATTAAGCTAACGGCCATCTTTCATGACCAGATTCTTCCATTCAATATTCAAAGTGATTAGAAAATAAATTCTTTACAACAGACAAACTTTTTATTTCACTCCATTGGCTGGTCTCATTCTTGTAAATCTTAACCATTGGATAATTAAAACTACTCATCCACCTAAAACCAGTTTAGATTATATCAGCAAGTTTCTATAACATTCTCCACCTGAGTTGTTTACTCCAAAAATATCAACATAAGCAGTGCCCAAGAGTTGGGTCACATTAACATTGGTAACAAACATATAATTAATTATTGAGTATAGAAATAGGGATAGGCAAATTTATTTCGCCACAAATAACATCAAAATAATAAACATTAATTTGTCGAGAATGTGAACGTTATTTAAAACTGTTTCAACATCAGTATAGAAGTTCCAGATTGTAACTAGTCTGTACCAATATGTAACAGTGATTTGAAAGACTTCAGGAGACAGCAGCTGGATTCTGTCAATTTGCAACGCAGCGCTTACATAAGTCATTTATTACATTCACTATTTTGACAAAACGCAGCGCTTACATAAGTCATTTATTACATTCACTATTTTGACAAAACGCAGCGCTTACATAAGTCATTTATTACATTCACTATTTTGACAAATCGCGAGCGGTACGCTTTATAAAGTGGCAATACAATGCTTTATTGTGTAAGCGATTTGTCATTTTCAGTGAATTGTTGGGGGAAATTATGACTATCTTATAAATTTGTTATTCTCTCATTTAGCATGTGTCTATTCTTATTAAACATTAGCGACAGTCGTACGTACACGATATTCGTATACCGATGGTCGATGTGAGTTATATGATTTTATATCGCACGATATTCTCAGATGCCAGTCTCGTATCTCTCATCAGCATGGTCACTGGGTAATCGTTACCTTAACTCATGTCTCAAGCTTTACATCAGACAAATAATTGTTTTTCTTTTATAGCGGTCAAGTGCGTCCTCTTAATGAACATTTGACTGTCTTCAATCTTTTGCTGGCTTCGGAAAATGATATCAACTCCAAGAGAAAGACTTATATACTGAGAGTGATACAGTGTCATGGAAGGGTGGGGAATTTTAATAGATAATTTGAAACATATTCTGGATGGAAGATTGAGTGGATATTCTGGGTGGACTTTAGCATAGCGGCATAACGGCCTACCAGTTTCGATTTTGAACTGGATGAAAGGTTTTGAGCGTGCTCCTTCGTAATAGTCGGGACCGTAATTTATCGTCCCAACCGAATGGACTCGCAACTAAATACTCTGTCTTGAGCCAGGCAGCGCTTAAGGATCACCTAAAGTTCTTTATTTCTAACGGAATAAGAACAGTGTCTCTTGCACGAGAATTTTATATCTTACCTACTGGAATATTTATCGCCTGTCTGTGGGTAGTGTTAGAGAACCTGCAGTCATAGTATGCGTGATTCTACTTTGTGGTTATGTTTGCGCATGCGTGCTTAGATGTGTGCCTGTGTATGTTTTGAAGAGATTGGGAGAAGAAATGACTCATGCGGCTCCTGTCTTTGTCATTTCCTTTACGAAGTAAAACCGCATTCATTAAAGCGCCCTTAATTGTATATACACAAGTTTGCTTTCAAGCAACAGAGATGTAAGATAACATTTGTAATTGGCGATCAAGACTGATAGATAGATATAGATAGATGGATGGATTGAGACAGAGAACAGGGATATTTGGCTTTCTTCCTTTATTCATGACGTCTTCTAAGGCAATGTTTCCTAAAACAACAGGAAATTGAAATGAATTAAAAACACAACAAAAATAAAACCACAGTTGCAAAAACGTATACTTAATTGTAGCAGACACTTTTAAAACGAAAGTTTTAGGAATCATGTTCCTTGTACAAACCCTTATAAACAATTTTTGTGCACTTAGAGTTTACCGTCCATTTCAATGATAGTAAATTTAATATATATTATGTGTATATATGAGGTGGAGAGAGAGAGACAGATAGAGACAGAGACAGACAGACATACATACAGACAGAGAAGAGTAACAAGAAACGTCGTACATGTGTTTTGACTAGGTGCATGACCTTACTTGAAAGACTCTCAAAGACAGTCAAAGCTAGAACGAGACCACACAGGCAAGCCGAGACGCCGCTAGACCACACAGGCGAACCGAGACCTTTTCACCACCTACTGTGCTAAGCGACAAGCGAAACCATCGTCTTCCTCGTATCAATGGAACTTTTGTCACCGGAACTAAACCAAAACAAGCACTATCAATCAATCTTCCTGTGAGAAAGCAGAAGTAAGTATAAAATTATATTGCATTCTAACAGAAAAAAACGTGTAATATTTACGGACGTGGGGCATTTGACACGATTCCTTCAGTTGTAATATTTGGCACATTTCTTAACAATAGTGTGGGTAATGACTATTTCGTTTGTTGTATATAATGAAACGAGCGATGATAACTGTAAAAAGGATGCTGATAATTTGTGTCTGTGCTTTTATCGACAAACCGATATAAGAAGATTTATTCACCAGTAGCACGTGACTCTAATCCGCACTGGACCAGTCTTGTGGGAACACGTGACTGAATGGACTCAGATACACAAGTATACATCACGGAGTACAGTCCCTTGCAAGCAGTAAACGGGTACATTATATTCATTTAGAATTAAAAATACCTTTTGCCATTACCGCCGTGCTAAGAAATAACAAAGTGAAAATGGCGCCAAGTGTGTTATCAGAAGGTTTCCTTCCACACCACAGGACACAGAGAATTTGAAATAGCTCATATTTTGATAGACTTTCAAGACAGCCTTAGAAGCTCGGTAAGTTAAGAATGTCCAAAGGGCAGATAATCGCCAATTGAAAGCAAACACACATTATAGTAATTTTCAGGGCTTACGTTCCTCATTTTCCATTTTAGTTTTGCGTGCGAGTTCGCTTCGGTGGTAGTGGCTGTGCATCTGTGTAGAGAGCAAGAGAAGAATTAAGAGCGAGAGAAGAATATAGAGCGAAAGAAGAATAAAGAGCGACAGATAAAAAGAGAAGACGAATTGAGTAGTAAATTGTATTTCTGCTTGTACTAAGCCCATTAAGCCAGGGTAGCTTAGTTTCCGCACGACTGACAGCTGCACTGCACAGGATAGGCATATTCGTGAGGGTTAAGATGGGCGGGATGTTGAAATGAGTGAAAGGAATGGGAGATAACTGTGATCTGATAATGTGACTGTATTGTATTCTTATTAAATCGCATCCTGATCATTTCAGTGACTAGTAGTAGGCTTAAAAATTCTAAAAATCTGCCAAGACACAAAAGTAACACAATAAAATTCAATATAAGAAAATAATATTAAAAACAGATATATGAAATATGTGCTGGATAAACTAGCATTTAAAATGTACATGACCCCACTACCACCACCCGTAATATATAAATCATTATGTATATTTTGGTTAAAGTCAGCTCATCTTGAAAGTCTGTTTCTATGTGAAGTCTCGGACATGACAGAGTTGTTGTCTAAATCTGACATATAAGAAACGCTATTTAAATTAAATAAAGTCAACAGTAATATATTAATATATACCTGAGAGTTAGTATTTAATAAAAGTAGTTTATTAACTCATTCTAGTGATCTGGCAACTTTACTATTTTTGTGTCCGCTTGAAAGTAAATTCCGTGGACCATGGCAGTAAATTAGTTAGAAAACTTTAATTTGTATTGATGACGGCAGCACATAACTGTATAATTAGCGCTAACTGTCATTTCATCACCTTCTGATGAAATACAGTTGAAAAATGTAATTCTGTTAACTCTGGACCGCTGTCATTTCATCACCTTCTGATGAAATACAGTTGAAAAATGTAATTCTGTTAACTCTGGACCGCTGTCATTTCGTCAACCACTGGTGACTGTCATTCTGTCAATTTCTGACAATTATCATTCTGTCAACTTCTGACAAATTTTGTCAACTAATGACAAATATTATTTTGTTATCTATTGACAACTGTCATTATGTTAGCTACTTACTAGTGTCATTTTGTGAACTATTGACCACTGTCATTCTGTCAACTATTGACAACTCTCATTTTGTCAACTCCTAACAACAGACACTCTTCTGACTTTTGACGACTGTCATTGAGTCTCATGGAGCACTTTCTTGGTATTTGTGATCTTTGGTTGAGACCTGTGAGTGTTATAGTTACAGAAGAAGTGGTCATCATGTACAGAGGTAAAGTCACAAGTCTGTTGCATGGCAACCATTGCCATTGCAACGGCAGATAGTATAACACTATGCAAAAGTCAATAAAGACATTAATTACACGCTACAGCGATCATTGTTGTAGCGGATGAAAGTGGTGTATTGGTGAAATTGTGATTGTGAAAGCCGGACTTGTCTGATCAGTAATGGTGTTGTGGTTAGAACACTTTGATTACTAACTGCAATGTGAAATTGCTGCAGCAAATGCAAATTATCCGAGAATCAATTTGGTGTTACAGAACTCGTATCATTATGATAACTCATTTGATAATGCATAACATCAGAACATGCCTTGTTTACACAACAACAATTAAGAATGATTCTCAGCATCAGAACATGTCTTGTTTACACAACAACAATTTAGAATGATTCTCAGCATCAAAACATGTCTTGTTTACACAGTAGCAATTAGCAATGATTTTCAACAGCAGAACGTGTGTCGTTTGCACATCAAGAATTAGGAATGATTCTCAACATCAGAACGTGTCTCGTTTGCACATCAAGAATTAGGAATGATTGTCAACATCAGAACGTGTCTCGTTTGCACATCAAGAATTAGGAATGATTTTCAACATCAGAAAACTGTCTTGTTTGCTCAGCAAGAATTAGGAATGATTTTCAACATCAAAACGTGTCTTGTTTACACAGCAACAATTAGGAATGATTCTCAGCATCGAGACATGTCTGCCATGATACCTATCATAGCAATATCATGAAACGCCACACATTTATACCCGTCCTGGCTCACCGCGGCGCTATGTTTTGTCAAAAGCAAGTTGATAGTTTTTTGTTTTGTATTTAAAAAAAAAAAATGTTGATCTCCCAAGTTTTGACTGCGGGCTATGGAGTAATCAGCCCATTTTTCCGCAGTGTAATCAGCTTTTCGCAACCCGCTGTGTGTCAGCTGGTGGTCCACAATATTCGCTACCCCACGGCATAAAGAGGGTAGCGTGGTTTTTGTATGGTTTAGCGTGGTTTTGTATGGTGGCTGGAGATATGGCGTCGCCGATTAGCGCGGAACAGGTTGTTTAGGAAGAGCGACAGACTGGCGACTGGGCGCTGCGAAAAGCATTGTTGCTGCTTAAACCAAGTAAGGGGAGCCATGAAGGATGTCGTCGTGTACAAGTAATACCGCCCCCACCCCCTTTTCCAGTAAGACCTTTACAGAAACAGCTCCTTGTTCCTTCAGTAGACTCCAGACCTCTACAATCCTAGCTCTTGGGATTTGCTTGATGAATTCAGCTCCACTCACTGTTTAGTGGAGCATTGAAATAAATGAATGCCTCCCCCTCCATCCCCCGCGCGCATCTCCAATCGTTAAACTTGCACTCTTCTTTCTCTTCACCAACTTACACAAATACAACACAACAACAAAAATCAGTATTTAAAAATAAAACATATTGAATTAATGATGCGCAGATTAAAGAAGGGGATTAAAAAGAGATAATGGTTCTGTAAGATTTGTCACACTGAAAGGAAAACATAATGGAGATTTCCTTTTCAACCACTTCGGCAGAGAATCAACATTTCGCAGGAAACACTTGTGCTTTCCTATCTCACATGCGGTCGACGAACATAAAATCGAAATTTAAAAATACGAAGCTGTCGTCTACTCAGGCAGAACCCCACGTGCTGCATATTTTGTTTTATTTAAATACATTTAAAGGCTGTTTGACTTAGATTTCACTCTGTTTTAGCAGAGTGTAGCGATTCATGTGACGAACGCAGTTAAAATCGTACGTAAGAAAACGTTATTTATCGAAGTTTAAGTTTCTGATCATTTGCGTTGAAAGTTCATTACATTTGTTGTACTCGCACTTCAAAGTTCATTACATTTTATGATGGCAATGCCACTTATTTAATGAAAATGACTATTATTATTAATTAATATTTCATAATTAATTACAAGTGATGAGAATCTTAATTTTATCTTATTAATTATCCTCCAGCAGAGACCACTCATCTATCTCACTTGGCGGATATACTGGCACTGTAAATGTTTTCTCTCTTCCACAACATAAAAAATAAATATTTACGACCGCATAATCTTTCCTTAGGTGGAAAATTCTTACTTAAGGAGAAGACAAATCAGTCTGTAATCTGTATATAGCGAGCCCCTATCTACCCACTTTCTTCTCCAACATACATTATCAATATGCGCAAGAAGGTCAATAAATTAACAATAAATTTATTAAATCAACAATCAAATATGCATATGACAAATACAAGGAACTACAATTCAACAACATGTCAATAAAAGTCACAGATTAGTTCTATCAGAGAATAGAAATGGAAAAAATTAGAGATAGGTGATTATAGTCTTTTTACATAACCTGGATTAAGCACAGCTTCAACAGTCTTTCATTTGATTTTGCAATAATCTCACAATGTTACATTTTCCACGAGAACATGTGTCTCCGACCACACATGTGGAAAACACTAATGTGCTATTTTTCTCTCGAAATCAAATTGAGTGCCCTCTTTGCCATGTCTGTTCCTTCAAGCAGAATGTGTTTACAGTAATTCTGGTAACTTCACTGTACATTGTAGTTCTGAATAAGTCCAACAGAACAGCAGCAAACATTGATGTTACTGTTCCAAGTGACATAAACATAAAACAACAACAAAAAAGAGAGAAAATAGAAAAATACCAAGACCTCAGACTAGAAAACCAGAGACTGTGGAATGTAAGAGCAGAAGTGATACCTATAATGATAGGAGCCTTGGGGAACATAACATCTGAATTGGAAGGCTACCTGAATAAACTCCCTGGAAACCACAGACTCGCTCCACTACTCAAAGCAGCGCTCCTCGGAAGTGCCCACATCCTCCGTAAAACCTTGGATCTCCCAGAATCTTGGTAAGATTCCGAGACCTTGGATCACAACCGACAGTCAAAAAACAGAAGTCGTGGAAAGAGGCTGAATAATAATAATAATAATAATAATAATAATAATAATAATAATAATAATAATAATAATAATAATAATAATAATAATAATAATAATAATAATAATAATAATAATAATAAGAAGAAGAAGAAGAAGAAGAAGAACTTTATTGGCAATTGAAACAGCCATATGCTAAATGGATAATTCTATGCTCTTTATAAAGTAGCTCTTACCAAGTAAAATACAGTTATTTTATTCACTAAAATCTATATGATATTTCATGAATTGATTACAATGTTCCATTTTCTGCAAGACAAGCAGTTCTGGGTCATGTGTTTAAATCTATAACTGAAATGATATCTTGGTGCGACTCAAGTTCTGGATAATTAACGAAAAGTAACTGCTTTAGGAATTCTAAACTCTTTGTCTTTTTGTTTCTTGGAGTTCTAGCATTCTGAAGTACGATGAATTGGTTAAACCAACAAACAGTACCTAATTTATTTTGTTTTTAATGTTTTATAAAATATATTTAAGGAAGTGCAACCATATAATTAAAGATTTGTGCATGGTTCTCTACATATAGAATGGACTTCGTAAATCGCAGTATATCAAAGAATCAAGCCCGCTATAACGTGACATATATACATACTTTATATACAGTCCTTTTCTTATTCTTTTTTATTTACACATATTATACACACAATAGAATTATTTCTTGTAATCTATAAATGCAATATTTCAAGCAGTGGAATGCTTTTCCTTCCATAAACTATTATATTTATTTTGCTGTATGCGTTTATCGGGCTAATAATGCCAACATGCACATATCATGCTATCACCTAGTTATTCACGGAAAGCACCCTCAATCATTACGACGCACTGCTTCTACATGACTCTTTTAAACGCCCACCGACACATGACACGCAATCTTGAAACTTTTAAAACTTTAAATGCCCACCCTTCAACCAATCTTTATCAGCAACGCCCACTGAAGGCCAAGAGACATAACTCCTGTCCTGAATCATTTCTTAAGGCTTAAAATTATCTCAGAAGTAGATTGTTTTTTACTTCCGGTTTCGTCTTCAGGCAGTATGGACTCAAGACCTACTTTGGTTATTGACTTCGGTTAATGTCAAAAAAAGGGGCTCACAGTACGATACACCGCCCTCGATGGACACACATGACTAGTTTGGCAAAATGAGCGGGTGGGTTTGAGAACGAGATTGAAAAGGAGCATAGAATTTCGTTGAATATGACAGGACAATGACAACTTCTGATTGGTTTGTTACAGCTAATCGGATCTTCCCATGTTTCTTGACAATGGCGTTTATATATTTTAATATTGGCTATTTAAAAAAGAAAACGTGTTTCAAAACTTGTCTTAAGTCAGGCTCAGACACACGTTTTTTTCTCACCATACGACTTATTATTAATTGTTTCTAAAATGTCCATGACCCTTCTTGTGCATGCATTAATCCTTGCAAAACGGTTCAAAGCGTACAAGAAAGAGAGAACGTCTTCTATTGTTGTTGCAAAATGAAGTCCTTATGACATTTAATTTGAATAATTTAATGTTTGATAAACATATATATACATGTTTATATGCAAGTTTGTAATGTGTACATATATATATATATATATGTGTGTGTGTGTGTGTGTGTGTGTGTGTATGTGTTTGTGTGTGCGTGCGTGCGTGCGTGTGTGCGTGCGTGCATGTGTGTGTCTGACTTATACTGATCTATACGGTGATAACTTTACAATGATTTCGTTATTTAAATATGTATGCGTGTAGAACATTAATCAGTGGATTTATTTTAAGTATGCACACATTAGAATTTTCCTTAAGCCAACTAAAAGATTCATGCTTGTTTAGTACGTTCCAATTTATTATTGTAAAATAAATCTGTGACAAAGTAAATTTGCCTCTCCCGATTTTTAATTTTAATTGTTATTTAAGTTGCTAAGTTGTCAGAATGACTCGTCCTTGGACACTCCTTATGGTGTTATTTAGAAAGTGTCAGTTAATAAATCTGTGACAAAGTAAATTTGCCTCTCCCTATTTTTAATTTTAATTGTTATTTAAGTTGCTAAGTTGTCAGAATGACTCGTCCTTGGACACTCCTTATGGTGTTATTTAGAAAGTAAACAGCCTAAGGGAAGAATATTCTAGATTTGCTGACAAAGTGGAAACTGAGCGAGCATATTTTTTATTATCCAAAGATTAAGATTTATGAGAATGAGACTAGCCAATGGGCTGAGTTTAAGGAGTTTACTTGCAGTAGAGAATTTTGTTGTCTATTCACTTTTGAATTTGAAGACAAAGTCTGGATCTGAAGGCAGTCGTTAGCTTCAGTGGTGAGTTTAAACTGACTGAATGAGAGAGAGAGAGAGAGAGAGAGAGAGAGAGAGAGAGAGAGAGAGAGAGAAAGTGGACTTGGAAACATTTCATACATTTTTCTATTGATATCTTATACTTGTGTTATGTAAAGATGTACAATGTAAGTTTATTTATTTACTACAAATGTTTGAACTAAGCTGTGCCCATGAGGTGTATTAATATGTGACATTGTTTGATACATTGTACCACGTGTGCTTGGGGATAATGAATGCCATTGCAGGAATTGTAGAAAGTTTGAATTTGGAGTGTCAGATAGAATGGAGTTATATTTTAATGAATAAGGAACTTAGGCTTGCTTCTTGGTTGTGTTGCAGTCAGCAAGCAGCCTTCTGATTTCTTCTGATTTCTCCTTCTTTTGGTTGTGTTTGAGTCTCAGTCTGAGTGTGAGTTCAAACCCCGAACTGTGAGTCTCAAAAGGAGCCTCAAGTTCAACTTTCAAGTTCCTAGCTACCCTACGTTTGTTCAATAGTCGTGACTTGAGTGATCAGGAAAGCACGGGAAACTTGCAAAGTGTGTTGTAGAATGTGTAAGCATAAGGGAGTATGCTACACCCCTAATTTTGATGTACCTAAGCAAGGATGCTGAGTACATCAGTCCAGTGAATATAACACAATCAAGAGAGTGCCTGGTCGGTTGAGAGTAGCCACGCGTCAGTGTTTTCTTGTGCACGTGACGGAAACACGTGCTGAGCATGAACATTTAAACAGTGCAACATTTTGACACTGTGACGTGATTGAAAAGGCCAGTGACAAGACTGTGGTCCATGTACTTAATCCAGGTTATGTGAAGTTTATAATATCCTACTTCTAATACTTCTAATAACTCCATTTCTATTCTCTGACAGGACTAACCTGCAGTTTGTATTGACTATCATTGAACTGTAACTACATTTTATTATTATTATTTAAATGACGTGAGACACTGTGTAAACTATAATTATCTAACGTGGGTTCATAGAGTGTTGGTGTCAGGTTATCTATTTCATTGTAATCGTCATATGTATATTTAATTTTCTTGTAATAAATTTATTGTTAAATTAATAAACCCGCTTACGTATATTGATATTTAAAAATCTTAGAAAAGAAAGTGGATGGATGGGGGCTCGCTAAATGTAGATTAAAGTCGGATTTGTCTTCTCTTTTAGTAAGAAGTTTCAATCTGCAGAAACCATATGTGACTGTAAACGTTGTGTTGTGGAATTGTGAAAACATTTACAACGCCAAAATATCCGCCAAGTGAGAGACGAGTGGTTTCTGTTGGAAGATCATTAAAAATGAAATTAATATTTTCATCACTTGAAATTAGTTATGAAAAATTAATTAAAATAATAATTATCTTCTTTTACTAAGTGGCGCACGTGTCACAAAATCCAAAGAACAGAATTAATGCTTGGTTATTCCATTTATTACAAGGGTTATAAGACTATTGTTATATCTAGTGCTAATTTGTATTAACCCTTTTATCTCACTTTTATATTAATTCAAATTATTGACACATGTTCTTATAGGCATTTTTGTGCATTTTTGTTTCCAGCTTGAATTATTATCGTTCCTATATTAATGGATGATCATTGTATATCCTGTAATGCAGTGAAATTCGTAACATATTCATAGCTGTTGCTGTTATTGTTCACACACACACACACACACACACACACACACACACACACACACACACACACACACACACACACACACACACACATGTTTCGCATTGTAATTAATGCAGAACAATAGTTAATTGATTATTATTATTTCTGGCGTGCTGGGAATATTGATAGGGATTTTATAAATACTTTTATATATTTATTATTTGTAATAAGTCTGGTTTCTTGTGTATAGTGGCGCACGTTTTTAATTGGGATAAGCAAAACAAAATATCACACATTTCCTGTGTAAAAGCTCTCGTTTCTTTTCTCTTCATGTTGAACATTTCTTATATTACCATTTCGTCTGTATACGGCTTTCTTCTCTGCCAGTGTCTTCGCACACTGAGACGAAAGAGCGACGCCTGGTCGTCAGTAATAAAGAGATACTCGCACCAATAACAGGGGAATTAAGGCGTCATGAAAAACAACAGAAGCAGTCAAATGACCGCGAAATAGGAATTCACGTATCTTACAATCATCTGCAGCCATCAGAAAAGTTGTCACATGCTTAATTTTGTTGTCAAATTACGAAAACAGCAATTTCCACATTTGGCTGTTTTTCCGAATCAGCCTGCTCTGTAAAACTTGCAATCACTCACGCATGCGCGGGGCGGAAAGACGACTATCAGAAGGTGACCGTGACGAGAGCCGGGGTCAAGAGGAAGTAGTGATCCAGGAGCCGATAGCTATAACGACGTCATCAGATAGCGATGTCAACATGACGTTGTTTAAGTCTGAGGACACAGCAGTTCTCACCTCCGTCATCGGAGAGCGGACACCCTTGACAGAGTCGCGTTGATATGCTGATGAACTGGTCAAGATGGCAACCAAGATAAGGCGATGCTGTCTTTTCGTAAACGACTTAAGGGACAAGAAGCAATCTATTCAGTCTGGAATAAAGAGGATTTTGTCTGCAGAACTTTTTTCTCGCTATTTGGGAAATAGAAAAAAAAAACGTTTTGCAAATGGTATGTGTTTGCCAATACGGTATATATATGGACATAAAGTAATTAATTAAATGTTACTTCACTAAAGGCACATATGTTCTAGCATTTCCGCAATTTTGATTGGTGAGGAAACGCCCAATAATTGTGGGTAGAAATAAAAACGTTTGCCTTCTAATTGCAGAATATAAAACTTTTTTCAATATTATCTCGTAATCATCATTTCAAGCAGCAAAATATTATTGCAGACATTATCTCTACCATATTTTTTTGCCTCTAATCTCATTATCTTAAATTCAAATTCAAATGCTCGGATTCTATTTCTGTCGTTTCTGATTTCCAGATAAATATTTCTTCATTCATTATAGCGCACACACTAAGCATAGTGGTACACTTCTTCAAGCAATATTGCAAGCAGACATATGCGAAAGTTTTCTCTGTTTTTGCTGTATTGGCTCTCAAAAAGAATTCACAGGAATCAACTTACAGCAACATGTTACTGATAAGTTTGACGATAACGCTGGATGCACACAATAACGTGATCAGGTAGAGTACAGTTGTCACTATAGCCTGAAGTGAAAAAATAAAGGTGTACTTTTCTCTGTAAAAGTCAAATTAAGACAGCGCTAAATTTCAGGCATGTTTCATCTCTATAACTCCATTCTTTCTTACAAACATTCTCAACTTACAAATCCTGCAACAATTTCGTAAATCCGATACACACAGCGTAAGAAATATAGCATTAATCAACATTCACAAGTATAATATACAACATAATCAAATTAATGAACAAAGAAATAATGGTTCAATTATATAAATCATTCTCCAGTTAAAATCATAGATCAATAGCAACATATATTTTAAGTCCATTTTTTCTTTACCTTAATGATGGGACTCGAGTGTCGTTCAAATTGAAAGTGATTACAATATAGACTTTCTTCAATAAAATAAATTTCGTTCCATTGCAATTAAGTGAATTGTTATGAATAAGTGTGAGACTATTAGTCAGAAAAACTACTCATCCATTTAGAACTTATTTGGATTGCATCTGCAATTTTCTAGCACATTCTACACCTGAGTTGTTTACTTCAACTCCTGGCACTTAAAAAATAATATCATCATAAGCAGTGCCAAGGTCGGGTCACTTTGACATTTAACAATTTATACAACAATTAAGTTTAGAAATACGGGTAGGCAAATTTGCTTGCCACACTATCTATCTATCTATCTATCTATCTATCTATCTATCTATCTATCTATCTATCTATCTATCTATCTATCTATCTATCTATCTATCTATCTATCTATCTATCTATCTAATATATTTATCTAATCTATCTATCTGCCCATCAAATCTTCCATATGTCTGTCTGTACATTCGTCCACCCATCTATCGTCCATCCATCCATCCATCAATCTATCTGTCTCTCTCTACCTTCCTGCATACATATATATAGGAAATTCATAGAATAAAATATAATTAAATAGAAAATTTTCTCTGAGTTATATGACATATAGGATGAAGAGATGGCTTAATGTATGATTCAGAAATGCCTCCATTTATGATGAAATGATTACTCCTTTTATGATGAAAAGATGGCTCAATTTGTGATGAAAAATGACTCTATTTATGACGAAAATTTGCTTCATTTGTGATGAAAGGATGTCCATTTTGATTAAAAGATAAATCCATTTGTGATGAAAAGATAAGTCCATTTGTGATGTAAAGATGAATTTAACAATGGAATGTGGGTGGTGTAGTAAATGTTGTAACTAAGTACATGTTCAGATGAGAGACGTAACGCAGAGAACATTTTACCACTTGAAAACATTGTAGTAGATCTCTGGAACTAGAATGCGAGCTAACGCATTCCTCTTGAGTCGTTATTCTCTTCTTCCTGAAGACGTTTATCGATCAGCGACATGTTCGTTTAATCCAGTACTTAATATGTCCATCCCACTGTGTGGACAGAAAAGCCGCTGTGTCGATGCCGCTCTAACTATCATTCGTAGAAGTTGTTTGACTTGATTTTCACATCCTCTTCCAAATTTTGCTGATTTCGTAGCTGGGCTCTGTAATAAGAGGGGAATTTATGAGTGGGGAGAGTGAATGTCCGAGCGGGTGTTTGTTGGATTTTCGGCTGTTTTCTTGTATACGGTGATATTTATTGGCCCCATGTGACATTGAGGTTTGAACTAGGTAGCGGCTCAAGAACACTCCAATTTTTTTCACCTTTCGTGGGTATCGAACCCCAATAACGACAAGAGGCTTGTGCCTTGCTATATGCGTTTCACTTGTCCTGATGTCTGGAGTCATGCTGTCGCCTGTCAGTTTCAGCTGGCGTAATTGTGATGAAATGCATTTTATAAGTGTAATTTGCACGAAGCAGAACTACCGTAATATTTCTAAATAAGATACAAATCCAATATTTGAATTTCACTTAGTATAATGCAAGGGTGGTTTAGTTTTATAAGCATTTGTTTTATTACAGAAATAAATGTGTCGGGTGTAAAAAGGCCCTGTATAATTATTTCAAATATTTTTAGTGCTGTAACCATACATGTAACTTTTCAATAGCTAAGAGCAATTTCAAGAATATATAACTCTACTAATCGCTAGTTATTTTACTCTGTTTTGTTGTATCATTAATTTTCGTTTTGAATAGGAAAACTATTGGTTTCAGAACTTTCCTGAATATGTGTGAATGGGGTCAACTGAAATGTTTTAAATTGAAGGCAAATGGAGTAGAAATTAAGTATCAAAGCATGCATAGACGCAGGCATTGATAATTTTCAAACTATATGCAGTGGAACCTCATGACATGTGTTAAGCTTTAAATTTCTGTGCTTATTGAAAACTCTTCATTTTTAATGTCTGTTATATATATATATATATATATATATATATATATATATGAGTGTGTGTGTGTAATGATTGAATCTGCACGGTGTGTTGCTATATCTATTTCAATGGCGTTGATTGCCCTGTATTGTACCTGCTAATTTTGTAAAACGCTTCTATGGTGTTTGAATATACCTCTATGATGATTTGTACTGGTACTGTTTAGATTTATGATTTGTGATATGATATATGATATGGATATGATATATCCCTTTTATTATTTATACCATTTGGACATATCTCTTTTATGATTTGTTCTGTTTGGATATATCTCTTTTATGATTTGTACTGTCTGGATATATCTCTTTTATGATTTGTACTGTCTGGATATATCTCTTTTATGATTTGTACTGTCTGGATATATCTCTTTTATGATTTGTACTGTTTGGATATATCTCTTTTATGATTTGTACTGTCTGGATATATCTCTTTTATGATTTGTACTGTTTGGATATATCTCTTTTATGATTTGTACTGTTTGGATATATCTCTTTTATGATTTGTACTGTTTGGATATATCACTGTTATGTTGCATATTGTCTGAATATTGGAGTATGATAATTCCTTTATTTTGTTTCTCCATGTTTACATTACTCTATTTGCACTCTTAATTCATGTACTTTTTGCTGAATTTATGCTAATTGAATGTTGACTTTAGGCTCGCTCAATATTAAATTAATTCCGTTTGTTTAAGTAATAGGGTTATTTATATAATAACTTAATTTTTGTTTGTGTGGTATTCGTATATTAACTTAATTTTGTTTGTTTACGTTGTTAGTCATACATGTTAAGTTAATTTTGCTTGCTTAATACGGTTTTCATTTATTAACTTAATTTTGTTTGTTTAGATAAAGATAGTTATATATTAATTTAATTTTGTTTGCTTACTTAAGGTTATTTATATATTAACTTAGTTTTGTTTGTTTACGTAATTTTAATCACATATTAACTTAATTTTGATTGTTTGCGTAATGGTAGTCATATATTAACTTTATTTTGTTTACTTATGTAATGTTAATCATATATTATCTTAATTTTGTTTGCTTACGTAATATTATTCACACATAAACTTAATTTTGTTGGTTCACGCAATGTTATTCACATATTAACTTAATTTTGTTTTTTCCGTAATGTTACTGACATATTAACTTAATTTGTTGGTTAACGTAATGTAAGTCTTACTATTATATTAATGTTGTTTGTTTACGTAATGTTATTCACAAATTAATTTAATGTTGTTTGTTTATGCAATGTAGGTCAAATATAAATTTAAATTTGTTCGTTTATGCAATATTTTTTAAAAATTAAAATATTATCTTAATTTTGTTTGTTTCTGTAATGTTACTGAATATTAACTTAATATATTTGTTTACGAACTGTTACTCACATATTAACTTAATTTTGTTTGTTTCCGTAGTGTTACTCACACATTAACTTAATTTGCTTACGCAATGCCATTCATGTATAAGCTTGATTTTTTGTTTATATAATGTTTTTCATATATTAACTTAATTTTTGCTTCCTTTTTACAGTAAGCTATTTGCACCTTAACGTGTCCCTGGTCTACGTTATAATTTCTTCTTTTACATTCTGAAAGCTGTATGCAAAATTATTTTAATTATGTTCTCATTATGATTTTGTTGCTGTTGACTTTATTCAAATTGTTTATAAACGTTATGCTAACATTATGTTAATTATATTTTTACGTTATGCTAATTATATTTTTATGATATGCTTTTCATATGTTTACCTTATGTTAATTGTATGTTTACATTATATTTACTGTATGTTTGCCATAAGTTGTATATTTACCTTATGCTATTGGTATATTCGTGTTATGCTAGATGTAAACTGTTTCTAATTGTATATTAATGTTTCGCTAATTGTATACTGACTTTATTCGAACTGTTTATTCGTGTTACGCTAAATATTTACTGACTTTAATCTAACTGTATATGCATGTTATGCTAATTGTGTACTGAGTTACACTAATTGTTTACTGAGTTATGCTAATTGTATACTGAGTTATGCTAATTGTTTACTGAGTTACACTAATTGTATACTGAATTATTCTAAACAGAAGTTCGAAAATAAAGAAGAGTAAATATTCAACTAAAAAATGGAATGTCGATTCCCAAATGACACATTATACTTACGATTAACTCTTTTGTGTCTAGTTATTTCCTCTTACTAAGTATTTGCTTAACTGTATGTTTTGTTTTCAAGAACGATGGGAGAATTTCGCTTACAAAGTTTGATAAGCCCTTGTGGGGAGGTGTATATAGAAATTGGGGTGGATATGACTAATTAATTGTTCAGTTCCGTTGTCATTATTTCTCATGCTGATACATCTTCAGAGTCACATCGCATTAAACAATTATTTAGTAATCACTCCACTTTCATCTCTATAGGTAAATAATTATTTAGTAATCATTCCACTTTCAATTCTATAGGTAAATAATTATTTAGTAATCATTCCACTCTCAACTCTATAGGTAAATAATTATTTAGTAATCATTCCACTTTCAAATCTATAGGTAAACAATTATTTAGTAATTATTCCACTTTCAACTCTATAGATTAATAATTATTTAGTAATCACCTTCATATCTATAGGAAAATAATTATTTAGTAATCAATCGCCTTGAACTATATAGGTAATTATTTATTTATCAATTATTTCACCATGAATTCTGTAAATAAACAGATAATATTACGCCTCAAGGTGAGATAATCACAAACAAATAAGGACAAAACAATTAGCAATATTTTATGGAGTACAAAGGACAATAATGGAGCTCAAAAGACAAGAGTGGAGTACAAAAACAGTAATGGAGTACAAAAGAAATAGTGAAGTACAAAAGAACGATAATGGAGTACAAAAGGCACAGAAGAACAGTAAATGGAGTACTAAAAAAGTAATGGAGTACAAAAGAACGATAATGGAGTACAAAAGGGACAGCAGTGGAGTACAAAAGAACAGTAAATGGAGTACTAAAAATGTAATGGAGTACAAAAGAACGATAATGGAGTACAAAAGGGACAGTACTGGAGTACAAAAGACAATAGTTGAGTACAAAAGACAATAGTTGAGTACAAAAAGGCACAGTAATGGAGTAGAAAACACAGTAATGGAATTCTAAAGCACAGTAGTGGAGTACAAAAGACAGTAATGGAGTACAAAAAATACACAGGAAACATCGGTCGAATTTGAAAAGAAAAATTTCATTTCGAACAAATATTTGTAATAGATTAGATTAAACCTGAGCTTCGTCATTAAAGATGATACTATTTTCAAAATACATATTTGTTTAGAATTTCTTTTTAAAAGTCCGCCAGCAATGCATGCATATATACATGCGACATCTTTGTTTTTGTGCTAGTGGGTGCGTAGTTTCTTGTTTAGTAAAGAGATATACATTTTACATTGTGTTTGTGCTAGTAGGTGCGTAGATGCCTGTCTAATAAAGAGATCTACATTTTACATTGTGTTTGTGCTAGTGGGCGCATAGATGCCTGCCTAGTAAGAGATCTACATTTTACATTGTGTTTGTGCTAGTGGGCGCATAGATGCCTGCCTAGTAAAGAGATCTACATTTTACATTGTGTTTGTGCTTGTGGGCGCGTAGTTTCTTGTTTAGTAAAGAGATATACATTTTACTTTGTGTTTATGATTGTAGGTGCCTGTCTATTGAAGAGATCTACATTTTTATTTTGTGACGTTTGTGGTTGTAGATGCCTGTCTAGTAAAGAGATATGCATTTTTCTTTGGGACGTTTGTGATTCTAAAGTCAAGTACATAAGAAGTGAGGATGTGAATAAAGCCCTTTTGCACAGTAGTGCTGTTTGCCATTGTGAGCTTTACCATGTTGATGATTCTGAACCTAATGCTATTTCTTTCTTACATCCACGCACAAGGTTGTTCACAGAGCCATTTGTTAACGTCGCAGCAACGTTCACGTACATGTATACTAACGTGTTCGCTTGTGTGTTTATTTGCAATGTGTGTGTGTGTGTGTGTGTGTGTGTGTGTGTGTGTGTGTGTGTGTGCGCATTGGTTAGAACGACATTGAATGACGCAGACATTACTCTGTCTAAAGCCTGAAGGTCAAATGCAGTTTATTCCAGGTATGGAGTTAAATTTAGTCGAAACACCTAGGTCGTAAATTGCAGGTAACGGAAGAGCGCCTGTCGTTTTGATGAAGAGCCTTTACATTTGGAGACATTTACAGAAAGAAAATAAAACACCCACACACCAAGAAAACAAGACTATGCATTTATTACTTCGCTGCTGTATTCCAATAAGAAGCGTGCAGGAGGTTGTGGTTGGAAGGATTTATGAATGTGCGTACAAATACTGGGGACAGCTTTCTGAGTTTGAGTGTTTCTACCTATTAGCAGGCTAGGGTTGAAAGGGTTAAATAAGTGGAGAAATAGGGGGTGGTTGATTGGGAGGAGAGAAACCCCGAGGTCATTAGAGACAGCATATGCAAAATCTTATGTAGGTCGTTGGGATGACATCTAAAATGCATCTCTATCTATCTATCTATCTATCTACTGTCTGTCTCTTACTCTTGCTGACCGTTGGGGCAACACTGATGACCTGACAACCAGCTTCCTCCATTCCATTCTGTCCTCTCCTAATATTACTGTATCGCTCAGCTTCAGTCTTAAGCTTATGTTGTTTGTCTCTGTATTGCAGAAGCATTCTCATGTGCCTTTCCAGTTCTCAATGGTATTCTCTCCTATTTGGGCATTCCAGTCTCCTTGAACTATAAAAATGTCTTTCTTTGTGGTCTGGTCCAGGACTTCATGCAGTTGGTTGTATAAGTCCTCTATTTCTTTATTTTCATGGTCTGTAGTTGGAGCGTAAGCTGGCACAATGGTGATATTGAGTGGGGTTGCTCTCAAGTGTATGGTAATAAGCCTGCTGGAGTCTGGCCAATACCATGTTCATGTTTATCATCTCTTCAAGAGTAGTATAGTTTATGGCCATCCTGCATTGATGTTTCCCCAAGGTTCTTCCATGGTACTTCTCACAGTCCCAGAATGGTCCAATGGTATCTGTTCATTTCATATTTCACTTCCTTTACCTTTCCAGGTGTTCATAATGTACTGATGTTCCACATACCAATTCTGATGTTGTTTCTGGCATGGAGGTTTGATGGTGATGGTGTACCAGTAGGATACTTAACACCTCTCTCCTGGTGCAAGACAAAAGGTGCAGTCATTGTTCAAGGCGACGACCAATCCAGTGTGGTTTGAGGCAAAGTTATCATTACATGTGGTGTGTCTCGAGCAGATGAGCCTCATGGAGTCCATCCCTCTCCAGGCTGTTGACTAGTTTGTTTCTTTATTAACCAGCAATATGTATCAGAACGACTATTTTGTTTCTTTATTAACCAGCAATGTGCATCAGAACGACTATTTTGTTTCTTTATTAACCAGCAATGTGTACCAGAACGACTATTTTGTTTCTTTATTAACCAGCAATGTGTACCAGAACGTCTGTTTTGTGCGGAATTATTAGGAGCTCGAAAAGAGAGCGGCATGCATGGCCTAATTTGCATACATTTTCAATAGCAAACGAGCTCTAACAATGTCATCGTTGTTATTACCGATGATGCTTTAACATGGCCGCTGTTGTTTTAACTCTGTATGATATGGTATTGTCGCTATGATATTGCTGATGTTTGTATAACTCGCGCTTGCAATATCTCATAAAGCTTCTCACGTAGTACGAAAACAGATTTGAAAAAGGAAATATTTGTTAAGTCGTCAACACAAAGGCCGCAAACACGGTCAAATAGCGGAGTTGTGAAGCAATTTGGCAATCGATTCCTCATGTAAATTGAATGTATCCGACTCAAAATGCCACGTAAGAAGTGACGATAGGAGTCGCTTTGTGTCGTGTGTGTATCGGCGACGGTGTGCGTCTGATGGATGGGTCGGGCGTCAGCGTACACCCAAACGCAGCAGCTCTGCAGCAGCTGGCGGAGAGGGGATACTCAGGCTCTAACAATGCAAATTTAACACTAGCGAACGCAGGTGTGTTGGGACCGGCTCGAACCATTTAGAGCCACATATTTGCTTAGAAAATGCAATTGGTAACATGTGGCAAAATGGTCGGATTACAACGAGAATTAAGGGAACAGTGGTCGCGAAGAAAACATTAAAGCGGACATACTCAACAAAATACCAGGATAATTTTCTTTCAGTCCGAGGAAAATTATGTACAATTGAAACAGTATCCCCCTCCGTTAGAATATAGTAAATCGATTTTTGCCACCACTACCACCACCCCAGTCACCCCCAGAGTGTAAACATTCTGGCGGCAAGGATATACACGATTAGCGTTTTCACTTCTACCCTGGATTAAAAAAATCTAAAGACTCGAAAGAAACATTTAAATATCAAGCGACAGCTTTTACATTTACAGTACTTGTCTTTGTTTCACGGTTTTTCAACTACATTTTTTTAAGACTTCACTAATTGTCATAAAATATGTATCTTATCTATACTTTGTTTCATTTGTTGCATCGTTCATTGGGAGGATAACACTTGCTATTCACTGTAGTGTCAATATTATTTTTTAATGGATAGTACACATCTTGGGGGTATAAGAATACATTGCATTAACAATAAAGTCTTGATAGATGATGACGTCGGCTTGATATGTTGAACTATTGATTTATAAATGTGCGGATTAGTTTAAAAAATGTTGACAAGTATATTATATAAGTAGAACAGACTAGCATTTTAAGTGCTAGTTCGTTCGCCAAATGTTATGGAGTAAACTAGTAATTGGCGTGCGTGGTGAGCTCATGAATGTCGCAGGCCATTATGTGTGGAGCAAACTAGTAATTCATGAGCTCGTCACGCAGGCCATTATGTGTGGAGCAAACTAGTAATTCATGAGCTCGTCAAGCAGGCCATTATGTGTGGAGCAAACTAGTAATTCATGAGCTCGTCACGCAGGCCATTATGTGTGGAGCAAACTAGTAATTCATGAGCTCGTCAAGCAGGCCATTATGTGTGGAGCAAACTAGTAATTCATGAGCTCGTCAAGCAGGCCATTATGTGTGGAGCAAACTAGTAATTCATGAGCTCGTCAAGCAGGCCATTATGTGTGGAGCAAACTAGTAATTCATGAGCTCGTCACGCAGGCCATTATGTGTGGAGCAAACTAGTAATTCATGAGCTCGTCACGCAGGCCATTATGTGTGGAGCAGACAAATAAATTATAGACCAGTGAGATGTGCCATATTCGTAGAGCAAAGAGGCTTGTCATACTAGTCACACACGCCATGACTTGTGAAGCAAGCACATCACATGCTGAATACACACACCATGACTTGTGAAGCAAGCACATCACATGCTAATCATACAAACCATGACTTGTGTACAAGCACATCAAATGCTAATCTCACATGCCATATCTGTAGATCAAACACAATCAGATGCTAGTCACATATGCCATATGCGTAAAGTAAACAAGCATGCCACATGCTAATCAGGCATTTGTGAGAAACCTTTCTGTTTGTCTGTAAATATGTTCATATGTATCTCTATCTCTCTCCCTCCCTCTCTCTGTTTTTCTACCCATGTTATGACTTTAATTTAATCACGTTTCCCGAAAAGTGTTTGTATCACTTCTTAATTTACAACAGCAGAAGATATTTTTGCATCTTACCTGTTGCAAATCACTCATTTACAAATGAAATGTTATTCCTTATTCCGTAACTATGTCGCTATCCGTTCTATGTACTAGCATTTATCATCTCAGTAATGCTGCTCAGTAAAGGAATGACTGCAGATATTAAACAACATGCCTCTTAAAGTGGACCTGTTCTGGCGCTTTCTCTTACTAAAGCACTGTTAATATGCCACTTAAAGTGGGCCTGTTCAGGCGTTTTCTCTTACTAAAGCACTGTTTGTTCGAAAGTATGCATAATCTCCTCTGTAGGACTACAGCTGTTCTCAAATCGTCGTCCTCAAGGGATTCCTTGCTGTCGTCAATCTGCGCTCACATAATAGAGTTAACATTTATTATCATATCTACATACACTTTGCATGTCTATTGGGCCAATTGAAACATTGTTTTGTATTTGTTGTAACATCTCTAATCCTACCATTGTGTGATATTAAATAACATCACTTCTTTCTCAATTTTCTCTTGGTTCTGCCATATTTCTGCATCTGTCCAGGCGCGGCTGAGGGTGAGTCCGTTTTGTCTACTGGTCAGACGTGTGTGGGTGATCAATCATGTCACTTGTGAATATACAAGTGCCTAATCTGCAGGTGTGATTGGAGTGTGGCACACGATACCAACATATATCACATTCATCCACTCAACTATAATCTTACTTGGAACTGCATCAAGTGTATTTCGACTTAACTGCAATGTAATATATATACATACATATACTGAGACTTAAGTGCACTGTGACATTTAAAAAATATATCTTCTTGGACTTCTCAGTAACATGTGTACTTGGACTTACCTGCACACTAAATGTCTACTTGTACTTTTAACTGCTCTGTGAAATGCTGCTTGGACTTAACTGCACTGCAAACTGCTTAATTGGTCAACACCCTACCGATTAATGTGTGCTAGCACTTAACTGAAGTATTTATATTTGCTTGGACTTCACTACACATAATCATTTTAGTTGGGACTTGAGTATACTGCATACGATATTTCAATATGGCGACCCGAAATTAAATCGTGTTTTTGTGCACAACACCGTACTATTTAAACTGCATTATTGTAAGATACTGGTTTAGTCGTGAACGATAAGATAATATAGCGTGTGTATATATGTGACAAAGTGTTGCTTAATTTACTGTCTTTGTAGACCAAACGTTGCAAAATTTCAGAGTTGGGACAGTCGGTGTGAAATGCACATTTATAACAAAAATATATGTCAATTAAGGTAAAAATATAAGAAAACGAAAACATCATATTCATTCCAGTAGTCATAAAATGTATTGTTTCCTTATGTGAAACCATCTTGCATTGGTAAAAGCACTTAAAGTCACTTTCGCCACACTAGAAAGTGACAATTTTTTGTCAATTATGAACTTGCAAGAAACATTACATTAATTTTCTTGTTTACTGCAGACAAACGCAAGACTTGAAACGCTGCCGAATTCAAGAACTCATACCACCTGTTCAGCAATGCATTCAGAAGTCATCTTGCACGAACGATTGTTTCATGCAGAGACAGTTCCAATGAATGTGTCTGATTTAATCCACAGGTCGACACCAATGGAGAGGAGTCCAAAGCCACACTCTTATGTAGTGTACAATGAGGAATAATTCATGCTGAAATGATCACGGTGTGTTCTGAAATGTTTGTTGAATGCTGAATATGGTGTACTCAAAGTCATATTCCTTTCATATCCTTTAGCTGTCCCAATAATTATTTATCGTCTAACTAAAGACGCCATGTTGTCCCAATAATTATTTATTATCTAACTAAAGACGACATTTTGTGTATTTATTTCTAATTAAAAATGACATGCTGCCCAATAATTATTTATTGTCTAATTGAAGACGCCATGTTGTCTCAATTATATTTATTGTCTAACTGAAGACGCCATATTGTCCCAATAATTATTGCCTAACTGAAGATGCCACGTTGTCCCAATAAATATTTGTTTTCTAACCGAAGACACTATGTCCTCCCAATCGTATTTATTGTCTAATAGACTCCTTTTGTCCCAAATATATATATTGTCTAACTGGAAGACCACATGTTGTCCCAATAATTATTTATTGTCTAACTGAAGATGCCGTGTTTTCCCAAATATATTTATTGTCTAATTGAAGATACCATGTTGTCTCTTTTGTAGAAGTTATCTTTTCTTAATTAATCGTATGGACAAGCTAAATTCCACCTATGTTCTATTGTCACGAACTCTTAATCCTGACTGTTCTGTCGCCATTGAAGGAGTCTATCGTACGTGCGTGCAAATCGCCCGTCCACACCAGCCTGTAAACAGTGCATAGAAGTATGGCCACAAGGTTATGACAGCTAGGATGGCCATGATTATTTCCCTTAAATGATTATCTTCCGCGCGCCCACATTTTCCGGCCTATCACCTTTTGCGGAGGCCACGTTTCGCATGCAGAGTAGTGATGAGTCTCGTCATGCCATTCCTACGCGGTGGTATTAACAATCCTAGCACACAAGGTCAAAAATCAATGAAAGGTTTGAGTTTTCCACGATCATTTTTTTTTCTCCCAAGACCAACCGAATCTATCACGAGTGAGTGTGGGTCCGAGAAGACTCCGTGTGCACTGTAATGGCTTTCCGTGACAAAGAAGTCTGGGAATGTTAACGCACTCAAGCGGTTGTTTGTTGTGTTTGACAACGCCATTCCATTCAGGTCAGAGTGCAGCTCGTGTCTGAGAACAAAACAGATTCCGTCTTGAAATGGCAACAAAGGACTAGTTAGAATGTTGGTTAAATGGACATGACGATTGTAGTGCAGTGAAGATAGCTGGGGTGCAATGAGAGCTTATGTACACATTTCGTCTGTAATTCGTAATGCGCCAAATCATTATCAGTATGATTTGTCATTTTAAAAAAATAATATAGTAATAAAGTACAAAACGGGAGATAGTTCATTTTCTTAAAAAATACAGGCTTCCATGATATTCAGTTTAAAAGTATTTGTTTTGTTTTGATTTCTTTAAAGTGCCATCGTAAATATTGTGTTTCCGTACAAAAATTATGAAAATTTTAATTTTTGTACGGAAACACAATATTTAGATTGCATGCATAGATTCACGACAAATGGTGCCAACAAAAAATGGTATAGATAAAACAAAGCCAACAACAATTAAAACTAATTTTATCTAGAGCACATAATATATAGGGCAATAACACTTAAGTCATTATACTCACTACTCCAATAAACACAATATATAAAATTTATAGACAATAACATTAAAGTCTTGATGCCCACCAACTCAACAAATAGTGCACATACACTTTAATTTATGGACATATATATAATACTTACCACTTCAATAAAGAGAGCATATAAGACTTTTAGACAATGACATTTATACTTAATACTTACCACTCCAATAAACAGAGCATATAAGACTTTTGGACAATGACATTTAGACTTGATACTTACCACTCCAATAAAGATAGCACATAAAATTTATTGCAATGATATTGAAGTCATGATGCCCATCACTCCAATAAACAAATCCCATAAATTTATGGACAATGACATTTAAATCGTCATTCTCGTGACTCCTGCTCAGTGTGCTCAAACGTTTGCTTCACTCTGAGAAGTAATTTGTGTTTATAAATCGCCTTCAAAGAGGTCGTCGCCAACAGACTTCAATGCCCGTCAGTTTGTTTCATTGTTCAATGTCCACCATGAGAATAAGTCATCATTCTGAAATCGACCTCAACCGCTAGTCAACTTTCACATGTCTGCAGCAAATAATATAGTCAGTCATATGTGTGAGTAAACTTCAGCCTTGCGATTTAGGGTCATGTGTGTGACTGGCCTTACACTTGGGACGTCAGAGTCATGAGTGTGAATAACCTTCACCCTTGGGACGTAGACAATCGTGAATGTGAATACTCTTCACCTTTGAGACGTAGTCAGTCATAATTTGAATAACCTCCATCCTTAAGACGCAGTTAGAGTCATGAGTGTGAATAACCTTCACCTTTGAGACGTAGTTAGAGTCATGACTGTGAATAACCTCGACCTTTGAGAGGTAGCTGAATCATGATTGTGAATTACCTTCACCTTTGAGACGTAGTTAGAGACATGAGTCTGAATAACCTCGACACGTGAGGCGTAGTTAGACTCATGAGTGTGAATAATTTCTACTCTTGACACTCAGTTAGAGTCATAAGTGTGAATAACCTTCACCTTTGAGACATACTTTAGAATCGTGAGTGTGAGTAACCTTCACCTTTAAAACGTAGTTAGAGACATGAGTATGAGTGTCTTCTCCCTTGAGACGTAGCTAGTCACAACTGTGAATGACATTCATGCATGAAATTGGTGGACGAGTTGTTGCTCTTAAAATAAGGATCAGCCCATCAAACGATATCTACATAATAAATACGACATAATCCCTTCGATGATGAGATCAGTATGATATGGCCACGTTTGTACTATATCATAGTTGGGTTAGAGTGAAGGGGTTAACAATTTCGTCCTACTTAATACGATCTATAAAAAAAAAAGCAACCAAATAATTCTTTATCTACATTTGAATATCCTATATTTCTGTAAGTTTAGACGTTTCTTCTTATTGCCTACAATGTTCCAATGAATTTTATTGTTTATGCATTTACTCAACTTTATGTGTAAGATGAAAGGCATTTTATGATGGCAGTCTTTAAAAGAATTTTAGTGGTCTCCTCGGGGTAAGTAAGGGCGAACCGCATTGATTAATCACTTTTCTTGTAGTAAATGTCCGCTTCTAACATTAGCTTATTTTCAGGACAGCTTTGCACACATTTAAGTTATGCTCTTTAAACAATTTTCAAAGTTCAGTATCAGTTTCGTCGTGTTCAGGTTGCTCAAGAATTGTGCTTCATTTTATTTCAAATTTAATGCCAAAACTTGTCCAACTGTGATGTCAGAGCTCAAGAATTGTGCTTTATTTTATTTCAAATTTAATGCCCAAACTTGTTTAACTGTGTTGTCATTGATTAAAATGTGCATACAGAAAATGTCCACTTGCTTCATAATACACGTTGATAACAAGCTCTCTTTCTCTGTTCATCTATCTGTCTCTCTACTCATTCTCTCTTTATTTTCGTCGTTTGCAATCACTCCCTCTCTTTGCGTCTCTATAACTTTCTTCTATCTGTACCCGTTCCCCCACTTCCCTCCATTCCTTTTCTCCCTTTCTCTCTCTCCTCTTCCCCCCTTTGCTTACTCTTCAATGTCTTTGAAAAGTTTGAAACAATGATACAACAACGATGATATAATATTGCAACAAATCTATTTAGCTGAATATAACGCCCTTTTGAATTTTCGCAAAACCATTTGGCGGGAAGAAATAAAAACAGATCTAGCATTTGCAATCTTAAAATAATAGAATGTTTAAAGGAATTATTTTAAATGTTAAAATATATATTTCTTTCTCTTCAAACACAATTCTAACGGAACCAAACCAACAACAAAAAGTTAATACAAAGGAAGAAAGACAAATGCTTGCAGACAATTTTCCCTTCTTATAGAGTTGACGATGTTCTTGTATGCAAAGATGTTTTATAATATGCGATGTCTTACGACAGAAAAAGATGTTTTATAAAATGCGATGTCTTACGACAGAAAAAGATGTTTTATAAAATGTGATGTCTTACGACAGAAAAAGATGTTTTATAAAATGTGATGTCTTACGACAGAAAAAGATGTTTTATAAAATGTGATGTCTTACGACAGAAAAAGATGTTTTATAAAATGTGATGTCTTACGACAGAAAAAGATGTTTTATAAAATGTGATGTCTTACGACAGAAAAAAATGAAAGTACAGAATCAACCGCACGCACTGTTTTCACATTGAACAGAAGGGTGTACGTTTTCTTGCAATTATACCGTTATAGTGTGCAGTTGTGCCAAATATGCTCTCATCAACATCGTGATGTCATATCCTCATCAATATACTTGTATGCCATTATACAGCTACAGTAATCCGTAAATATTAATAGAGCAATGAAAGCATGCGTCACCACGTCTGTGATAAAGCCTAAACAGCCCTATCCACCCCACCCCCAGACACGCACAGAAAGAAAGAGAGCAATAAAGCTGTAACCCATCGAATTGTTTCTATGCATATCCGAACATCTAGAGCACTGTATCTACATAAATAATTGCCTTAAGAATTGTACATCACAGCGAGTTTATCATATCACCAAGGAATCAGGGGGTGCGGTGGGAGGGTGTAAGGGGAAGAAGGAAGAATGCGTAATAACCCTACAAATAGTTTACACTCAGTGAAAGATTGTCTCCATTGACTTTTTTTATTCACGCTAAGACGCTTCTTTGTCGCCGGCTCCTCCGAGGGATTTGAAATTCTGAGGCGCTATGCTTTTAATTTTTAGAAAGTGCTGTTTTTATTTTGACAGTTAGACGAGCGAGACGTCCTTGGCATGGGCTTTTACAGGACAGAAATGGCGACGGCGTTTGACTATGGCTTAACTCCCCTGAAGACTGCAGCAGGCGACAAATGCTGTAATGCTGTCTGTTCAGAACCAGACGTTTTTCGTTTTCGTTTGTTTGTTTTACACACAGGCATATATTCTTTTCATGCATGAAATACATTCGAAATCATGGTGGGCTTGCTTACAAAGAAAGAATCTTAAAGACAAACTATATGGGTGTTGATTTAGTTAAAAGTAACTAATAAAACTGACTCAAAGAATTTGAATTAAACAAATGCCATAATTACTAATTACAGAACGTTTTAAAACATAGATAACAAAATCATACTTGGTCTCTTAGATTGAACGTTTCTAAAAAATAAATTAAAAAATAAAGTATTATGCAGATTCAAGAATAACAAATTTATTTAGAAGTTATTTTGAATGTTACCCACTCTTCAGGATTAAATGTTTTCTTAGTACAATTGATTTTTAAAAAAAATAATAATCATAGTTACGGATTAGAGTGTACACAAAATCAATACTTAACTATTTACTGAAACAAACATTAGGGAAAGAAAGAAATGAGGATTTATTTAACATTAAACAAATGTTTTTATTCAACAATTAAACACTTTGCTTGCAATGAATAAAGGATTTATTACAAGTCTGCGCTTAAAGGCTTGTGTATAATGAATAAATAGAGGATTATTAATTACAAGTTTACGATTAAAAGGCTTGCTTGCAATTAATAAATAAAGGATTTATTACAAGCCTATGGTTAAAGGCTTGCGTGTAATGCGTAAATAGAGGATTTATTACAAGTTTACGATTAAAAGGCTTGCTTGCAATTAATAAATAAAGGATTTATTACAAGCCTATGGTTAAAGGCTTGCGTGTAATGCGTAAATAGAGGATTTATTACAAGTTTACGATTAAAAGGCTTGCGTGTAATGAGTAAATAAAGGATTTATTATGCTTATTACACGTCTACGATTAAAAGCTTGTAATGAGTAAATAAAGGATTGCATAAAGGAAAGTGTGGCGGAATTGTTCATACTATTGGGTACAGGAATTGTATCTCAGCCTTTTCATTAAAGCTGCATGCAAGGTCAAGTTCATGTAGTAGTCAGAAATGTGCGGCCACATGATCCTTGTCTTCCTCTGCAGAAACAACATTTTTTAATCTCACTGACGTAAAAGTGTGCGTACATTTTACATTATTGTAAAAGTAGAGAAATAACGAAACATATTTCATGCATCACTATAAATGTACAGAAATAACGAAACATATTTCATGCATCACTATAAATGTACAGAAGTAACGAAACATATTTCATGCATCACTATAAATGTACAGAAGTAACGAAACATATTTCATGCATCACTATAAATGTACAGAAATAACGAAACATATTTCATGCATCACTATAAATGTACAGAAATAACGAAACATATTTCATGCATCACTATAAATGTACAGAAATAACGAAATATTTTTCATGCATCACCGCCAGGATTGAAACCAAACCTTGACTGAATTTCTTTTGTTTATATGCATTCCTCAATATCTCAAAACACAGACAAAATTTTGCTTGTGAAATTAAATGCCTTCATCCCGCAAGAACTCTCTTCCACCCACAACCAATCCCATTTTCCTCATCCTCACCAACTCTCTCATTTCTACCCGCTCACCACCCCCCTCACCCCATCATACTTCATCCAAACACTGATCAGAGGCAGTGATGGCGGCATGATATGTTTTGCAAATCGCCCAGAACGGCATATTTGCATGCGTGATAGTGCCCGGCGCAAGTCCCGCATGAGTTGTGCTGAGAATCGAACTCACCTCTGGGAACCCTGCCTGCAGCAGGACACGGGACACGGTCGCTCCAGATACGTATCACATTGCGAGAAGTAATTTGCATATCAATCGTGAAGGGGAAGGGGGAGGAGGTGAGTGTGAGGAGTTGGGTGGGGTTGATGCGGAAACGTTATCTTGACATTCTGAGAAACGGCACAGCACGCAAAGACGAACCGATAGAAGACAGAATGACGACATCAGATTCTCTGCTGCACTCTTGGAACTTTTAAGGAATCTGTATGATTACTCGAGATTAAAACAGCAATAACTAACTAAGTAAATTCATGTAATGTATGATTACTCCAGGTTAAAACAGCAATAACTAAGTAACTTCATGTAATGTATGGTTACTCCAGATTAGAACAGCAATAACTAAGTAACTTCATGTAATGTATGGTTACTCCAGATTAGAACAGCAATAACTAAGTAACTTAATGTAATGTATGGTTACTCCAGATTAGAACAGCAATAACTAACTAAGTAAATTCATGTAATGTATGATTACTCCAGGTTAAAACAGCAATAACTAAGTAAATTCATGTAATGTATGATTACTCCAGGTTAAAACAGCAATAACTAAGTAACTTCATGTAATGTATGGTTACTCCAGATTAGAACAGCAATAACTAACTAAGTAACCATGTAATGTATGATTACTCCAGGTTAAAACAGCAATAACTAAGTAACTTCATGTAATGTATGATTACTCCAGATTAAAACAGCAATAACTAAGTAACTTAATGTAATGTATGGTTACTCCAGATTAGAACAGCAATAACTAAATAACTTAATGTAATGTATGGTTACTCCAGATTAAAACAGCAATAACTATTATGATAGCAACTTCATGTACGGTAAGTGCTAGCACGATAATAACAACTAAGACAGCAGCAACAACTAAAAATACAATAACAGCAAACACCAGAAAAAAACAACTAGCCTTTTAATAAATTTCCGTAAAAACAACATCCAACACAGTAAATAGAACTAACAGCAGGGAAAGATAATATATAACAGTAGCCAACACAATAATAGCAATATTATAATAACGATATCAATATTGTGTATAACAAGTAACAGAATAATTTGTAGAACAGTAAGAACACCTAACACAAACACAGCAACTAACACAGTAATAAAGAGTAACCTAATAACAACACAATAATAGCTAACACATTAACTGCACCTAACATATTAATAAAACTAACAAGTATTAACACCTAACACAATAATGCACGTTAATAACCAAAGAGCAACTAACACACAAACACCTTGCATAATAACATAATGCTCCAAAACTATAATTCTGCAATATTCATGTATACTCTATGTAGCAGAGTAAATTTGCCTATCCCTGTTTCCAGACTTGATTGTTATATAAGATCTTAAATGACAAAGTGACCCGACCTTGGGCACTGCTTGTGCTGTTATTTTTAATTGTCAAGTTGGAAGTAAACAACTCATGCAAAGAATGTGCTAGACTTGCTGATGTAATCTAAATCAATTTTAGGTGGATGAGTAGTTTGCATTATCCAATGTTTAAGATTTACAAGAACGAGACCAGCCAATGAGCTGGTATCAAAAGTTTACCTGCTGTAGAGAATTCTATTGTCTAATCACTTGAATTTGGTGTGGCAACAAGTCCAATCATGAAAAGTGGCCATTAACGTAATAGTGAGTTAACCAACTGATTGAGACAGAATGCATTTTGCTATTGATATGTTATGTTTGTGTTTTACATAAATATGTATTAAGTGAGTAGACTTTTATTTCTACAATTTGAGAACTATGATGCTTATATGGTATGCTAAATATTTGACATTGTTTCTAGTGAACCAACTCATAAAACTATTACGCTGTATTTATTATGCTGTATTCATGTATCGGGCTAATAAATACTGTTGCATGAAACTGTAAGTAGGGACTTGAATGCAAGAAAGAATGGAGTTAAAAAGGAAGAAATTTAGTGTTTGTTCCCTGTTTATATCTTTAATGGAAAAAGCAGCCTTTCCTTGTTTTATCAGAATCACCTGGTTCACTGATTATAGCCCACTACAACCATGATAGACACAAGAGATGTCTGCTGCAGTGTATAAGTGTAAAGAATACACTGTACTCTGTTGATGTATGGTGGCAAGGGATGTTGGCTACATCGATCAATTTCTGGTACAAGGAAGTTAATGGAAATTGCTACAACTGTTGTTCTACTTGAGGGAGCTATTACGGCAGAGCGCCAGATTAGTCTCAAGAGAATAGGAGCGAATCAGTGTTCTACAACATGAGGAGGGAAACATGAGGAATTGATGTGAACGATAACTGGACTTTATTGCAAAAGTATGGAAAGACTATTGAGACAGCCTAAACCAGGTTACTAATCTATCTTATCATCTTATCTCTAATAACTCTATTTGTGTTCTCTGATCTGAACTATTCTGTGATTTGTATTGACACTAATCTGTTGAATTGTGTGTTAGGATATAAGATTGATAGGTATTATAATTATTTGAATGTGGTTTCATTATATTTGTTATATGTATATTTGATTGTTGATTTAATAAATGTATTGACCTTCTTACACATATTGATAACCTTATGTTAGAGAAGAAATTGGGTGGGTTGGGGCTGAAAGATGGATTTTTTTGCTCATTTGGTAAGACGTTTTCCACCTACGGAAATATTGTGTGACGATAAATGTTTGTCTTTAATGTTGTGGAAGAAAGAAAACGTTTACATCGCCCGCATATCAGCAATGAGAGAGACGAGTGGTGTCTCCTAGAGAATTACTAGTAACATATATTAAGATTCTCATCACTTGTAATTAGTTATCGGTAATTAATTAATTAAAAGTAATAATAATAATAATAATAATAATAATAATAACCATTAACTAAGGTGGCGTTAGCATCACACGCTCTATCTTCTTCTTAACTGACGCCTGCGTTTCCTGTGCTTTGTGTGGATCAATGAATCAAGTGCTGCAAGAAAAATCATTTGAGACTTTTAAGTTTCATGAGAACTTTTCTACAAAATGAACGGAGATGGACAAAAAGAATAAACCGAGTTAAAGAAAAACGAACGGGAAAAAAATGTCGCGACAAAACATTTCAGCGTTCATGATTATATTAGATTTAACAAGCAGCGAGTAAAGCCATGAAATTCTTACTAGGAAGCACTGACACTTGGCAACATCAGAGAGGAACTCACTTCATCAGACTCGAACTCTAATCAACGGGTTCAGGTGGACAGACGTCGTTCCCTTGTCGAAGATGTGACGACCGTCAGAACTGTAACACGCGAAGTGATTAGATTACCTGTCTCCTGACGTCTTTATGGCATGTGAACTTCCAGGGACGTCTGTGCCCTCGCTACTTGCATTCAAATTTCGACTACTGAGTACTGTATGTATTCTGGGTGATGTACAATAATCGACCATAGCTCGCAGATAATGGATAAAGAGTGTGAAGGGCGCTGTACTGAAGTGTCTGATCTGCCTGTTCCGCATCGGACCGGACAATATCGAAATGGCAGTGACTGACAGCTAAGTGTCCGGACCTGACTGTCCGCGAACGTACTGTAAAAGATTGGTCATCGGTCAGGTTCCTGAAATACCAGTCTTCGTCTGCGGAAACTCAATCTTGGCGCATAGTTTGGTGGGCATAATGCAATTCTCAGTGCCTGCAGCGCCCGAGGGTTAATTCCACGCCCAGACCGTCACCTGAGGCTTCCGTTTACTCGGGCAGCAGCAGAAGACCAGACGTTGTGGTGTGAAGTAGACACCATCATGAACTGCCCAGCCCTTTAAGACGGCCAATGGACAGGCGCGCTTGGACAGGTGCGAAAGAAAGAGAAACAAAAATGTGAGGAAAGATGGCCTGAATCAGGTTATCACATTGATCTTTCATTCCCATGCACAGTGTGAAGACGATAGTGATGGGCGGGGAAGAACGTTGGCAATCTATTTCATTACAGATTTGTCTACTCTTGAAATATTGCTTATTCTACACAACATTTCTAAAAAAAACAAACTAAAAACAGGTCATGTGCTACAAGTCATTCTATCAACCGTAAAAGTAGCAGAAAAGCTCAATTCAGAAGTAAATTTTATAATCATCTTGCGAAAATATCAAAAACTTATTTGACCCACGTGCGTATCGGAACAGGATTAACACATTCTAAATAATATTTTAGGCATTGATACAAAAGTAAATTTCTGATTTAGTGATTTTATAATATACTTCGATAATGTTCAAAGTATGAGATATTGTGTTAACTGTTAAGTGTCATTAGATATTAATTAATAAATGTAAAACTAATAACATAGGATTTCATTTATAATATTCGGTGCTGTTAATTACAGAAAGAAGTTTATGTAGTAGTTTTTAAAAAAAAATAGATAGATAGATAGATAGATAGATAGATAGATAGATAGATAGATAGATAGATAGATAGATAGATAGATAGATAGATAGATAGATAGATGGATGGATGGATTTAGGAAATAAGTGAAGAGAATCAAACCGATAGAACGATTTTAAGACACAAAAGAAAGAATAAATAGACCAGGCCACACGCACACACACATACATGGGCGCGCGCACACACACACACACACACGCGCACGCACGCACGCACACACACACACACGCACACACACGCGCACGCACGCGCACGCACACACACACACACACACACACACACACACACACACACACACACACACACACACACACACACACACAGAAGATTTAGAGATTGATAACATTAGCTGAATGAGTCTCGTACTAAAGGAAAGTATCTGAAAGTAGTTTAATGTAATAAAACTATTTCCCGTCGTTATCAAGATTTCATAAATCTCAGGCTTTGCCGTTGATCTTCTACAGCACACAGTATTCCCGCCTTCAAACACTTGAGTCCAATACAGACAGTTTGAGGGAAGCTGAAATGTGTGTGCGATAAATCTTAACACTTCTGGAGGTTTGCTTACGTGTTGCAAGAAATACCTCTTGCAAATAGTAGAGCAAAGTTGAACATAGTACACAATAATTACAACACTGCACATGTCTTAATACGATTACATGTCCTCGTGTATTTGTACGATCAAATGTCATTGTGTACTTGTGCGATCACATGCCATTGCGTGATTGCATGTTTTAGTAAGGTCACATGTCCTTGCGTGACCTTATGTCCTAGTACGTACGATCAAATGTCCTATAAGATCATATGTCCTAGCGTAACTTCATTTCCTAGTACGATCCCATGTCCTGGTGTCAACGCATTTCATAGAAGGATCAAATGTCCTATTACGATCACATGTCCTAGTATGATCACGTGTTACTATATATATAGTTTACCTTCTAGCACGATTACATTATGATTACATGTTGTAATGTGAATGCATGCCCTAGTACTATCAAATGTCCTAGTACGATCACATGTCGTATGGTGACCGCTTGTCCTAGAACAATCACATGTCCTAGTATGATTGTGCACTGTGAATGGTTCCACTACAGTCGACAATGCTCTCTAAGAAAACGAACAAGAGTGAACGAACGTACAAAGTGTTGATAATTCCGAAATGGATGGTGTTTATATATGTATTTCAACAAAACCGGTGGAAATCAAAATCTTGCATTGTTCTTAGAAGAGAGCCTTTGTGCTGAAGTAAATCCATCACTTGTGGCTAGTCCATGCACTGTGGTGGAAATATGTCCACACTGCGAATTGAAAGTAGTCTGTTAATACTTTCTCAACCTGGGTTCCGCGAAAGGGCGCTGAGAGTTTTCCGAACGTAGGTTATTTAAAAAATAATAATAAGCATCGCTCATATAGTAATTTTTATGCAGGAACTGAGGCCTGAAAATAATTACAAGAGTCCCTCCAGCGTAAAAAAGATTGAACGAGGCTGCTCTAGAGTTTTGTTAATATTGAAAGATAGTATTCACTCACGGTATTTAGGAGACTCTTAGCGTTAAATACGACTTTTAGACAAGTATTTATGTAAGTTATATCTTTTAGACGAGCATTTACGTCAACATTTCTTTTAGACGAGTATTTACGTCAACATTTCTTTTAGACGAGCATTTACGTCAACATTTCTTTTAGACGAGTATTTACGTCAACATTTCTTTTAGACGAGCATTTACGTCAACATTTCTTTTAGACGAGTATTTACGTCAACATTTCTTTTAGACGAGCATTTACGTCAACATTTCTTTTAGACGAGCATTTACGTCAACATTTCTTTTAGACGAGTATTTACGTCAACATTTCTTTTAGACGAGTATTTACGTCAACATTTCTTTTAGACGAGCATTTACGTCAACATTTCTTTTAGACGAGTAATGTACATTTAAATGTGTGACACCTCTGAGCACCCTTCACTCGCTATGATTATTATTTATTTATTAATAACACATAAAAACTAATTACAAGTGATCTAGAATCTTAATTTATAGTTATTAATAATTCTCCCACAAGACCATCATGTTTCTCACATGGCGGATTATATATTTTAGAAAATTCTACTCTTTACACACTAATAAGATAGACCTTATACAATCGCATAACGTTTCTGCAGGTGGAAACTTCTTACTAAAGGAGTAATAAAAATCCATCTTTTATTTATATTTATCCAGCCACCCACTATTACTCCAACATAAGGTTTTAATATATATGTGCAAAAAGGTTAATATTTTTTTATTTATTTTATTTACCCGAAGGTCATGTTACTGTGTCATTTAGCAAATTATATTACACTTAAATTTAGAAATAGGGATAGAAACATTTACTCGCCACAATATGCAAGACCAGTATATGCGTCAAATTACATGTTAGACAAGAATCTGCGTCCAAAATGCAGCATCTTTTAAACGATTAATTGCGTCAAAACACACAGCTTTCAGGCGAGTATTTGAGTCAAAACACACAGCTTTCAGGCGAGTATTTGAGTCAAAACACGGCATCTTTTAGAGTATTTGTGTTAAAATATAATCTGAGTGAGGCGTGTGTTTGCGTCAAAATACTCTTTGATGACTAATTACGTCATAATATAGAATCTGTTCGTTTGCATTAACGTCATAATTCATCATACGTCATAATATAGAATCTGTTTGTTTGCATTAACGTCATAATTCATCATCATGTGCAAATATGCGTCTGTCTGAATGTCATTTTCATGTGTAAATGCATCTTAATATATCGCACTTAAGATATCACTTTTTCTTACCACAAGCAAATCAACTATATAATTATTTCAAAAGAAAATATGGTCGTAGTAGGAATACAAGAATTATTGAAATATTTAGGCAGAAAAAAATATTTTAAAAAATCAATATAACACTTTCGATAATGACAATCGTGATTAAGAGCAACTAGGCCTACTTAAATATAAGAAACACTTCTGTGCGATACTTTCTCTGTACACTCAGTACTCTATGTATGTTGAATCATTTTTTTTCCAGGAGAAACATACTGGCCAGACAAGCAAAATATAGATAGATATTTTTGACAATCAGGAAAATACCATTTACCTGGAACTCTATTGTTCACAAATGAAATGTACATGTTGATTCATAAACAGTTTTCTCTTTCCGTCAGACGTCCACGTTCAGACAAAGAGAAAGAGAGACAGACAGAGAGAAAGAAGGAATTTTGCAATCAATAATATATACATTTGTCTGGCTAAAGGCAATGCTTCCTTTCATAATCACAAGCACGCATGTCTGAAAGCCTGCTAACAATTATAATTGACACAAAACACTTGTATAACAAACAATTGTCCTAATACAATTTTATGATCATCAAATCAGAAACAAGCATGTGTCTCGAAAGCAGGCACATACAAGTGGTCACACAAATTATTGCCACATAGCATCACGAACACACTGACGAACAATCATTATTGGGGGGAAAGACATGCAGGCTGATAGTCTGCGTCATATAGGAACATACAAACGTCCGTTGAACGAGACGCTTCTGGTCCCGATACGGTCCCAAATGTGATGATGGGGAGGGTTGTTTTCTTGGTGCTGTTGGCATTGTTGGTGATTTATCCCGTAACCATTGGACACAAGACCATTCTGGTCGTGACAGCGATCTCAGTGTCTAACTAATGTTAGCCTGGTCCCAACTCGTCTAAGGAGGAATCTCGTTTGGTCCCGCGGTTTAGCTTGCTTGGGCACGGCAGTGTGTCAAGATGGCCACGCGGGTCTTGACAAATGTCCTCCCGACACAAGTATGATTCCTCTCCCCAAGAAGGCAATAAGCCAAAAGCTACGGCTGCTGGTGTTAAACCTTCCTTCGTCTGACTAGAGTGGGCCTTGATAATGTTTCTTGACATTAAATGCGGTGCTTTGTTGGAATATATTATTGGGGTTTATGTTTTCTGTGCGTGAAATCTCTTCAATGAAATCAGAAATATTTAGATTTCCTGTTGATTGCAGACTAAATGGGGTTTTTTTTTGTGTTCACACAGCTTGAATGTTTTATACCTAAACAGCTTTCTTACTTGCTGTGTCCTTTTGAAAGAAAGAATTTGAACGAATCACGTTGGCTTTTAATATTACTGCTGTTTTCATCATTATTAAGTGAACAATTGCCGTTCTACAGCGATTAGCTTCGTTAATGTCTAGAGTCAGTAAAATGTGGAGCACATTCAGAAAGTAAGAGCATTTCAGTGAGAACACAAAATTATATCACCCACTATATTGCTGCATTATTCCATCTACTAATCTACTTCAACAAATACTCATTATCATTTGGATCAATACTATGAGCTTTTATAAAGGAAAGACGTTGTTTTTAGTGCAATGTACTAGTACAGAGACGTAAAATACAAATAGCGTAGTGCGACGTTCTTTTTAGTATAATGTAATAGTACAGTGACGTAAAATACAATTAACCCATCATTAAAAAATAATACGAAACTATGTAAAGAGTGCAAAACAACAACAACAACAACAACAATAATAATAATAATAATAATAATAATAAGCAACAAATCACATTATTAGCTTAATATTTACAAACACTACCTGAATTATGTATATTCTTTTTTGTTTTGTTAGATTAAGAAAAAACAAATGCTGTCAAACAATACTGTTAACTGTTAAAAGTAGACATTAGATTGGCTTATTTTATAATTGTGGCAATAAAAAAAATTGTTCAGTAAAATCACATAATCCATTTGGGATGTCTTAACAACTATTCTCTGGCAGAGAGTCTCACGAAAGCTATGTGCTACTCTGGATGTTCTATCAATATTTTTTTTAACACCAGTACAGACCCATGAATGCAATTTCTAAGAAGCATTCTCCATAGAGCTCCATGTACTCTATACAGATGAAACTACTAGCTACTCTCTACACATCTCCTCTGTATCTAATACAGATGAAACTACTAGCTACTCTCTACAGATCTCCTCTGTATCTAATACAGATGAAACTAATAGCTATTCTCTACAGAGGTCCATATATCCTATTCAGCTTATTTTTAACATCTGTTATGTTCTATTGCAAGTCGTGGCTTATATTTCTTCTTTAACAAACATTTCATTAAAGTTGTTTCTAAGAACTGCTCTCTACACAATACAACGTTCCCAATCAAACTACCCAAGAGCCATTTCCTTTGTAGAGCCATAAATAATTCAGTACTTTTTCTTTGTAGAGCCATGTACACAGTTCAAGCCATTTTCTTTGTAGAACCATGTACACAGTTCAAGCTATTGTCTTTGTAGAGCCACAAATAATTCAGTACATTTTCTTTCTAGCGCCATGTACACAGTTCAACCTATTTTCTTTGTAGAGCCATATACAAAATACAGAACATTTTCTTTGTAGAGCCATATACAGAGTTAAACCATTCTCTAAGCGATTATTAATTTCGTTGGTTCCTGGGGACACGTACTGACCTCGTGGACAGGATGAGCTTAAAAGTATCTATTTACTCAGCACTTGTGAAGTCTGTCCCGGTTTGTCAATTGCCACATATCATCAAAGGCACGTATGTCTAACGTGAGACTGAAGGAGACGACAGATGTCAGTGTCTTATTCACTGATGTATTTATCTTTTAATGCACATTTCTTGTTGCTGCTAATCTAAAAGAAAGTAATCATGTTTTATAATGAGGCACTTCAGTGGCGCAAATTACCCCAGTTGGTACCATCTATGTAACATAAATTATCTAATTGTATTTATTTCTTTAAAAAAAAAACAAAAAAAAAACGCTTAATGAGATCTAATCCGAGGAATTTTCTGTCAAATACTGCGTTTTAAATTAAACACTGGTTTTACAGTTTAAAGTATACCAAATACAGACACAACTATATTACATTACAAATTCAGCGTAAACATTATTTGATATACTTCGGAAAGTCACCCATTGTAAATGTGAATATAGGAAAATATATCACTGCAGAAAAAAGGTAATTAATGAGAAATAATTAGCATATGAACGATATATCACTATTAAAATTAGTCACATTAATCAAGAAAAAAGATATGGCCTATATATGACTGTTAAAGTTAGTTAAATTAATAATACAATTATTAACATAAAATAGATATATGTTAAATTAAATAAATTAATAATGAGAAATGATTAACATATGACAGATATAAAACGGTTAAAATTAGTTAAGTTAATAATAAAATGATTAACATACGATATATATGTCTTAAGTTAGATAAGTAATACACAATGATTAACAGATGAAAGATATAGCAATGTTAAACTTGTTTTAAGTGAATAATACGTAATGATTAACACGTGAAAGATTTAGAAATGTTAAATTTAGTTAAAGTGAATAATACGTAATGAATAAAACATGAAAGATTTAGAAATGTTAAATTTAGTTAAAGTGAATAATACGTAATGAATAAAACATGAAAGATTTAGAAATGTTAAATTTAGTTAAAGTGAATAATACATAATCAATAACACATGAAAGATATAAAAAAAATGTTAATTTAGTGAATAATACGTAAGGACTAACATATGAAAGATATAGAAATTTTAAATTTAATTAATAATAAAAAATGATGAACATATGAAAGATAAAGAAGCGTTAGATTTAGTTAATAATAAGAAATGATTATCACCTGGTAGATAAAGAAGTGTTAAATTTAGTTAATAATAAGAAATGATTATCACCTTGCAGATAAAGAAGTGTTAGATTCAGTTAATTTAATAAATGGTGACATGTGACAAATATAGAACTGTTACGTTATTTAAGTTCACGATCATAACTGAACACTTGATTACAATATCTAATCACGCACGAGTCCACATGAGATAACTCGTTAAAATGTAAAATATCATGACCTGACGGCAATCGAAATAAAAATGCAAAATAATATTGTTTAAAATATTAATTAAAGTGAGAAAGTAAAATTTACAATGTGAATTAATGTGAGATGAATAAGATATCCAAGAAAGTAAAATTTACAATGTGAATTAATGTGAGATGAATAAGATATCAAAGATGAGGTTCATTCCAAAGATATGAAATTGTCAATAATTGTAAATGTGAATAAATGGTTTAGATGTAAATGTCGATAAATTGCAAATGTGAATACATGAAATAGTAATCTTTGCAATGATGGAAACAAATCATTCCAAGTATAAAATTAATTTTGTATTCGATAATGAACCCAAAATGTCAATTTGATATAACAAGATTTCTTATCGGCTAATTGGCATAATACGATGAAGATATTATACACAAAAAGACTATGAAGTCCCAATACGAGAAAGACGATAAAGTTATGCAAGAAAGGCTTTAAAATAACTCGGAATTAATTTAACAGAAGGAATACGCTATTATGAAAAAGTAATTGATTATAAAGCTGATAACTTTTAGGATGTATGAGTTTGCTTTGATAACATAATCATGGAAGTGTGGAACACTTATTATAACACAAAGAAATTACTGTAATTGAAGTGATTAATTTAAAATACACTGCGCTTAGTTATGAATTAATAATGGGTGTATTGAGAAATTGTATATTTTCTACATCGGACTTTGAGAAATAATATTGGTGCAAATATAATAAAATTAGAACAAGCATAACAAAATTAGACCCATATAATCAAATTAGAACAAATATTAATAAAATTGTAACAAGTAATATTTTTCTAGTACAAGTATAAGAAAATTAGAGCATGCATAATTAAATTAGTGCAAATATAAAAATATTAGAGCAAGATAATTAAATTAGAACAAGCCTAATTAAATTAGTGCAAGTATAATAAAATTAGAACAAGTATAATAAAATTGGAACAAGTATAATAAAATTAGAACAAGTATAATAAAATTAGAACAAGTATAATAAAATTGGAACAAGTATAATAAAATTAGAACAAGTATAATAAAATTAGAACAAGAACAAATATAATAAAGTCTAATAAAATTGGAACAAGTATAATAAAATTAGAACAAGTATAATAAAATTAGAACAAGTATAGTAAAACTGGAACAAGTATAATAACATTAGAACAAGAACAAGTATAATAAAATTAGTGCTAATGTAACAGAATTACTTTTTGAGAATACCATCGTATTATTTATAAATTAACCCTGACTTAACACTTAAACAACAAACTTTATGTAGTATTTACACTTAGAGAAGGACAAACCTTTTTATATTTACTTTTACAAACGAATAAACTTATGTAATATTTACACTTAAAGAAGTACAATTTTTTGTAATATTTACACTTTAACAAGAACAAGCTTTATGTACTATTTACAATTGAAGAAGAATAAACTTTATGTACATATATGTATTATTTACATTCAAAAAGAACAAGGTTTATCTAAAATTTACACTTAACAAGAACAGGCTTTATATTATATTTATACTTTATGAAGAACAAGCTTTATATACTATTTACACTTATACACGAACAAGATTTTGTGCACTTACATTTAAAAATAACCTACTTTATATACTATTTACTCTTAAAAAGAACACGTTTATCTACTATTTACTCTTAAAAAAGAACAAGATTTATATACTATTTACACTTGAAAAGAACAAGCTTTATATAATATTTACTCTTAAACTGAGCAAGTTTTATATACTATTTACACTTTAAAACAACCAGCTATATGTGATATTTTACTCTTAAAAAGAACGAGTTTTCTCTTCTACTAAAAGAAGAAATGGCTTTATGCAATAGTTGCATTTTTCCTCTTCATTCATACGGAAGTGAAATTACAAATTTGTTACACTATCACATACAAACAATTATCTGAATAACAGTCTTTATTCGTGTCTAATATAACAATAATTCATTTTTTAAAATATCATTATTGCTTAGGAAAATATCAAAACAATGGGAAAACACAATAGGCCTAAGGTAAGCTAACTTTAAATGGATTAACCGTTAAAAGCAAAAGTAAACGTTAAAATACATACGTTGTCTTGATGCATTATTGTGATATACTTTTTCGTAATAATACACTCTGCTAGTTCGCTCCTTCTCATCTGCCTTGTTTTATCCTATTATCTGCCTGCTACGTCATTATAATCTGCTTTGATTTATTTTTAATATCCGCCTGGCTACCGCCTTGCAATCTGCCTTGATTTATTTTTAATATCTGCCTACCTCTTTGCAATCTGCCTTGATTTGTTTTTAATATCCGCCTGACTACCACCTTGCAATATGCCTTGATTTATTTTTAATGTCTGCCTGGCTACCGCCTTGCAGTCTGCCTTGATTTATTTTTAATACCTGCCTGGCTACCGCCTTGCAATCTGCTTTGATTTATTTTTAATATCTGCCTGGCAACTTCCTTGCAATCTGCCTTGATTTATTTACGTCCTTACAATCTTTCTTCTTATATTATGTTGATAGCAGTTACCGGCTTCTGCCGATTTCACTGCGTGCCAGAAGGTGTGCCGCTGTTAGTAGAGTTGATGGTGAAAAAAAAGATGTGGAGGGGGGTAGATAGGAAAGTGGTAGAGGTGATGATGAAAAGTTATCTTTTTTCCGTAGCATTCATTTTTGGCCGGCAAAGGCGGACGTTAGCCCTGAATTCCGTGGGCTAAATTCTTGGTGGATGTTCTTGCCGATGTTGGAATGGGCGGGTAGGTTGAGGATAACTTCCGGAGCCAAGGCTAGAAACACCAATTCGAGTGTGTACATATGCCTGGGATGTTCAGTCCCCTGTCTTGCTCACTGGTTGTGTTGTCGTCGTTGTTGCTGATATGCCCGGCTGTCCTCGGTGTCCGTTGAGATGAGCATAGACGGTCTCTAGTCACCAGTAAAGGTGTTTCTGTTTGTACTATTTTCATCCTCATTTCCGTTTTGATGTGTTGGCAATGTCTGATGTTTCCTTTACCCCTGCCTTATAGTATTAGTTAATTTTGTTGTTGTCGTCAATCAGAGTAGCTAGTGTCTGGATTTTTTCTCAACAGTTTCATTTGTTCTAACTGTTAAAAGGCCTCCTTGGCTTGTTGTCTGGTTGTCTGCGAGGAGTTGACTTTCATTTTGGTGGAAATTTTCACTCGGTGGTAGTGTTAAATTTCTCCTCTCTGGTCGGGGTTGTTTTTGTCTCACTTGTTGTTTCTATTTCTAGTAAAGTATTTCTGGAAAGCATGGCTTACTCCTATCACATGGTTTACAGCTTTGTCTTTATTCTTAGTGAGGTCTTTGTCTTCAACATTTTCAAAGATTATCCAGAGAAGCTGATTGAAAGCTCCGTTAAGTTCTGAGTGCCCGGAATTTATTACATAGTCAAGAGATGTTATGAATTTTATTTCTTCTCTCCCATCTTCTGTCTTCCTTATTATCAGCTCTCGCTTCTAGTAATCTAGATAAGAGTCATCATCTTCCTATTGCTTCTTTTCCTCTGACAAGGTCATAGAGTGTAGTTGTCTGAGACTCTTGTAACTCGTTGTTTTTCCCGTTAATCCAAAGGATAAAGGCGACATGTGTACTTACAATCTTTCTTGTTTTATCGTTACTATCTCTCTCACTACTTCTTACAATCTGTCTTGTATCCTTAATGTCTGCCTTGCTGCTTCTTTACCATCTACCTTGTTTTAACTTTAATATTTGATTGGCTACTGTCTACAATCTGATTGAAACATCCTAAATATTTGCTTGGTTACTCTCTTACCTTGTGTGTTGTATCATCCGTAATATCTGTTTTGCTTCTACCTTACAATCTGCGTTGTTATATATTAGCTATCTTCCTAATTTCATCCTTACCAGCTATATACCATCTTCATATCATCTGTGCGTTTAATTGTATCAAATTCTTCCTTAAAATTAGCCTTTTCATCCTGCCATGGTTATTATATCCTTATTCTAAAATGTGTTTTGTTCCCTCCTCAAAACCTGCAATATTTTATCGTTACACTCTGTAGGGTGGCATCATGGTAATTTGCCTTGGGTACACGCCTAAATTATAATATTTTGTGTACACTCTTTAAATTATAATAGTTTGTGTGCACTCTTTAAATTATAATAGTTTGTGTGCACTCTTTAAATTATAATAATATGGGTACACTCTTAAATTACAATATTTTTGGTACACTCTTAAATAATTATATTTTGTGAACATTGTAATTTATAATAATTTAGGTACACTTGTAAATTATAAAATTTTGTGTATACTCTTAAATTACAATATATTTGGTACACGCTTAAATTATATTTTGGGTACACTCTTAAATTATAATATTTCTGGTACATTCGTAAATTATAATAATTTAGCTACACTCGTAAATTGTAATACTTTGGGTATACTCTTAAATTATAATACTTTAGGAACACTCTTAAATTATAATATTTTGATACACTCTTAAATTTTAATATTTGTTACAGCCTGCATCTGCCATGTTACATCCGCATAATGTGCATGGAAAACAATGTACAAGCTGCTTGTTTTTGTTTTTCTAAAAATGAATTTGTAACACACATTTTCTTTGTTTATCTCTAAAATTTGTATTTATAACACTAAACCTATCGTCTGTTGTATTATAGCCTATGTACACCTTGCAGTTCATATAATTGTGCTGACTCTTCACTAAATGGTTTTGTTGCAAATGTGCAATCGGTACTGTAACATTTGTTTTATCTGCCTTTGTTACACACTACAGTCAGGTGAATTTACACTCTTGTATCTGCCTTCCTTAGCAAACAGCCTTATTATAATCTTTTAATCTGCCTTTTTTATATTCACACAATCTCCTTGACACGTCAAAACACCTTGTCAACGGTGGCATCAGTCTGGACTTGAATAGGCTGCACTACGACAGCTAACGCAGAGAAAACACATTGTTAAATCTTCCTGTCACTTCTTGAAGGACATTCCAGTACTCTGGTCCTGACCAGGACCTCTATAACAATTGTGTCGTTAGAACCGGATATGGTTTTCCCTTTCTAAGACGGCCTTCAATCGGCATTCAGTCACTACTCAGACGGCCTTCAGTCGTCATTCCATTTGCATTTTTATGACTTTCTTCCAATGGAGATAAAAGTAAAGATTAGCACGCGCCTTCTGTGCTGTCTGTGACCACTTCGTGTTTATCAGATCACGTGATTTTCGGCTAATGGCATACATCTCGCTCATTTGCTCTTAGCAAATGAACGTTCCAACTTCAGCTTTGGAGTCTGTTCAACGCAACAGTCGCCATTTTGTTTAAAATGAGAGTCTACATTGCAACACTCTCAAGCGTATTAAACACAATAGTTTCCAACGTGTAAAACATAACAGTCTCCATTTTATTTAAAATGTGAGGTAAATGCAACAGTTTCTAACGTTTTCACAAGTCACAATTCTGTTAAACACAACCATCTCCATGAAGTTAACACACACGCATCCACAGCTATCCCCAAACGTTCTAGTTTCACATATTCGGAATTAACCTTTGCAAATATCCACCAAACGTTATGGTCAGTATTGTCATGTAGTTTCTGGAAAATAATTTTAAAAGGTTAATATCTAATATTGTTTTACGAAACTGGCTCTTCATGGAAAGTATCTGATCCAGTCTTGATAATCTGTATTCTTGAAATAAATTAACCCTCTCTTCTCTGTTACTATATTTACAGACTCTTAAGTTACTCTTATTTACCCTCTCTTGTCTTGTACTGTTACTTACCACTCTATTATCTATTACGATACCTCTCTTATCTGTTAGTCTTATTTATCCCCTCTTTGTTATTCTTCTTTACCCTATCATTGTTACTCTTGTTTACCCACTATAATCTAATACGCTTATTTAGCTACTCTAATACTCCAATGTACATTCTCTTGTCTGATACTAATATTTACTCTCTTGTCTGTTACTAATATTTACTCTCTTATCTGTTACTAATATTTACACTCACTTGTCTGTTACTAATATTTACACTCTCTTATCTGTTACTCTTATTTACTCTCTCTCTCTCTCTCTCTCTCTCTCTCTCTCTCTCTCTCTCTCTCTCTCTCTCTCTCTCTCTCTCTCTCTCTCTGTGTTACTTTAAATTTTGATTCTACCAATTCTTATCTTTGGATCATCTTTGGTATTAACAAACTTTAAACGAATTCCTGTCTGAATACAGTAGAATTGAATGTTGCTTATTATAAATGTTAGTAAGTTGCAATATTGAATCCAAATTGCAGATTTGTATCTCAGTTATCAGTTATCTGAACCTGCCTAACTAGTTTCATATGAATAAATTATGATAATTCCGTCCAATTTGCCCGATATTCATCTCAGTAAATTACGATATTCAATTCACTTTTCTTAGTGTTATGGTATTAAGCTGTTATATTATATAGTTTGCCTAATTTTATATCAGTATTACGTAGTATTAAATCCAATTCTGCCTAGTTTTATCTGTTATATATCCACTTAGCCTAATGATATATCAATAAAATCAGTAATGTTATATAAGTAATATGTAGTATTGAACCCAATTTTGCATTGTGTTATCGATGTACGCTGTTACGCTATTATATTGATATCAATCTGTGTATTAATTATCGTAGTCAAGTGTTAATATTATTGCCTACTGCACCGTAGTAAGGTGCAACAATACATTTATTGTGCCTAGAGTAATCGTAGCAACAATATAGCACTGAATCCAGTTTGCCAAGTGTTATCACAGTAAGCTGTAGTATTGAATCCAATTTGTCTAGTGTTACGCTTATTGGTATTGTAATAAAGCGTTACAATGAATTGAGTGTGCTTAGGACAATCGTAGCAACATTGTAGTATTGAATCCAATTCGCTAGGTGTTATCGTGGTAAGATATTCTAAATCCAATTTGCCAAGTGTTATCGTGGTAAGATATTCTAAATCCAATTTCCCAAGTGTTTCAATTTGTCAAGTGATGTCGTGGTAAGATATTCTAAATCCAATTTCCCAAGTGTTTCAATTTGTCAAGTAATGTCGTGGTACGATATTTTGAATTCAATTTGCCAAGTGTTGTCGTGGTACGATATTCTGAATTCAATTTGCCAAGTGTTGTAAGATATATTGAATCCTCTTTGTTTAGTTGTTTATAAGTTTATGTCTTGAATACAGTTTGCTTAATGATGTGGTTATTACAATGCACTCGTCAATCCGATTTCTTTAAGGTTGTGCAGATATGACGCAGTACTGAATCTACTTAATTTCATGTTATCATTATAAATGAATCCTGAATGGCCTTCATAAGCTGTGGCATTAATATAATTAACTAAATTTATTTTGTGCACAGTCTGCTAAGAGGTCAAAAAGGTGTGCATAACAAACATAAAGAAAATATTTGTGCACAGTCTGTCAAGAGGTCAGACTTGTGCGATTAGATGTGCAAAAAGTAAATTCAGATCAGTCCCACATTTGATTCTTGATTAGGAAAAAATAAATATAATTATAAGTAATAATCAAACAATCAGGCGCACTCACTTTGCTATGTAATTATTTGATTGATATGATTTCTTAGAGAGTCGTGTAGACATTTTATCTTTCAGCTTAAAGAGAGAAAAAATCCTCTGGGATAACCAAAACAAACTCACCAAAATTTCGCGACTACACTTGACACCGTCAAAAAAAATCAATACAGGCAACCTGAAAACATATATCAAAATTTGGACATCAATAATATCTCTCTCTCTCTCTCTCTCTCTCTCTCTCTCTCTCTCTCTCTCTCTCTCTCTCTCTCTCTCTCGATATATATATATATATAATACACACACATCTGACACAAAAGACAGCACTCATTAACAAGCAGAGAACAATTAATGATAACAGCCATTCACTGTGTTAAAGTAAAATAGTTGAAATTTTAACTTTAACAAAAATTGTAGAGCCTGAACACGCAGCCCTCTGTTGTAAGGATCACCTTTCATCGACAACCTTGACAATGCAATTACAAGCAGCAGTCCGTCGTCATTTAATCCTTGTCTCGAGGTCACGTGGTCCTTACTGTCTGCTACACTCGTTGGTCCAAACATTTTGAGGAATTTATAATGTTTTTCCTCAAGAAATCTTTCTTTTGCTCATTTGATGAATGCAGAGATAGACGGGTGCCAACAGTAAGAGGAGGTAATGGTAGAAATGTACACACGAGGGACAGCATTTTATTTTAATATATTTGTATCTTAGGTCTCTAAATATTTATGTATAGATAGATAGATGAATAGATAGATAGATAGATAGATATATAGATAGATAGATAGATAGATAGATAGATAGATAGATAGATAGATAGATAGATAGATAGATAGATAGATAGATAGATAGATAGATAGATAGATAGATAGATAGATAGATAGATAGATAGATAGATAGATAGATAGATAGATAGATAGTAAGATAATTACGAAGTGGAATATAGATTTCATTACGGTTACATTTGAAACACCTATGAAGGCAAACAATTTTACATGGTAATTGTAAAGACTATCATAGACAAGAGACTAAAATAATGAGTTGATGTGATAAAGTCAGAAAGTGCGCAAAGAAATACAAAAGAAAAATTATTCGACAGTATATTAGCATATCTAAGTATGTAATTATTAGCACATACTGTATACACCTACAAATATTCGACAGTCTAATTAGCATATCTAAGTATGTAATTATTAGCACATAAGGTATACACCTACAAAAACACACACATACACGATCGAGTGCGCACGCCGCAATGATAATTATGTTTATTATAGTTATGCAATGACTCTTTCAATCGCAGTATGGAAAACACATTATGATAAATATTTGTGCATACCTTAACACAACTCGCACACTAGACTCTTGTTTAACAAAATATTGGTATGCATATGGAAATATTAACACATGGAGTGAAGTCAAATGGCAGAAATGCACTCTGGCTGATAGTTAAATGAACAAAATACATAAATGCACACGTGCTGACAGGTAAGCAAACAAAATAAGGGCACAGAGAATTTACATGGCAGAAATACGCCCTGGCTGACAGGTAAACGAACAAAGTACAGGCGATTGAACGATAGAGTGAGGCAGCGCATGTATCATAACCCAAAGTACGATATCAATAGCATTGCACCTCGGCCATCTTTTGAAGTTATCTCACGAGACTGTGTCAGGTGAAATCTCCCTTAAGCCCGTAGTGCTCACAACCGTCTTCAGGTTCGAAGTTAATGATAAGTTTTCGTAAACCTCACACGATCAGTTGATATCTGTTCACTTCTTGAAAGGGAGACAATGCGAAACGAATAGTGTCTGTCATTAAATGAAAAGAGATACCAGATTATTAAATTATTATCATCTTTCTATTAGTACGCAAAAGATAATGAAATAAGAATTAAATACTAGAGGCTGTGCTCGCTAGAGTGCATTGGAATAGTAGAGGTAAGTGTCATAATGTTGTTTGGTCTTTGTTGTACTTCCAACAATTCATATATGAATAGAATGATAGAATGAAAAATAGTAGAAAAAATGCAAGAACGATAAATAAATAGATAGATAGATGGATTAGATAGATAGATGGATGGATGGATGGATAGATAGATAGATAGATAGATAGATAGATAGATAGATAGATAGATAGATAGATAGATAGATAGATAGATAGATAGATAGATAGATAGATAGATAGATTGATAGGTTAAAATGTTATTTATCTGGACTCCGCTCTAAATTAAAAAGCTTTCGGAAAAAGTCAATTTATCTCTTGCAGCAGGGAGAACTTCGTATGGAAAATAAAATAAATAAATAAATGGAAGCCCTATTAAGATTAAGATATAATTTGATGTTTAATCGTTTTGATATTTTACATGAATCCCAGAAAATATCTGTGTTTTTCTCTTAGTCAAATTTCTTACACATGATGACATAAAATACAACATAGCTTAACATTAATACATTTAAATTTGGTTTAGTAGAAGTTTTTCAAATAACTATCTTTTAACTAAATTTTCACTAAAGTTGTCTATTTGCTACAGAAAAGAATATATATATATATGTTTTGTTTTATATTTTTGTGAATATTTCCTTTTAGAGCACAAAGTAGGAGCAATACAGTTTTGTTGTGCTTTCGTTAAATAAACAAAATACCGAAATACACCCTGCCTGACAGGCCAACGAACAAAATTTACAGACGATTGAACGCATTGTTGAAATTCATGTTGGAGCCGTGAGTAATCTATTGCACTGTAAAAAGAAATTCTTTATATAATGCAGTGCTGGTTTGCTCTGGTAATAATGATGAAATCGTTTATTTTTAATGTTTTATCTATTTATTTGAATCCAATAGCAACATCTTGATTTCCATCCGCATGACCCATCAACGTCTTGATTCACTAACGTTACTCGGCAATAAGTGTCTACTCGCCTTAAGGAGCCCATGCTTTTGAAAAGAATACAATTGACTTAATAAATCGCTCAATCCATCTGTTACGCAAAAGTTGCTTAAGTTATTTAATGAATAAAGATCATTTCGCTTGTTCCCCTCCTAAATTTTCTCTCCTTGTCCGTACACTATGCCTGCCATCTTGCTTCCCAAGATGAATCCAGTGTGCAATTATGGCCGCGCTGTTTATGTGGATCGGAATATACTTGGTAAATTAAAAGGCATTCGCTACACTCACGCCCATTTATTAGGAAAATGTGACGTTTTATTTCTCCCACCACCGCTTCTACCTCTCGCTCGCCCATTGCTTGACGGTGGCATATGGGTGGAAGGTTGGGGGTGGGGGAGGGCTAGAGTATGACTGGGCAGGATGACAGCATGTTTATGCGGCAATTTTTATGTCGCTCGTACATCACACTGTTCTCTGCTTCCTCGTGCGTAATAGCTACCTATTTCATGCAATTTTTATGTCTTAGAAGACACACAAAAAAAATTTTTTAAATAAAACCGCATTCAAATAACAACTGATTTCCATTTGAGCAGTACAGATTCAGGTACCGATTTTCAACAACTGTGACTTTAGGCGGAGGGGGGAGGCGAGACGCTTCAAAACCCCCTGCTGATTGATTGCAACCTTTCCTACAAATCTGACTCTCGCGGTTGACTCATATTAAACAACAGTGAGGGTCTTCAGAGAAAGGTGAACGACTTTGAGTGACGTCATAGAAAGTTGAACATTTTTTTTTTAGTGACGTCATAGAAAGTTGAACATTTTTTTTTAGTGACGTCAGAAAAAGCTCAACTGTTGTAAATAAAAAAAGAACACAAACAGTTTTGCATGCAATTCACAGAACTATTAAGATTTAGTGAATTAAGTTAGAGAACTATAAACAGCTTTGCATACAATTCAGAGAATTCTTAAATGCAGTGAGTTAAAATAGAAAACAATAAAGAGGTTGCATACAATTCACATAACACTTAAAAAGCACTGAGTTAATTTAGAGAACGATATTTTAAAAAAAAAAGTAGTGAGTTAAGTAAGAGAACGATAAACAGTTCTGGATGAAAATCAAAGCAAAGTAAACAACAGTGAGTAAAATCAGATCGTTAAACATTTATGAATAAGATTAAATAATCCTAAATAGTTGTGAGTAAAAGTGTGTGAACAGTTTATATAAAGAATAAGCTAAAATGTAGTAATGTAGTAAAACCTGACGTAGTAAAACTTGACCTAGTAACATAGTAAAACTTGACGCAGTAACGTAGTAAAACTTGACGTAAAGTAACGTAGTAAAACCTGACTTAGTAACCACCATTTTTGAATCAATTCACAAAGTTAAAGTACAATGAGTAGTATCAGATAACTTATACATCCGTCAGCGCAAATCAGAGTACAAAGCACTTGCAGCCATAATAAGAGAGCGTTAAATACTAGTGAATAAAATTACATAACATTCAACAGTTGTGACCATAATAAGAGAACTTTGACCTCGAATGAGTATAGGTGGAGAACGTTTTATCATGGTGAGTAAGCTTAGAGTAAATACACTCCAGTAAGCTTAGAGTAAATACACTCCAGTAAGTTAGAAGAAATTTAGATTCCACTCATTAAAATCAAAGAATGTTACACTCTAGTGAAATAAATTTGAGAATATTGCATTATAATGAATAAAATAGACAAATGGACAACTGAAAAATCAGAGATTGATATATTTCAAGTGAGTACACTTGGAGAACTTTATTTTTCAGTGATTAGACTCAGAGAACAATTAGTAAAACCAGAGAACGTAAACTTCGCTCTGTAAATTCAGAGGATATAACATTTGATTGAGTTAAAGCGTGAAGATCAGTATGTACGTGTTTTCCTCAAACACAGCAAGTGAGGACCTTTCACTGACCCCTGACCTCTCTCCTATCCGGACTGCAGGCCAGGTGTTGTAACAAAGGTTAATCATTGAAGTCATAATGCCATCTTCCCTCCTTCCACCATAATGCTATCAAATTCATGTCCATCTACACTTGAACTTCTTAGGCTTATACTACATTAAAGTTGTCGCTGTTGGAGAATGCACTATTCTCCTCAACACATTTCGTATAGAGATGACTGTCACTTTTACAAAGATGATTTGCTATGCTAAGAAATATAGAGATGACTGTCACTTTTACAAAGATGATTTGTTATGCTAAGAAATATAGAGATGACTGTCACTTTTACATAGATGATTTGCTATGCTAAGAAATAAAATGTGAAGATATTCATCATGTAAATTGAGTATAAACATATGTTAAACGCATAAGTAAAACATAACAGAAAATGAAGTACTCTAACAGAAGTCAGACGAATGAGTAGGGTTCATGCAAAGTTCAAAATGGAGGTTGCTTATTGTATGTTTTATTTTACCGGCATTATCATACATCAAAATATTCACTTGTTTTAACTATGCGTATTATAATGTTTTTTTTGAATATATTTATATTTTTCCTAAAGGACTATGTATTCTTGAATCTATCTATCTATCTATCTATCTATCTATCTATCTATCTATCTATCTATCTATCTATCTATCTATCTATCTATCTATCTATCTATCTTTCTATATATCTATTACTTTTATCGTCCTGTCTTTCTGTCATTCTAGTGCTCTATTGTTTCATCTACAGTTCTGTTATTGAATCTGTCATTGTATTTACTATCTTAATGCTATCGCTATTATACTATAGTTCTAGTTTCCATTATTCTTAAAGTTTCTTTTATTGCTATTCTTATTTCTTTGTCTTGATTTCCGTTTTTGTATTGTGTATTACTTGCTTTAGTCTAATATTTCTTAAACAGTGTGCATGCGTTTCCAAAGAAAAAGAAAATAGCAACATAATATTGACACAGTGTAAATGCGAAACAGTTTCTTCTTCATTTTTTTTTCTCATAAAACATTTTCTTTTCTCTCCATTATTATTTTCTTCTCGAATGTCTTTTCCTTTCGTCTCCTCATGGCTTTTCTTCAAGGAACGCTCGAAGGACCCACCAAGCCCCTCAGATCAGGCAGTTCCCAGTGTTTCAACTCAACCATGCGTGACTAAATGAGGACTTAGGTATGAAGCCCAAAGCGAGAGCACAAAGTAGTCCATCAAATTGCACTGCTTGCTTAGAATGTCGTCAAGGCAGACAACTCTTCCATACTCAGTGCGCTATGCTTGTCGAGGTGCGTACTGTAGGTTCTTCGTTGGGAGTCGCCTCGAGCTGACAAGACAGGGGCGATACAGGAGGCAGAAGACAATAAAACAAAAGTCCGCAACCCGTGTCGTGACGGCTACATACTGTTGGCGCGACTGTAACGAATGGTCTGTCATTTCAGAATTCTGCCACCACCTCCCTTCCTCCATACATACACAAAACAAGAAAAATGAACCCCCCAACACACACAAAACAAGAAAAATGAACCCCACAACACACACAAAACAAGAAAAATGAACCCCCCCAACACATCCACGGAGAAAGTATAAGCCGTACCACTTTTGATGCCAAGGAAAAATCACCACTCGAGAATTCAAACTATTGGTTCTTAAGGGGAAGAATATGAACATAGTTGTTACACTAAGCTTAGATAGTGCGAATGATTGTTACTTTAACTTTAGATAGTGCGAATGATTGTTACTCTAACTTTAGATAGTGCGAATGATTGTTACACTCACTTTGGATAGTGCAAATGATTGTTACGCTCACTTTGGATAGTGCAAATGATTGTTACACTCACTTTGGATAGTGTGAATGATTACTATGCTCACTTTGGATAGTGCACATGATTGATATGTTCACTTTAGATAATGCGAATGTGGGCAGAATAAATTTGTCAACACCTATTTCTAGAATAAATTGTTATACAAATTGTTAAATTATCAAAGCGACCCAACTGAGCACTCCTTATGCTGGTATTTTGTAAGTGTCAGAGTTTGAGTAAAAATATCGAATTGAGAATATGCAAGTAATTGCTGATGCAATCTAAACCAGTTTCAACTGGATGAGTAGTTTTTATTACCCAAATGGTTACGGTTTAAGGGAATGAGATCAGGCATTGGCCTGAGATCAAAAGTTTACTTACTGTAGAGAATTCTATTGTTTAATCACTTCGAATTTGTAGTGGCAAGAAGTCCGGTCATGAAAGACGGCCATCAGCTTAATAATGAGTAATCTGACTGATTGAGAGATAAAGGACTATTTGCTATTGATATGTTATACTTGTGTTTTACGTAGAGATTATTATGTGAGTAGACTATTATTTCTACACATTGTGAACTAAGAAGTATGCTAAACACTAGACAATATTTTTTTTCTAATGAATACGTTCATAACATTGATATGCTGTATTTATTATGCTGTGTATGTATTAGGCTAATAAATACACTAGCAGTAAACTGTAAGTTGAGACTTCAGTGTAAGAGATTTAGGGATGAATAAACTGGAAACTTAGCATTTGTTCCCTGATTATATTTACAGGGACTTAGCAGCCCTTTCTTGTTTGTGCCTGAATCTCCTGGTTCAGATATTATAAACAGCTACGACCATGGTAGATGCGAGAAGTATCTATCATAGTGTGTTAAAGTGTAAGGAATACTATAAGGGTTTAGTTTATTCAGATAACGTATGATAAATCATTTATCGTCCACGTTTTCCATTTGCTAATAATAATACTTTTAGATTAAGCATAATGAAGTATTTTATTCAACAACTTATGAAACAAAATAGTAGCCTTGTTTTCATTGTATTGTTAAAGTATAATAGGACCAGTCTTTTTCTTTAATGAAAACAACAGGAATAAATTAACGGTCTTTAAAGTTAGTTAATCCATACCACCTTTAACAGTCACTTTGAGAGAGTTAAATTTTATATCAAATCCATTAGCTATAAAAACATATTTTGTTTATATTCAGCATATTTTCTAATGGTGAACTTGACTTCGAAACCAAGTCACGCCAGGAGTTAGCTGTGTGTTCTATATTTTTTCTATGGATATGTGTTGTATATTTTTTCTATTTCAAAATTGGAAATTTTCGCATATCTAAAACTAGATCACTAAGCATGCGGACTGATATTCCAGGCAGCTGATAATTCCAGGATGTCTTGCCATCCGACACGGGTACTGGTGAAAGATGTGGCAGCTTAACATATCTTTGATCGCTCGCTGATGGAAATCGGCCAGATGAGTTTTCAGATCGTCCATAACGGGAAACATGCGCACTGCCTCACTTTTTGGTGACGTCACTGCACTTAAAAGCACTACCAGTAAATGGTCACATGAATTCCTCTCCATGAGGTGAACATTGTGAGACATTCGTTCGTCCTCACACTCGCATGAAGCGCGTATTCTACGAGTGCACATAGCCTACCTGAATAATACTGATCGAGAGATGTCCTTTCAGTTCGTGTGGTTTCTGTTCTACGAGCACGATAGTCTTGCTAAATAATTGTTGAGAGATATCAATCCAGAGTGGGAAGTTTCTCAAGTCTACGAGTACATAGTCTTACTAATAATGGTCACAGATTTCAATCCAGCTCTCGTAGTTTCTATAGTCTACGAGTATATAAAGTCATAGTATATAATGGCAAGAGATTTCAGTATCTGTGACATCTGCATTCCCACTATGCTCTCTACAAATACACAAGTCTGACTTTCTTCGTTAGAATCCGTGCGGGTTCAGTTCAGTAAGAAAGGTTTGTTTCCACGAACAGTTTGGAACATCAGCCTCTAGTGTTGTGCATCATTTAGTTGCTGTCGATCATTCTTGGTGGTCTCGCCTAGCCTGGATGGACTTGCACAGGCAGGTGGTTACAACATATCACGTGATTATAGGCCCCGGGATGCAAGTTATAACAGTCAAACAAGGAATGGATTAAAGACGGTGGGGATGTACGGTCTAGGCCTCTAGGGAATATTCTTATCCCCGAAGTTTGTTGAACGTTTGAAAATTTGTATCTGGTACAATAACGGACAAATGTTATCATTCAAAGCTAAATATGCACTTGCACACATACACTAGTGTATGCGCACGCACGCACGCACGCACGCGCGCACACACACACACACACACACACACACATACACACACACAGATAGATAGATAGATAGATAGATAGATAGATAGATAGATAGATAGATAGATAGATAGATAGATAGATAGATAGATAGATAGATAGATAGATAGATAGAACATACTCAGCATCTTTCAACGGTAAAAAATAATAGACACAAGATTTAGAATTGCATAAATAGGGTTAATGAGTAAAATGTTTTATAGAGCTGCATTTACACGTGGAAAATAGACCATTAGAATTCGTACGCCCTGCTTCGGGAAACTTGTGAATTATGCTTCTTTAGATGCTATAGTTAAACACATTAAGACCCATATTTATGATTGTCTGCTCTGGCACGTGACATGTTTATTTCTATTTAGCTTCGTTCTTACGCAATCATTCTCCCTACATTAATTTTGTGAACCGTCAACGCGTACCTGCTCTCTATTATATGTTCTCGTACAAACGCAAAGAAATATGACAGGAGACGTATGTGTATAGGTCAGTATTTTGTCAGTTTATTGTCGGGTTTCGTTATGCGGGCTGACCAATATTCGGTTGACCACTTTCTTAAAAAGACTGACCAAGAAACCTGCCAGTAAATGTCTACCAAAGAGAAAATATCTCCTTACTCAATATTTACCACAAAATAAAGTAATATTTGTCTTGAACGCCAATGTGATCCGTTGGCACGTCGATTGCTGTGTCAATTATAATCCTGACAAACGAAAAGAGTTTGCATCTCAAAGTCCGATATCTAATTCTTTGCTCTCGGCGTGGTGTGTCTAGCCGTCTGCATGGTCTTTCTCACTAAGCTCTTGTCTGATAACATCAGACTATTGTCAGAGAGGCACGAGCTACTGACCCATCCCCCAATGACCGTTATGTCCATAAACGTGATCTCATCAGGCTTTTTCTACAAAGTGGTAATTCCAAACACGTTGGTCACTTGTCGAGATTTGTCAAGAGAATAATGGTCACTCCAAGCTATCTGTTTATTTGCTTGGAATTTTTAATTTTCTGCAGTCCTCGCTTTTCGACAGCACAATTAATTTGATAATACTGTACTTATGTATTTTGTTTTGTGCCAAATGTTACCGCTACCATCAATTTCTGTCGTCGATAACTACGTGCGAAAAGAAATATGAATAATCAGCAGCAAGTCACATTTATCAGTATCATCAACAACCACAATAAAACTATTATTAAAATCATCAATATGATCATCATAGTCAACAACCACCACAACATTTTTACGATAAAATTAGCTAGAATGTTTGACAAACACATGCAACGTCAACAAATACGATTGAAATAGAATTTAAAATATGTTATTGTTCCTATATGACGAAATATTATTGTTTTAAATGTTAAATGACTAACAAGAATTAAGAAATAGCTAACTTTATTAATATTTATAAACAAACGTTTGTTTATTTCTTAAGGTACATATCAATTATTTGTTGGGAAAACTCTATTTTTACCGTAAGTACATAGATAATGCACATGCTTGCTGTGAAGCTTTCGTGCGGTGAAAAGATACAAAATCGAGACAATGTTAAGGCCTGAACATGCCTGCTTCAGTGAATAAGTGATTTGTACCAAGGCAACATTTCGTTTGCTGTTCTCACTGACACAGTGTATCGTTCGCTATCTTCAGACAGCGCCCTGCATACTGTGCTTGGTCTGCAGTCAGGCTTACGTCTTCGAGGAACATAACGTCAAGCTTTCTGTCGTCACTTTCTCGTCATTCGCTATTGTTGAGCTATTGTTGCCGTATGGTCTACTAGAGGACGTGCACTGACTAGAGTGATTAAATCCCTTCACTCACAACCCTTGACTGAGTACAGTTCTCTTTTTCCCTTTCTCTGTTGACTGCGATCTAACATACTGGAGTACTTAACACAGTTTGCACTTTGTCCCCAGTTAGTTTTATTTGCTGGCCGTTTATAATAATAATAAATTTTACCGCAAACAAACACAAATACAGGTCACATGATCACCTCACGTTATTCTTGTGCAAAAAGCGACTGCACAATATTTGACATTTAGGTAATTTTGCTTGCTGGTTACAAAAAAAAAAAAAAAAGAACAACAAACAAACCCCGACAATCACACAACTTCAAATGCTAATATATAACATTTAATTGAATTTAGTATACATAATGAATCATTTCTTTTCAGCAGTAAATTATATGAATGAGTGTTTACAAATTGCTTGCTGGAATACCATGTCATTGTCATTTGTTACTGCAGCTGTTACAAGTTTACAAACGACTTTTATTATATTAAAGTCATCTGCATTCTGACATTTCATTAGTTCTTTCTATTTTTAATTCAAACTCTATTTAGGTCTCACTCAGCGTGACTACAATCCGAACCACAATCTAATAAGTGTCTATAGACTGAATGACGTACGTCCATTTGCATCGTTTGTGACAGGTTTGACCGTTCATGGATCGGAAGCTGCGACAGGAGTTACAAGGTAATGACTCCATCTTTCATTGTCTCATTCAGTCACACTATTACACCAGGTTCTGGAGTAATACATGTACGCGTACAACAAGGTGTTACGTCATAAGTATAATTATCCAACATAAATTAATTTCGTCAGGCTGAAACTAATAATAGTGTCAAGAAATATTCTGGATGGAATCAATAAACGGTTCTGAGATGAAATTCTGACAAGAGGAGCCATGTCACAAAGTGACGAGTGTGTTTTTCAACATATATCTTCTGATTGGGGAGATTTTAGACTGGATTTGGCAATTGATTTATTTTTATATAGTTTATACTTTATTTGGCCATTGGTTTAGTTTTATAGAGTTTATACTTTATTTGGCCATTGGTTTATTTCTTTAGAGTTTATACTATATTTGGCGATTGGTTTATTTCTATAGAGTTTATACTATATTTGGCGATTGGTTTATTTCTATAGAGTTTATACTATATTTGGCGATTGGTTTATTTCTATAGAGTTTATACTATATTTGGCGATTGGTTTATTTCTATAGAGTTTATACTATATTTGGCGATTGGTTTATTTCTATAGAGTTTATACTATATTTGGCGATTGGTTATGTTGAGAAAAATGTTCGCAAAGCATTTCATGCTGCAATTCCATTTGTTTTTCGGTGAATTCAGTCAATTGATCACGAACGTTAACTAATAAACAAAATTTCTAATTAATAAATTAAAAATGTATATTTCTGATTATTGGATTATAAATAATCCCTGTAGTTTCATCAGTTTTGAAGTTATTATAAAATAAAGCTACTTAATCAACATTTGTGCTGTAATAAGTTTGTCCTTAAAAATTGAAATATATGAACATTAAAACAATAAAATAGAACAACAACAACCAATATGGGTGTAGTAGAAAGTACAAAGAGTGGTGTAGTAGAAAGTACAAAGAGTGGTGTAGTAGAAAGTACAAAGAGTGGTGTAGTAGAAAGTACAAAGAGTGGTGTAGTAGAAAGTACAAAGAGTGGTGTAGTAGAAAGTACAAAGAGTGGTGTAGTAGAAAGTACAAAGAGTGGTGTAGTAGATAGTACAAAGAGTGGTGTAGTAGAAAGTACAAAGAGTGGTGTAGTAGAAAGCACAAAGAGTGGTTTAGTAGAAAGCACAAAGAGTGGTGTAGTAGAAAGTACAAAGAGTGGTGTAGCAGAAAGTACAAAGAGTTGTGTATTAGAAAGTTCAAAGAGTAAAGTAAAAGAATTGCTTTCAGTGTATAATATTTTTTTAAAATCTGAACAACTGAACTAAAAGTGTGAAATTTTGTACGTCTGAACTGTAGAATTTTGCACGTCTGCACAGAGTGTAGAACTTTGTACGTTTCAAATGTACAATTTTGTACGTCTAAACTCTAGAATTTTGTACGTCTATAGAGAGAATGTAAAATTGTGTACGTTTCAAATGTAGAATTTTGTACTTGAATTTTGTACTTAAACTGGAATTGTGTACGTCTGAACTATTGAATTTTGTATGTCTGAACTTAGAGTGTAGAATTGTATATGTCTGAACTGTAGAATTTTGTACCTATAAAGAAAGAAAGAAAGAAAGAAAAAAAAAGAAAGAAAGAAAGAAAGAAAGAAAGAAAGAAAGAAAGAAAGAAAGAAAGAAAGAAAGAAAGAAAGAAAGAAAGAAAGAAAGAAAGAAAGAAAGTTGAAGTAAATTAACACAAGACAATACTCAACACACTCTACTGCCTATTAGCTGGTTCATAATGTCTGTCGGTGTGTATTTGAACAGAGTTTGATTTATCCAGAGAGAGTGATATATATTATGTTTTGTGCTTACATGGATCGGCAAAACACGTTACTACCACGCGAATAGATGATAAATCTCACATTAATGATTTTCGCACATTTGCGACGTGGAAAATACTAAGCAGTATTGACCCGTTTACATTGTGATAAACACTAAGTAGTAATGACCCATTTTCATTGTGGAAAATACTAAATGCATTGTCCCGTTTTCATTGCGGAAAATATTAAATGGCATTGTCCCGTTTTCAATGTGGAAAATATTAAATAGTATTGTCCCGTTTTCATTGTGGAAAATATTAAATGGTATTGTCCCGTTTTCATTGCGGAAAATTTAAATGGCTTGTCTCGTTTTCATTGTGGAAAATATTAAATGGCATTGTCTCGTTTTCATTTTGGAAAATATTAGATGGCTTGTCCCGTTTTCTCTGTGAAGTCGCGCAATACAAGTATTTCACGAGGGCTTGGTATAGCAATATCCTGTAATAGTCGAGCGTTAAAATGGCTGTATTTGTCGACTAATAAATTATTATAGAAACACAATGAGCCAAGTAGAATGATATGTTCACGTGTGGCTATCATTACAGCCAGCAACACTTTGGTCTCAGTGTAATTTTCCAAATTACTTGTTTATGTTTTGTTTGGTAAGCACTTAGCATAACTTCAGAGTTTTGCATTCTCTGAGGTAATGTTTGGCGAATGTTTTAATCGTGTAGATCATAGGATTTAACGAACTGTGTTAAGTGACTCATCATCGTATTTAATGGATTGTGTTAAGTGACTCATCATTGTATTTAATGGACTATGTTAAGTATATAGATCATAGTATTTAATGAACTGTGTTAAGTGACTATCATAGTATTAAATGGTCTGTGTTAAGTGATTCATCATTGTATTTAATTGATTATGTTAAGTGACTCATCATAGCATTTAATGGACTGTGTTAAGTGATTGATCTTATGATTCATTGGACTGTGTTAAGTGATTGATCCAGAATGCACTCACCTTTGGGGGCTGCGGATACGAAATGTCTTAAACGACTTTTCCCCATTCTGTTGCCTTTTGATGTCGGTGGACTAACGTAAGAACCGTATCAGAAAGAGATTCATGTTGTCGTAAAGACAACCATAAGGAAAGAAATATCTATGCTGAAGACAATTGTTTATCAAGGTCACTTAATATGGTTTGTATTTGTCACAGTTCGTCATGCAAACACCGATTAACGAGAGATAACCAATTGAATTTGTTTCAGGATTGACTTGCGGACTTTCAAACTCTACCATTTGATTCGCTTTCATCTATGGTCTATGCAGTTCCATTTGTCTTCCAGTCATGACTTTAATCGGCTGGCACTCACTTGGATTTACGGCCCTGTCCAGTCTCTGCTAGGTTGTGGATTTCCTAATTTATTCCAAACTTGGCGTAGTATACATGAAGTGGAAATACAATAAGAGGGCTCTGCTCGCCATAGAAACCCAAGAGCAAACAGAACTCAGATATCGTAAAGATGTTTGCATTTGTGCTATCTCGATATATCAGGGTGCTTGGCAAGGATATACTTTCGCTCTTTCTTCATTCACGCAAAGTCGTATTTGATTAACTCTGCGTATGGAGCCCGTTAGGAAATACGCATTTATAAAGTTCCCAGAGTTTGATTATTTCCGCAATTATTGTTATTTGCTATATTTTTATTTGTTATTATTTATTCGACAATTATTCTCACAACTCTGTTTAATTATTTTTTTCTCATTTTGTAGGAATCGTGTTGTTGCGATAAACCACATGGCAAATAAAATATCACAGTTATTTTGATATGGTATTTAGTAGCATTTGTAACAGTCAATTTGATAATGGCAATAGCAGTATTTGTAACTGTCATATTGATATGGTATTTGATAGTATAACAGTAAGTTGGATATAGTATTTACTACTATATGCAGTCTATTTCATATAAGATTTTGATAATACTTGTAAGAGTCTGTTGGATTTGGTATTTAGGAGTACTTTTAATAATCTATTTGATTTGGTACTTAGTACAGTCTGTTGGATATGGTATTTAACAATTTTTTTATTTGGTACTTAGTAGCATTTGAAACAGTCACATGGTATGTAGTAGTATTTGTAACAGTCAGTTTGATAGTGTCAGTAGCAGTATTTGTAACAGTTATTTGACATGTCAGTCAGTTTGATGCAGTCTGTCTAATAATGTTATTTGTAGTATTGTATCATTTTGTCTTATAGTGTTAGTAGTAGTATTGTAACAGTCAGTCTGATAGTGCTATTTTCAGTGAATGTAACAGTCAGTTAGATCGTATTATTAGTTTTATTATAAATGTGTGTCTTATTTTGATTTTACCAGTTCTTGTAACAGCAGTCTGTTTCTAGTAGTAGTGTGACAGTCTTTCTGATATTGTTATTACCATCCGTAAATATCAGTCTGGTAGTTTTTATACTTGTACTGTAACAGTATTTCTGATAGTATTATTAGCAGTACTGCAACAATCAGTCTGATATTGTTATTATGTGTGTTTGTTATTACCAGTGCTTCTAATAGTCAGTCTGATAGTGTTTAGTAGCATTGTAATAGTCTGAGTGATAGTGTTATTACCACTTCTTGTGACTGTCAGTCTGATTGTATTATTTGTAGTAATGTAACTTTCTGTCATATAGTGTTTTTACCATTACTTGTAATAGTAGTCTGATAGTGTTATTATTAATATTGTGACAATCTCTCTCATATTGTTATTAGCAGTGTTTGTAAATATCAGTTTAATAGTGTTGTTAATAGTATATTTACAGTCTAGTGTTGTAGCAGTTAGTCTCATAGTGTTATCAGTAGTATTGTAACAGTCAATCTGATTGTGTTATTATTATTACTGTAACAGAGTGTCTGACAGTGTTATTAGTAGTATTGTAACAATCTGATAGCATTATTAGTAGTAACTGTAATAGTTTTATTACCCCTGCTTCTAACAGTAAATCTGCTAGTATTATTAGTAGTACTGTAACAGACAGTTTGATTGTGTTGTTAGTAATGTTGTAACAGTCAGTCTGATAGTATTAGTAGTATTACTGTAACAGTCAGTTTGATTGTGTTATTAGTAATGTTGTAACAGTCAGTCCGATAGTGTTCTTATTAGTACTGTAACAGTCAGTTTGATAGTGCTATTATTATAATTGTAACTAACAGTTTGATAGTGTTATTAGTATTATTGTAACACTGCGTTTGGTAGTGTTATTAGTATTATGTATAATAGTTAATTCTTCATGTCACTGGTAGTACTTGTAATAGCATAAAAGTGACATTCTCAATTTGCAGCCAACTTGATAGCGTTCTTAGTAATATATGTCACAGTGTGAAACAGTCACTCGCATATTACAGTCAACTTGATAGCTTCATTAGTAATATATGTCATAGTGTGAAACAGTCAGTCGCATTTTGCAGTCAACTTGATTACGTCATTAGTAAGATATGTCAAAGTGGGACAAAATTCATTCGCACACTCATAGTCAACTTGATTACGTCAAAATGACTTCCTGTGGTTAGGTACCTGAAACACGGGCACGGACAGTCAGACGAAAAGTAAATTTTCAGTGTCCGTCGTTAAAGTACAGACGATGTACATGTTCCAGCTCTTACAAAAGTGAAATATATACAAAGCGATATCAAGCTCACTAATTAAAAGTCAAATCTATACAATGCGGCTTTATTCTCGTTAAGTAATAGTCAAATCTATACAATGCGGCTTTATTCTCGTTAAGTAATAGTCAAATCTATACAATGCTGCTTTAATCTCGTTAAGTAATAGTCAAATCTATACAATGCGGCTTTATTCTCGTTAAGTAATAGTCAAATCTATACAATGCGGCTTTATTCTCGTTAAGTAATAGTCAAATCTATACAATGCGGCTTTATTCTCGTTAAGTAATAGTCAAATCTATACAATGCGGCTTTATTCTCGTTAAGTAATAGTCAAATCTATACAATGCGGCTTTATTCTCGTTAAGTAATAGTCAAATCTATACAATGCTGCTTTAATCTCGTTAAGTAATAGTTAAATCTATACAGTGCGACGTAAAGCTCGCTAATTAATAGTGAAATCTATACAAAGCGAATTTAACTTCGCTAATTAATAGTGAAATTTGTACAAATCGACTCTACCCTCAATACCTTAATGTCAAATCTATACAAAACGACTTTAAGCTAGATAGCTTAATAGTCAAATCTATACAAAACAACTTTAAGCTAGCTAACTTTATAGTCAATACATATGTAATTGTTATAAACATCTAAAAGAAATATAAATATCACATGTATCATTTCATTGTTGCATTAATAAACTTAAACATATTTGTTTTTATTTTTTTTGCTTAGTGAGAAATCACTAATTCCTAAACACAGTTTGATAATTTGTTGTGTCCACCTCTGGATAGGGATTATCATTTAGAGGCGAGAGAGAGAGAGAGAGAGAGAGAGAGAGAGAGAGAGAGAGAGAGAGAGAGAGAGAGAAAGAGAGAGACAGACAGACAGACAGAGACAGACAGACAGAGAGAGAGAGAAAATGAAAACTACAATATCACTGAGACAAGAGACTTATGATTTTTTACCTTTACGTACGTATTATGTCTGTCTGTCTAACCATCCGTAGATCTCTCTCTCTCTCTCTCTCTCTCTCTCTCTCTCTCTCTCTCTCTCTCTCTCCTCTCTAAAAGCGTGAAGAAATGTAGCAGCGTTTATAATTTTTTATTTCATTGCTGTTCATTTTTGTTTTAATTTGATTTCCTTTGTGCTAGTGTGCTTCACTGTTTCAATTCGGCGCAGCAACATCCTTGAGAAAGAATAAATATTCGACATGGCAAAAAATATGCAAGAAAGTTGCTGACAAAACAATAGCACAACATTCAAGAAATGTTGTGATAAAGCATGGCTAAAATTATTGAGGAAAATAGATAATAAATCAATTGCAAAAAACATTCAGGAAATTTACTGCCAAGGCAATGGCAAAAATCATTCAGTAAGTTGCTAACAAAACAATGGATAATCTGTAACATAACAATGAGGATTTGGTAAGGACAATGACCTGTTCGTAAAAGAACAAAAACAATTTGTAACAGACCATTGTCAATTTGGTAATGAAACAATGACGAATTTGTATCAGAACAGTTACGAGTTGTAACAAAACAATGACGTGTTCCTAACTCGTAAGTGTACTGAGTTGTAACAAAACAATGACATGTTTGTAACAGGACATTTACGAGCTGATAATAAAACAATGACGAATTGATAACAGAAAAGAGACGAGCTGATAATAAAACAATGACGAATTGATAACAGAAAAGAGACGAGCTGGTAATTAAACAATTACGGAATTGATAACAGAAAAGAGACGAGCTGGTAACAATTTGATATAGAAACAAAACAATGGCGAGTTAGTAACGGAACAATGGCGAGTTAGTAACGGAACAATGGCGTTAGTAACGGAACAATGGCGAGTTGGTAACAGAACTGTAAAACGTGCTACTGACAGGATAAGAGTGCCTAATAATAAATTACTGACTAATATATTTTCAATAATAGAATTTAATTTTCATAACGTAATTTTAAACGTAATTCATGCTAAATGGTAAATACTACAAAACTCAACGCTATTATCTAAATCACTATAATTTAATTTAACTTTCATCATTATTTTTTATTATTAATATATGATGCATGTTTAATTGTGTCAGAAAATTTAGAAATTTCTGGTATTGTGGTGTCATGTATCAGTTTTGTCAATGAAGGCACAAAACAGCTTTCTGATTTCTCGAGAATACAAAGTCACCAGTACCTGAAATAAAGTCAGTATTGATAAACAATTCATGAATACAAGTAAGCTTAAGCACGTCGATATTTTCTAAAATAGGAAGTAAATAAAACTTAATGCCTATTGTATATCAACTTTGTCTGTCTCCAAAATACATTTACTATTATGTTGTTTCACACCAATGGTTACATCATATTTTTTCTTGACTCCCACACAATGTGTTATCGAGTTGCTTTCACACCAATCGCTATATCACATTTTCTGACTCCCACACACATGAATTATCAAGTTACGTCACACTGATCTTTATTGTACATGACAAAACAAAACAGCAAGACTGTTAAGCGTTCATGAAAGAGATCATTGCCACATGAAAATTAGAATTCGTAATACGCAGTACGAAACCTATTTTGCTTCGCATTGCATTGTCCACCTGTCATAACAGTTTGAAAGCTTTGTAGCCGATATGCGGACTCGTCTCATTGCTTTTGTACTGAGTGTCTCTAAAACATTTCAAATTATCTTGTTACATTAATCTAATAGGCAATATCATCACAATTTAGGGTTTTTCAAATTATCTTGTTACATTAATCTAACAGGCAATGTCGACACAATTTAGTTTACTTCGCGCATGCATCTAGAACACTCACTGTTCGTTTGACGACGACAGTAAAGAATTATACGAAGTGTTTGCATCATGCGTGCACAAGACTACATAGACACAGACTCCTTAATGGTTTACTGCTTTTGAAAGTACTTATTCTTCTCAGAGTCTTGTTAGTAAGGGCTGCAAACATGCATACTTTCAACTGGTGTTTTAAACAGCTTACGTTTGCTGTATCGTCGTTCTCAAATGGCTTACGTTTGCTGTACCGTCGTTCTCAAATGGCTTATATTTGCTATATCTTCGTTCTCAAATGGCTTACGTTTGCTGTATCTTCGTTCTCAAATGGGTTACGTTTGCTGTATCTTCGTTATCAAATGGCTTACGTTTGCTGTATCGTCGTTCTCAAATGGCTTACGTTTGCTGCATCGTCGTTCTCAAATGGCTTACGTTTGCTATAATCGTCGTTCTCAAATGGCTTAAGATTGCTGCACTGCTATTCTTATACGGTTTACGTTTGCTGCCTACCCGCCCACTCATCCCTACAACGGTAAATAGTCTTAGAACTAGTTTCAATGCGACCCACATAGTTTCTAAGATGAAAGAATGGAGTTATCGTATTTTGTCTTCTCTCTGTCATTTTACATCCGTTTGTTGAAATCCTGGCCATATGGAGACAACTTTCTATTAGGAGCGTGTTGTTGCGGGGATGGGGTGGGGGTGGGGGGTGTAACGAATTAAATATAACAAACTATTTTGCCCTAATCTTTTTTTCTGGCAGTTGGTTTCATCCAGAACATCAACTGATTAATGCTTGTCAGTTTATTGGCTGTAATTGTTTCCCAGGAGAGTCCATAATTTACCTCTGAAAAAAAAACTTTATTTTTTTACACCGTTCCAGTTTTATCCCATTGAAGGTTGTTTTAATTTAATAATATTTAATAGGTTTCAATGAACATTTTGGAGAATATGTCCATTAGAATCCAGAGTTCGTGACCTATTTCTTGTCTGCCCCTCACCCCACCTCGCCCTCACAACCTCTTCAAACACACATTTAAACTAAGGTTCTGTTTGTATAATTAATGGGTCTAAGACATTCAGATTCCGTTCCGAGAGCTGATCCTTCATGTAAAATAGTTCCATATCAGTGTCTACAAACGTGATTAGGGGAGGTAAGTAAACAGTGACATGAGAGGGTTGTGTCTCCTGCATAGCGTCTAATCAGCTAGCGTCCCTGGGGCTTATAGAGGAACGTATTTTGTCGAGCGAAATGACTAAAAATGTGTACTAGACAGATCCGAAAAGAGGTAACAAACCGATATCTGATTTATGGAAGATCGCATAATAAATATGCACACAGCTGATATCAGTCAGTGTAAATAACCAAACCGATTTACAGTGTTCCGAATATCGCGTTCCCTGTACTTGTTGTGCTTCTTACATTGGCAGTCTTCGTAAGCTAATAAATGATTTCCAATGAAGTATCGGCTTCGAAGCTAAAGATTTCAGTATTTCGATATGTCTTAATCCGCTCCCATTTTGTGAAGAGTGGGTAGAATATTAGCCTGCCCCGGACTGGTGGCGTTGATTGTACAGTTGGGTGAGAGGCAGACCTGTTTGACAAAGTCAACGTGTCGAGTGTCTGGAGAACGTATTACTTCCCTTTATATCGAGTACGGCAAAATTTGCACAGGAAGTGACACCAGTACACATCCCTAACCCTTTCTCCTCTGACGTTGCTTTGATACTGAGATCTATTCCCCTCCAACCCACCCACCCCACACACACAAATATTTTCTTAACTACCTTTCTTGCTTCTCCACGCAAGCATGACATTATGCCTGTACAACCGCGCTGATAAATCGCGCAAATGATTTGTCTTGATATATAAATCATAGTGGAGTAGCGGAAATGTTTGTTTATTTGTTTATTTATTTCAGTCTTGCAACCTTACATTGAAAATTGTATGTTTTGTTTATTTGTTTATTTATTTCAGTCTTGCAACCTTACATTGAAAATTTTATCTTTTGTTTATTTGTTTATTTATTTCAGTCTTGCAACCTTACATTGAAAATTTTATGTTTTGTTTATTTCGATTCATGTTCCAGTGAAAGACACTCCCATACAGAATAATGCAGTTCGTAACAGCACGTCACTTCAAATTGGGTAATGATTTGAGACTGGGGACAACAGCACGTCACTTCAAATTGGGTACATGATTTGAGACTGGGGACAACGGCACGTCACTTCAAATTGGGTAATGATTTGAGACTGGGGACAACAGCACGTCACTTCAAATTGGGTAATGATTTGAGACTGGGGACAACAGCACATCACTTCAAATTGGGTATATGATTTGAGATTGGGTATTGTTTAGGGTGAGATTTAGGAAATCAATGGTTGAACATGGGTTTAGTTAGTTTGAGATTAAGGAAGACCGGGGTTAAACATTGGTTTAATAGGTTGTGTCTGAGGAGGACTAAGGGTGAACATTGATTTAGTTAGGTTGAGACTAAGGAAGACTGGAGTAAGCATTGGTTTAATAGACTGAGATTGAGGAAGACTGGAGTAAGCATTGGTTTAATAGACTGAGATTGAGGAAGATTGGAGTAAGCATTGGTTTAATAGACTGAGATTGAGGAAGATTGGAGTAAGCATTGGTTTAATAGACTGAGATTGAGGAAGATTGGAGTAAGCATTGGTTTAATAGACTGAGATTGAGGAAGATTGGAGTAAGCATTGGTTTAATAGACTGAGATTGAGGAAGATTGGAGTAAGCATTGGTTTAATAGACTGAGATTGAGGAAGACTGGAGTAAGCATTGGTTTAATAGACTGAGATTGAGGAAGACTGGAATTATGTTTATTGTATAACTGAGGATTTATTTGTATAATTAGGGTTCAAGTATTGTTTTATTTTAAGTGTGTACTCGTATAAATATGTATTGGGATTGCGGCTAAGGAAGACCTGTTAATATATTTGTGCGTGTGTTATATAATAATGTTATCGTCTAGATAGTATACTTGTTTGTTGGCAGGTGTGTACGTAAACTATAAATGTCTTTGTTGTATGTTTATGAAGTTACGAAAGGAGGCGAAAACTTGTGAGCTATTTTGAATCTAACGGAATATCTAATATATGAATATTTTGAAGCTAACAGAATGTCTAACTTGTGTGAGTATTTTGAAGCTAACATAATATCTAACTTTTGAGTGGGTATTTTGAAGCTAACAGAATGTCTAACTTGTGAGTGGGTATTTTTAACTAACAGATTATCTAATTTGTGAGTGGGTATTTTGAAGCTAGCAGATTATCTAATTTTTGAGTATTTTGTAGCTAACAAAATATCTAACATGTCGGTATTTTGAAGCTAACAGAATATCTAACCTACACAAATGTGAGGAAATAAATAAAAGAAAGTAGTAAACAGAATATGTAATTTATACAAATTTAGAGAAGTAGCTAACATAATTTCATAAACAGAACACAGACACAGCTTATTAAACAGGGATCTGACTTACAAAATATTTAGAAATGCCTAACATAATTTAGTAAACATAAAATCTTACTTATACAAATATAGGGAAATGCCTAACACAATTTAGTAAAAAGAATATCTAACTTACACAAATATGGGGAAATGCCTAACAGAATTTAGTAAAAAGAATATCTAACTTACACAAATATGGGGAAATTCCTAACAGAATTTAGTAAAAAGAATACTTAATGAACTTAATACTTAATGCAAACCTACCGTTACAGTTTTAATGTCAGGTTTTCAATAAATCTCATTGAAATGGGGAAACAATGACTACAACTAAAATAATGCAGAAACACTGACTCCAATTAAAAAATGCAAAAACAAATAAAAAACTAGCTTTTAGAAATGTGCTTCACACGTGATTAAGAATAAATTCCCTTTTTGTGAATTTTCAACTTTTGGTCTAGTAATAGATTTCACACCCCAGAATACACGACAAATATATTTTTGTTCCAGAAGTTGTACCTACTTAAGATTAGGATTATTCCATTTCATTATACGAGAATTTTTTTTAATTTTAAAAATAATTTTGGAAGGGAAACGTAAGTCGCTGAAAGGGGACATTACTCACCTACTAAAAAATCGTTATCTTCTTAATCCCAGCACATATTACTCGTGCAAAGAAAATGTTACATTTTTACTGTCTGATTAATAGGTATTGTCTGGGTTTTTTTTAATGATAATTATTATAAGAACTAAATGTAGTTATTTATCTGATTTTACACTAAAGCAAACAAATTGTGGTTTATGCATATCTTCATTTTATTTAGCCCAAATTGCTCGCGTGATAAATTGTTGAAAAAGCATTTGAAAGAAGTAGAAGCGAGAGACCCATTATGCCATATGTTTTCCTGACGTATTTATTTATGTTCCATATTATGTTTACTCACTGCATTTATATGATAGATATTATTTTTGCCCAACGTATTTATAAATGGTGGTCGATATTATTTTCCTCCGCCATATTTGTATGCGCTGAATAATATTTTTACCCGCCATTTTTGTATGTGCTAAATATTATTTTTGTCCGCCATTGGTGCATTTTTCCAAGATATCAACCTCTTTTCGTTTAGTTGTCTTTTTTATTGTATAATTTTACAAAAATTGTTGAGTCTGTTTCACCACTTATTACTTATTTTCACCAGATGTTTATTTCATCATTTATTAATTACATTTCATGAAGTTTATTTTATCATTACTTTTGCAGATGTTTATTTTATCATTTATTAATTACTTTTTCTGATGTTTATTTTATCATTAATTAATTACTTTTTCTTTTGTTTATTTTATCATTTATAATCAGACATTATTGACATTATAACGAATTCTTACAAATATTTTAAATTTGTATTACAACTATTATATTTATATTTAATTAAAATTTATAATAATTACAATGTTATTGACAGATCTACTCACTAAACTTCATTGTGAACACATTAGATCTACTCACTAAATCTCATTGTGGATACATTAGGTCTACTCACTAAATCTCATTGTTGATATATTAGGTCTACTCACTAAATCTCAATGTGGATATATTAGGTCTACTCACTAAATCTCAATGTGGATATATTAGGTCTACTCACTAAATCTCAATGTGGATATATTAGACCTACTCAATACATTTCATTGTGAACATATTATTTTTGGTCAATGACAAATGAACAGGTGCAGGGGTAATTCATCAGTTTCAAATCGCTGGCTAAGTTGCCATGGCTATTTTCTGTCGTGCTTCCAATTGCTATCCAAGACAAAAGAATATTTATAGCGACAAAGAGGAATTCGTTAGTCACTCATGTGGTGATATTTACACATTTATTTTTTATGTATAATATCCATTCATTAACCCTCTTCCATGTGGACATTTGTTTCCTTCTAAATTAAAAATTATCAGAATCCGAACACCTAGACTCATACTGAAATTATATTTTTATCGCAGTAAATATTCATCTAGTAAGATTGAACAGAGTTTTAGCGAATTATGTCAAATAAAGAGTTATCCACTATCTCTGGTACAACGTTATAAGAATATTATTTCAAATTAATTAATTTGTTTCAATTGTATTAACAAGTCATCTTCAACAATAACCAGTTAAGAGCATTTAGGGATATATTCAAAAATAAAATATAAATTATAATATGACATTACCAAACTAAATGTGTGTGTATATATATGAATGCATGTTCGGGTATCTGTTAAAAAGTGCACTGTAAAATAAAATCTTTATATATGTAATTAGTGGGGGGGGAGAGAGAAGGGGAGGAGAGAAAGAAGAAGACACAAATTAGAGACTTTAAGCTATTCAAAATCACCAAGAAAACACAATGCGCAAATTTACTAATATGTAAACACAAATGTATAAATATACAAACCATTAACAAAAACCAATACTTACATAACTACTAACACGCAATAAAGTCTTGGATATCATTGTTTACAATAAATAGAATACAATAAGACATAATTATAGAAAATGCCAAATTTATATCTGTTTGCAGATATGCTTAATCATAATCCTTTCATGCTTATGTATTTAAGCTAACGCAAAATTTAAACACTGTGACACGACACACTTACATTTAAACACTGTGACACTACACACTTATATTTAATCACTGTGATACTACACACTTACATTTAAACACTGTGACACTACACACTTATATTTAATCACTGTGATACTACACACTTACATTTAAACACTGTGCACTACACACTTACATTTAAACACTGTGGCACTACACACATTTAAACACTGTGACACTACATACTTACATTTAAACACTGTGACACTACACACTTACATTTAAACACTGTGACACTACATACTTACATTTAAACACTGTGACATTACACATTTACATTTAAACACTGTGACACTACACACTTACATTTAAACACTGTGACACTACGCATTTACATTTAAATACTGTGACACTACACGCTTACATTTAAACACTGTGACACTACATACTTACATTTAAACACTGTGACATTACACATTTACATTTAAACACTGTGACACTACGCATTTACATTTAAACACTGTGACACTACACGCTTACATTTAAACGCGTATCTTTACAATAATAATAGCTTTAACAAATTTACACATAATACGAAATCATACATTAAAACAGCAATTTTACGCGCATAAAAAGAATCATTTCTCTACAATGGAAAACTACACACAAACATTACTGATATTTTAACACTATAAATCTACATACAAATGGGAACACATGAAATAATTTACTCTATAATGTGTACTCATACATTAATATTGCAAATGAACTCACGAATACCCAAATGCGTACTCATACATTGCATTGCCACTGTACACACGTAGTGTACTCATACAGTAACATTGCAATCTACACACAAACAGGGACTCATAATTAACACTGTAAATTTCGCACATCCATGCACTATCGTTAACATTGCAAATGTACTCGTATATTAAAAGTGCAACTCTACACACAAGCCATATCTATTCATACATTAAGACTGCAGCTCTACACACATGCCACGTGTATTCATACATTAAGACTGCAACACTACACACAAGCCACGTGTATTCATGCATTAAGACTGGAACACTACACACAAGCCACGTGTATTCATACATTAAGACTGCAAGTGTACACACAAGCCACGTGTATTCATACATTAAGACTGCAACACTATGCAGAAGTGTTTGTTATAATATATACACTTACTTTTCTGAAACGCGTCAGTGTCAGCGGACAAACGGCTTTCCTTAAATTTTGAGAATTTTCACAGCAAAACTAAACTTGCTACAGTGTATTTCCAAATTACATAAAACTATTCCGTTAAATAATTTCTGTCTCTATTGGCCTATGATATAACAGTGAATAGCAATTAAAAAAAATATAAACTAACAGGTAACAATATTACTTAATATTACATTTTTAACACATTTAACATAACATTACACAATACACTTTATTAATATTAACCGACACAATGCACGCGGCACACTTGATCAGTGGATCATCTTTGTTGTTATTCCAGATGTAAGTCCACAAGACCAATGACTTCTCCTTCAATGACATCTTTCATTTTCTTGAGACCTCGGCCTCCCAATTTTTCGAAATACATAGACACTACGTCTGCTTTGGGGTGTAAAGCTTTATCTATTGTGAGTAGTTTTCTTATTTTTCTGTCGAGTTCATTCATTTCATTTGTTGTCCAATCTATGATACATCCAATGTAGCTGACTACAGGTATTGCGACTGCGTTAAGGGCTTGTATTTTGTATTTTGTTGGACTTCAGGACTTGTCTAACCCATTTTCCACTCTCCCTCTTAACTTTGAACTTCACTTCACTCTACATATTTTCTTGATGTTGTAGTATCCCTATGTATTTAAACCTTTGTTCCATTATAATCTCATTGAATTTTCCGATGTCGAATTGCAGGCCCTTTGTTGTTTTGACCTTGCCTTTCTGGACGATAATTCATTTTATTATTATTATTCAGCTTCTTTCCACGACTTCTGTTTTTCGACTGTCGGTTGTGATCCAAGGTCTCGGAATTTTACCAAGATTCTGGGAGATCCAAGGTTTTACGGAGGATGTGGGCACTTCCGAGGAGCGCTGTTTTGAGTAGTGGAGCGAGTCTGTAGTTTCCAGGGAATTTATTCAGATAAGCCTTCCAATTCAGATGTTATGTTCCCTAAGGCTCCTATCATTATAGGTATCACTTCTGCTCTTACATTCCACAGTCTTTCTAGTCTTTCTTGGTTTTCTAGTCTGAGATCTTGGTATTTTTCTATTTTCTCTCTTTTTTGTTGTTGTTTTATGTTTCTGTCACTTGGAACAGTAACATCAATGTTTGCTGCTGTTCTGTTGGACTTATTGAGAACTACAATGTCTGGTCTTCATGCAGGAATCACCCGATCTGTTCTTATCTCAAAGTCCCACATTATTTTTACTTATTCTGTTTCGATTATTATTATTATTATTATTATTGTTCTTCTTCTTATTATTCTTGATTATGAGTTTATTGAAATTGTGCGAATGCATTAGACAGCATTCTTAAATAAATAGAAGTTGATTTTTTTTTATTATGAAAAAATTTCACGCATTGCTTCAGTTTTTGGACTAGCGAAGTTACCACAAACTGTATTTGGACTAGCGAAGTTACCACAAACTGTATTTGGACTAGCGAAGTTACCACAAACTGTATTTGGACTAGCGAAGTTACTACAAACTTTCTTTGGACTAGTGAATTTATTACAATCTTTTTTGGACTAGCGAATTTACTAAAATCTTTCTTTGGACTAGCGAAATTACTAAAATCTTTCTTTGGACTAGCGAAGTTACTGTAAACTTTATTTGGACTACCGAATATACCACAAACTTTCTTTGCCCTAGCGAAGTTACTACAAACTTTATTTGGAATAGAGAAGATAGTACTAACTTTTTTTGGACTAGAGAAGTTAGTATAAACGTTATTTGGACTAGCAAAGTTACTACAAAAGAGTAAAGTCGAGTTGTCTATTCTTGAAATAATCTACTGTACAGCTTGCAATTTTCTGTAGGAAGTCCTTCAGTGTGTATGGGATTGGTTGGGGTCGTGGTGGAATGCTTGTGTTGGATTGATTAATCTTTTAACTCAAAATTCATAAACATTTTTAAAAATATTGTTGTTAACATATAGTACTCATGTTCCTTGTTTATGTGCTTTAAAACTTATTGATTTGCAGTCAGTTTATTTTATTTAAGTAAACTATTATTAATATTTTTCCTCTTTTTTAGTACGTTATTTTTATGTGCCATTTACCCCCGTGAGGTCAGTGGATTTTCAAAAAAGAAAAATAATAAAATAAAACAGTCACTATTCAGCGTGAAAAATGACAACAGATCATTTACATGCGGAAAACAATTTTAAAATATTTCTGCATTAAATTGTTTGAGTTTTCTTTTTTTTACATTTTCTCCAATAAATTAATAAATAAACAAAGATACCTTAATTTATTAATAATAAATACGAAACAAACAAACAAACAGGTAAAGAAAGACCGACACAAAGGAAGGTCCTGTACGTTGCTGTAGTGATTTATTTTAAGAGTTCGTGTGGTCTGTCCAGATCTTGATAACATCCGCTGACAGTGCACACATTTTTTCCCCAAGCTGAATTCTTGTAAGCCGACTCTACCACGTCACTGACAATTGACAAGAAATTGACGACACTCACTTGGGACAGTAATAGTGGGAACTGCTGGCCCCGACGTCATCAAAGCGTAATTACAAGGTGGAGACAACTCTTTCGACATGTTGTGAGCCTAGATAGATAGGTATGTTGGAGAGTCGAGTGTACAGTGATCAGATGGTACATAGTACAACGACAGCTGGGACCTACTGAGTCAAGGAGATAATGGTTAACGATGAAAGATATTTTTCAATCTTTAAATTCTAAATATAATGATATTAAAAACTGAAAAATTACTTTTGTGGTGTTTATTTAGGGGTATGAAAAAAACAAACAAAATTAATATAATCAATGTTCAGTTAGGTGATATAAGTGTATTACTATTTTATGTCATCTTCATATTATACAAATTTTATTTATGTACCTTTTCTCTGTTTTGTATTTTTGTCCTCTTTTTTTTAAAAAAAAAGTTTTGTTTTTACGTTTTTGAAGATTGCCGGAGTAACTTGTACTAAAACTATGGCAATAAACTAGTTCTAAGCTATGGCAATATACTAATTGTAAGAATATGGTAAGTAACTAGCACTACGACTATGGCTAGTTGTCCACTTCAGTTGATTAGCAGAAATAACCACTACATATGAACACACACTTACACACACACGAATACACTCATACACTAACACAAACAAATGAACACATACACACAAACCTATGGCAAGTGTAGTGATAAAATCATCTACCGCGAAACAAAGACAGCACGAAACACTGAGGACACATTCCTGAAGAAGCAAACAAAATATAATCGTCCTTGCAAACAGCAGATTGCAGCGTGTCTGTACAGCTGACATTCATTATCGTGTAAATGCACACCCACCTTTCCCTACACCATAATTTCATTTTTGTACAACACGACAGTATGTAGAATCGTGTGTGTTTGCAGCACGATTCAATGTAACAACGCATTTTTGATAGACAACTATCATTACAGCATAAACACGCACAACTTTCGATAGTACAAGGCAACAGATATATAGCACTAATATCTACAATACAGTTACCTGTAACACCTATCATGGTAGCATTAATACATTAACCCCTATGATACAATTATGTAGAACAACCATCATTACAAACATGTTTAAGTGTAATCAATTACACTTTAAAAAAAATGTTTTACCTGCATTGCTTCGTAAAGTCATTGAGTGGCATTTAGCTTTACAATCCGATTTCGTATAACCATCTTTTGTTACATTTTAATGCTACACAACAGACATATCAGTACCAAAGTGACCAAATTATGTCGCAAACACAAGAATGTGTACTAGCCACTGATTGCAACTTACAAAAATCTAATTTTGTGTAACAGTTTCACAAATTACAAACAACTTTGTGCAACCATATAGTCACAAATTAGAAACTAAATTGCATAGCCATTTAATCACACATTGCAAACATCTTTGTGCAACCATTTAGTCACAAATTACAAACGAAATTGGGCAACCATTTAGTCACAAATTACAAAGAACATTGTGTAGCCATATAATCACACTTTGCAAACAAATTTGTGCAACCATTTAGTCACAAATTGCAAACTACTGTGCGTAACAATTTAGTCACTACTTACAGATCTAGGGGGCAGCCCTACAATTATTTAACTTGAGGCACACTGTTTCCTTTAACACTCAAGTCCTAAGACACCCATATATGCACATTAGATCAAAAGTGGTTTCTGTACCAGCTTCCAATCCGACACCAACATTGCTTAAACTTCGCATCAAAACGATATGAAGTAGAGGTATCTCTCATACCACATCAACACAGCTGTGTGCAAGGAAAAAGCCGCAGGTGTTAAGAGCCATCCGGCCTCTAGTTTCGAACACGTAGCTCTGAAATTTTAAACACTGTCGAAAACGGTCGTTAGACGTAACCGTTGAATTAGTGATTAACTCATAATAAATCAGAAAATTTAATTTTTTAAAATTTGCAATCAGGAAACGTGTGAGCGCAAACTAAAACTTTAAAATAAAATGACAAACACCTACAGCAATATCGGACCTAGCGGTGTTAGATAGATAGATAGACAGACAGACAGACAGACAGATAAATAGATAGATAGATAGATAGATAGATAGATAGATAGATAGATAGATAGATAGATAGATAGACAGATTGCGTGCTAGACAGACAGATTGTGTGCGTATATATGTATCTACGATCGATTTAAAGACTTGAAAGTTGTACTCATCTCTTGTTGATAATATTAACTTTCAAATTTATAATTCTGGTTCAAATATAAAAATTTTATAAACTGTATTTTTACAAGTAGCACGCTGTTTCACTTGGATGTGTCTAACGTGTTTTTTTTTTTTTCAAAAAAAGGGATGTGTTCTAAAGTGTTTATCTCTTCATATTACGGTGTGTTTTTTAATGTGCTTTGTCTTTCCATATATGTGTTCTAATGTGTTTTTGTTTTCTAAGAACATATGTGTTCTAATATAGTTTTCTGGTATACAAAGTAAGTACTTTAATTTGTTGTCCCAAACACAGATATGTTTTAATGTCTCTCTTATAAATATGATGAAATGTATTATGATATGTTTTACTGTATCTCATATAAATATGATGAAATTTATTATGATATGTTTTACTGTATCTCATATAAATATGATGAAATGTATTATGATATGTTTTACTGTATCTCATATAAATATGATGAAATTTATTATTACTGTATCTTATATAAATATGATGAAATGTATTATGATATGTTTTACTGTATCTCATATAAAGATGATGAAATGTATTATGATATGTTTTACTGTATCTCATATAAAGATGATGAAATTTATTATGATATGTTCTAAAGTGTTTTCCTCCTCTTAAATACGAACGTGTTCTAATGTTTCTTCTACTTATGAATGTTTTAAATAAGGATGAGGTTTAATGTGTCGAAATAACTTGCAATTTATTATATATTTATGATCTAAATAGAGATGTTATTTATTGTGTCAGTGTTTAATGTGTGTGTGTGTGTGTGTGTGTGTGTGTGTGTGTGTGTAAATAGGTTTGTTTTGTAAAATTCAAACTATAGATATATTCTAAAGAGCTATGGTATTCTCAGTAGAGATGAATGCTATGTGTCTTCATTTTTTAAATCAGGATATGCTCGAACGAATCGCCCTTTTAAGTAGGGCTATGCTCGAATGAATCGTTCTTTTAAGTAGTGCTATGCTCAAATGTGTTTTCTTCTAATTACGGATGTATTCTAATGAGACATTCTTAGTAAACTAAGATTTGTTTGAATGTCTCTTCAGAACAAGGGCATTCTTCCATGACATGCAATATTTCAAATACAGAGGTGCTCTGATGAATCCTGTTCTAAAAAGTGCTGAGTGTTCTAATATTGGTCTTGGCTAAATACTATTAAAGTTCCAGTTTTCGTTCTTTTCTTAATAATTATGTAATTTAATTTTCCTTCCTTTCTCAACAGTTACGTGTTTTATGTTTCCATCTTTAAAGGTAGGATGTTGTTCTCTTCTAAATAGGCATAAACTCTTCATGAAGTATTTCTCTTCCATATTGTATGCATGCTAATTTTCTTTCTCTTATATTTTTATAAGTAGAACTGTATGTTATTTTAAAAAAATAGTGGTAGTTATAATATGTTGTTTTTATTTTGTTTTGTTCTGCGTCTACAGGTAAAGAATACAATTTAATTCTTAAGAGAACTACGCTTTAATGAGTCTGTGTCTACAGATTAAGAATACTATTTAATTCTTAATAGAACTATGCTTTATTGAGTTTGTGCCTACAGGTTAAGAATACAATTTAATTCTTAATAGAACTATGCTTTAATGAGTCTGTGTCTACAGGTTAAGAATACAATTTAATTTGCACTTGTGCACAAAGTAACGAAGCGTCTAATTACGCCCTTTTTTCCCGAACAGTAAATGTTTCAAAATTCTTTCTCTTTTTAATAGTGACGTATTTCTAAATTGTTCAGCATTGCTAATTAGTAGGAGTTTATATTGTGCGGAATGGTATTTTAATTATTTCTTTGAAAAGAGCGTATGTTGCAAAGATGTGTTGACGTGCGATCTTTAATTCCAACGGGTGTTTACGGTTTAAATGTGTCCTCTTCCAAAGAGAAATTATTCTTTTATTTTGTCCCCTCCCCCCAATTAGTGACAAATTTCTACTTTTGATTAGTCGTATTGTTTTTGCTTAGCGACGTATGTCCAATTAGTGACAAATTTCTACTTTTGATTAGTCGTATTGTTTTTGCTTAGCGACGTATGTCCAATTAGTGACGTATGTCTGATGCTAAGCTCTCTTATAGTCATTTACTAATACTATTGGTTTCTCTTTGAATTAAAGACGTGTTTGTAATATTTATTGTTAGCTATAAACGATTCGTTTATCATTTCTATTTCTTTTCCTAAATGGTGACGTGTGTTCACCGTTCTGTCCTTTTCATCTCGTTACATAGTTTAATGGGGTCTTCTCTTTCAGTTAGAGACCAACTGTAAATAGAGATCTTCTTTTCCAAAAAGGGACACACTTTCAATGGGGTCTTCTCTTTCCAATAATAGTCTATTTTGCAAGTGTCCTTTCTTAATCCGTGAAAATGTTCTTTCAGGCGTTGTCTTCCTGGGACAGACGCAAATAATGTGTTTCTTGCTAATTAGTGACGAGTCTCATCCTTCAGAACATGGGAAATGTTTTTCCTACATTGTACTTCTTTTACAGGATTGATTAGTTGATTAGTTCTTTCCTTGCAGTCACTTTCTCTATAAAACATTTTCTATCAAATGGTGACGTGTTTCTCTATAAAATATTTTCTATCAAAGCGGTGATGTGTTTGTATAAAACATGTTCTGGCAAATAGCGACGTGTTTCTCTGCAAAGCATTTTCTGGTAAAAGGCGATGTGTTTCTCTGTAAAGCAATTTTTGGAAAATGGCGACGTGCATTTCGGCTAAACATTTTCTGGCAAATGGTGACGTGTCTCTCTAGAATTGTTGATGTGTTTCTCTATGAAACGTTTTCTGTCACTTATTGATAGATCTCTCTATAGAAAGTTTTCTGGCAATTAGTGACGTGTTTCTCTGTAAAACATTTGCTGTCAAATGGCGACGATTTCTCTAAAATATTATTTTCCGAATAGTGACGTTTCGTCCTGGAAATGCGGATAATGGGAGGAAGTGTCAAGCCAGTGCCGAATATTTCGAGAGACGGATATTCAAAAATATCCCCAAAGCTGCCACATTGCACAGGTTTTACCCGTGACATGTGACGTATGCATCATGTTTTGATCCTGAATGGATATTGAAAGCATCCTCCCCCCCCCCCTCCATTCCTTTTGCTGTGAACAGATATAAGTTATCATTCTGCCATTTGGGGCACAGTAGCACAGCTACCAAGAGTTTCTAGCAATGAAGAAACGTTTGCTGCAATAAAATTTAGTTGGAGATGAAAGATTGTCTTCATTTAAAGATTGTCTTCATTTAAAGAATTAGCAGAATAAAACTGTTCATTTAATGTTTTCATTGGAATTCATCCAGACAACGGATGAATAAGAACAAGTCTGCAACGACAACAAAATGTAAATAGCGACAAGCCAACAAATAAACAGAAAACACAGACCAGATATGGATTTAAAGAGTAGAATGTTCCGAAATATGCTTTGTTTTTTCTATGGACTAATTTCTATGTGCTATTTTCCACTTGACTAATTCAACTTTGTTATTTCCACTTGACTAATTCAACTTTGTTCATTTCCACTTGACTAATTCAACTTTGTTCATTTCCACTTGACTAATATAAAAATGTTAATTTCCACTTGACTAATTTTCAATGTTAATTTCCATTCGATTGATATTCAGGTGTCGAATATCCAGGTGATTTCCGTGCAATGGAATGATGAAAGTCAGTCAGGTGCGAGAAATCAACACTTTACGTCAACAAACGACAACATTGCGTTCGATCAGAGCTGATCCCTTTATTTTTCTGTCTGTTATTGCCCTCCAGCACCAAACACACACACTTAAAAATCGAAAATTCAAAGCAAACGGTGATTATAGGATTGCAGAGCGTTTTCACTCTTTGGTCAAATGCGTTTAACTTCGGGCCAGTAGGCCTATGCACTTTTTAAAATTTATACTATAGGAGTTTTTGAACGCATCTCTTTCAGCAATCATTATGCCGAACAAAGAACTAATAACGTCGCAATCGTAAAGCAATTAACATAAAGCAGGCATTCAAAATGTTGGTTGATTGTTTAGCTGTTTTGGTGTTTTATGTAGGCACACGTTCACACTCACCGACACACTCATACCCAGGATAGACCGAATGAGATCTCAGCCGAACATGTACAATCTTACAAGACTATTTGCTATGTAAATCTTAATTATAAATCCTCGTACACTTTGCGCTGCATATAGTCCCTACCTACCTGCTTAGAATAACATAAACACGCGTACACAGACAGCGAAGACATGGCTTTCGTCTAGCCAGAATCAGAAAATCCCTCAAACGAAAACTACAACAGCAGTACGAATGCGTACGGGCCAGATGAAAACTTCGCGCACAAGCACCGCGTTGAGGGCGGGCTCCGCAGATAGATATTTCATGAATAAACATGAGCTGAAGGGGGCCTGCCGCAAAGCATGGCAGTGCCAATGAAGAATTAGCGACCCCATCTCGTTTGCGTGCGACCTCAACCTTCGACCTCTCTCCTGAAAGTTCAGTGGGCAAAAGTAGACTAGCTAGGTGAGAGAAGTCCGCTCTCAAACCAGAGACAGTTGACGGATTGTGTCGGGGGATTTATTGACAAAGATTAGACGTTGTGCACCCCACGTGCACAATTCGTCAGTCGTTGACGGTAATCACATATCCTGTCCTGACAAAAAGGACATCCCTCTTGCTTAACTGTCGATTTTCACAATAGTGTGACCGCTACGGTCTTCCGATTCCTAACTGTTGAAACCCAGAGTGTATTCGCGAGATGTGAAGCCCGCGCATGTAGTGAAGACGTTAAACATCATTAGCTGTGTTTGTCGATCAATTTCTCACCTGTTTACTTCCCTTGAAACTAATCGCAGTGTTTCTGGCAGGAGTAAGGATACCGCCCAGTGTTCTCAGCGTTATTGTGAAGACTGACAAAATACAAGAAGTGAAACAAGGGATTCTCGCTCTATGTGACTGGATATATCGTTGCTAGCTTGTGGAATTCTTTTCTATTCTTTTTCTTGCGAGGACTGCAGTTTGCTGTTGTAGGGCGTGCAACCGTCAGTTTTGGTAAGTTTTCTTTTTTTTTTTTCTCCTGTTGGTTTTAAAAGTATAATTATAGTACAAAGTTGGAGCGATGGTCATCGGATGGAAAACATGCAGGAGGGCGAGACGCGGAAAATGGGTAGAGGGGAAGTAATGCCGAGGGCGAGGGCAGATAATGGCGAGCTGTCGGTCAGTCAGAACGTTTTACATTTATTTAACAGCATTGATTCGGTAAAGTGATTTAGGTTTCAGCTGACAATTGTGGGGCGAGTGTGGAAGATGATAGGGTAGTGGTCGCCAGCATTTCTTGGAGTTGTATGGATGTATACAATTGAATACAGAGGCCTACATGCAATATCTATACTCTCACTGTCAAGAAAGTTTAAATTAATGCTGTTGTCTATTTTAAATGCAAGCTTCTTTTTCATGCAACATAAATTTAAAACAAAGAAAAATATTTTTCCACCTCCCTTCGTACTTCGTCATGCATAGGTAGAATATATAAATCTTTTCTCAAAGAAAACAAAGTGCTTTTAAAGGATTTTTCACACATTAAATTATAATTCAGAACGTATTCTGTAGGCCTATAGAAAATTGATTTTTAATGACTGTGGTCTTTATCTTGTCAATTTCCTGCCGTTTATATTCATGTTGCGTAGGCATTTTTTATACAGTACTATTTTTAAAAAAATTACTTTCCATTTAGACGAATGGACTCTGTTCATCGAAATAGAGGAAGTCTCATACATTCACACAATTAGACATGACATCTAAAGTCAAGACGTTTTACTTTCTCTTGCGACATTTCTGGTTTTATGGAACTTTTCTAAGCACTTTTTTCTTTGACTCCTGCTCTCTTCCTATCACCAATCATGCGACACTCTCCCTCCTTTCATCCTCCTCCTCTATCCGTCTTCTATTTCTTTCTATATCTTCTCTCTTTCCTTTCTTTCAGACTTTCTCTTCTCTATTTTTTCTCTCTATTCCGTCTTTCCCCCCGTTCTCTCCAAATAGTTTTTTGTTTCGTTACTCTTGCATTATTATTTTTTGTTGTTGGGGGGGGGGGGGAGGCGGGGGTGAGTGTCGCTTACTTTCTGTACTTTTAGATTTTTGAAAATACTTAAAGCAGGATTGAAATTGCAATACTCTAATGTTTGAATTTTTGTTTTAGCCATTAGTGTGTGAGTTTAAAGAGATATATTGTTTGTAACCTTTGATGCTAATCATTATTGAAAAGAGATAATTACTCTTATAAGCTAATCGTTATTATAGAGACTTATAGATTTATATTATGTTGTATTCTTTTATACTAGCCATTAGTGTCTAGTTTTGAATGGATATATTATACTGAATACTTGTATACTGATCATTAGTTTCTATTTTAAAGGAATACACTGTTTTATGTGTGTATGCTAATCATTATTGATTAGTTTTAAAGGGACAGATTATGTTGAATTATTGTATACTAATCATAACTGTAGTTTTAAAAGGAATACATTATGTTGTATTCTTGTATAATTATTCTTACTGTCTAGTTTTAAAGGGATATATTATGGTGTATTCTTGTATAATTATCATCACTGTCTACTTTTAAAGGGACATTATATAGTATTTAATAATCATTACTTTCTAGTTTTAAAGGGATATATTATATAGTATTTAATAATCATTACTTTCTAGTTTTAAAGGGATATATTATGGTTGTATTCTTGTATGCTTATCATCGCTGTCTGCTTTTAAAAGGATACAATATGTTGTATACATGTATAAAGGGATATTTTATTTTCGAGAATAAAGCATTCCAGTTTAATAGCACACAAGTCGAAGAATGCAGTTTCCGTTAATGGAAAACACACCGGTCTCCAAAAAATCACTTCATTTCAGGACACGTTATTAAATTATAAATAAGTTGAAACAGACTAGGTAGTTTAAGGACACATTATTAAATGACATAGATAAGTTGAAACAGGCTAGGTAGTTTGAGGACACATTATTAAATGACATAAGTTGAAACAGGCTAGGTAGTTTAATAATTCAAAAAGTATTCCCAATTGGAAAACAATCGTGACATAACTATTAGAGCATTTTAAAAAAAAAATCTATTACGTTGCCGAGATAAGTTCGAGATACACAGCGTTGAAGACAAACGAAACACATAATATTGATCTCGATAACGAGTGAGATTTTCTAATGTATTTTTTGTCGCACTAAGCTGTGCGGCTATTTCAAGGGAAGCGTGATTGCTGGTGCAGTAGACTATGCCATGATGAATTTAAACCGACGTCAACACTTAATGTGAATGAAACAAAAGTAGAATTAATGGTGAATGAAACAAAAATATTAATATCATATTGTTTGACGTTTGCAAAGTGTCAATTTTGAGTGGATTAATGTATGCGGCCTTTGTGAAAGAAATGATAATAATAAAAAAAATATATTATTATTTCTGTTTCTGTTGCTGTTAGTGGTTATGTAGGAATTATCTGCTGTGAATATAAAAATAAGAGAATTTAAATCTCGCACAAACAAACTGAAATACTATACCCATCTGCATGTACGCACACACACTAAAAGAAACACACACACAAACACACACACACACACGCACACACACACACACATCACATCACACACACACCCTTTACATACTCACTAATATATTTTAGAGAGATACAGGTTCACACAGACACACTTAGACTTATTGCTGCAGTATTGATATCAAAATAAAAATATTTATGAATCAGTGAGCCTTTAGCTCGAATGTGTGTATATCCAAACAATTTCCAAACATATAGAAATAAGCAAATTAAAATCCGTTATGTCCAAACATTTACAAATAAACAAATTAAGTCCCGTTATGTACAAACATTTACAAATAAACAAATTGAGTTCCATATGTTCAACATTTACAAATAAACAAATTAAGTTCCATATGTTCAACATTTACAAATAAACAATTTAAGTTCCATATGTCCAACATTTACAAATAAACAAATTAAGTCCCATATGTTCAACATTTACAAATAAATAAATTAAGTTCCGAGTAAAAACTATTTCTCCAGTTCAAAGGTCATGTGCATGACAATGCAATAATTGTTACTTCATTTATTCCGTTCAAATACTCGTCACAGTATTAAGCATACGGGGCGAGGGGGTTTGGTGGTGGTCAAGAAGTCTAGGCACTGGGAAATTATTAAACGCTTTGGGATCGTTTTATTTGGAACTCTCATAAAATTGTTATTATTATTATTATTTGTGTGCTAACGTGTATGGATCAATTATATGCATTTTGTTACCTTATGTCGGGATGTCTCGTCTACTAATTAATTATACTACTCATGAAAAGACAATAAACGTCTACTAATTAATTATACTACTCATGAAAAGACAATAAACGTCTACTAATTAATTATACTACTCATGAAAAGACAATAAACGTCTACTAATTAATTATACTACTCATGAAAAGACAATAAACGTCTACTAATTAATTATACTACTCATGAAAAGACAATAAACGTCTACTAATTAATTATACTACTCATGAAAAGACAATAAACGTATTCATCATTCCTTTCTTCACTTTTTTTATCATAAAAAATCCAATCTTAGGTTGGAGTGGAATTGTTTGAAAAATAATACAGTTACAAAGAATTGCTAAAGTTATTTTTTTAAAACTTATTTATATTTACATTTTCAAATAAACTTAACGGGTCTACAACACGCATAAAGTATCGTACATTACTAATCTTGTTAAATTAATTTATTATAATATTTAAGTAGCTTAAATTATACTTCATTAGTTATTTACTATAAACATAAATTAGTCCAACAATTTATTTATTAATTATTTACTAGAAATATAAATTAGTCCAACAATTTACTTTATTAATTATTTACTAGAAATATAAATTAGACCATCCTTATACTTTATTAGTTATTGAATGTAAATTAGAATATTATAAAATTTGTCACTTATTTTAGCTTAATCCTAAATTATATCAAAATGATACTTCATCAGTTATTTTACTATAAATCTAAACACAGACCTACCTAAATGTTGCTATTTTTATTACCAAACAAAACGTTGAACTAAACTTTGCTTCTTTTGTAATATATATCTAACAGCACAACACGTTGTCTGTGATATTACTTAAACACGATTCTTGCTAAATAATTTGTTGTACAAAATCACCAAACATCCATAGCAGACTTCTTAATTTTATTGAAAAGAATATTTTACTTATTAATCTACTTGACTGAATAAACGAGCATCCTCGTTTAACTTCGTTGCAAATAAATCTACTTAAACCCTCAATCTTGACTGCATCGTAATTTGATTACTGTTCTATTTTTTTTACTTATATTACTACAAAAATAAAGATAACCCACAGTATGCACTGTTCTATTACTGAGGCACTAACCGAAAACGCACATAATGCTTTTTTAATTATGTTATCATAGAACTAAGCGTACACCTACATGCATATATATGTGAATACTATGTTAATTATGTTACTATAGTACTAAGCGAAAACTCACACTATATTTGGTTAATTATGATATAGTACTAAGCAAAATCTCACACTATACTTGGTTAATTATGATAACAGTACTAAGCAAAAAGTAACACTATACTTTATTAGTTATGATTTTGTATTAAGCGAAAGTCACATTTTATTTGGTTAATTATGATACTAAACGAAAATTCACACTACACTTGGTTAATTATGATATAGTACTAAGCGAAACATCAGACTACACTTTATTAAGCGAAAAGTCACACTATGTTTGGCGAATTAAGATATAGTACTAAGCGAAAAGTAACACTATACTCAATTAAAATATAGTATTAAACGAAAAAAACCACACTATATTTGGTTCATTATGATACAGTACTAAGCGAAAAGTCACACTGCACTTGATTAGTTATGATATAGTACTAAGGAAAAGTCACATTATATTTGGTTCATTATGATATAGTACTAAGCGAAAAGTCACACTATATTTGGTTCATTATGATATAGTACTAAGCGAAAAGTCACACTATATTTGGTTCATTATGATATAGTACTAAGCGAAAAATCACACCTTATTTGGTTCATTATGATATAGTACTAAGCGAAAAGTCACACCTTATTTGGTTCATTATCTAAGCGAAAAGTCACACTACACTTGATTAGTTATGATATAGTACTAAACCGTTCACAGCAGCTCGCGCTACGCTTGTTCATAATTTTATTGAAAACCTTAAAGTATCATGGTACTTAACATTGCTACTTATAGTATTATAAAATTTAAATTCACACTGTTTCCTTGTCTGTGTGTACATGTGCTTGTGTGTCTATCTCTGTGCCACTATATGAGTTTATTTTATATAATGTGTTTACGTGTGTGACCGTACAATCGGCCGGTTACGCATAAAATGTTTTAGCCGTACCAGGAAGCGAGCGGTTGAGGGGTGATTGATGACACGGTGATTGATGTAATTAATCTGGTGTTCAAGTTTCAATATTGAGACTTAAGAGGAGCCTTGCTTGTAGCGCTTTTCAGATCCTGCTGGGCGGTTACAAATTTAGTGTGGAATAAGTAAAATCTGCATGAAAACCTGCTTAGTCGGTGTTACAAGTATTAGTCGCTGCGGACAACACTATTAGGAACGAAGTAAGATGTGTAATAAGCAAGCACAAGTGATTTGAATGTGCGCGCGATATTAATATGATTAGTAATAAATAAATATAAGGAATTACTCAATGTGTACAAAAATAATCTGGCTGATTAACGAATACTAATACATACCAAAATAACGCGGCGTCATAAATGTATAAAATTATCTTGTCTTTTGTAATACATGAGTCTTACTTTCTGTGTCTTATCATCTAAACCTAATGTGTCATATTTACCAGTATGCCTGATTAGTTACCTGGTAAATCATATATTTTAATTTCTAACTCTTGTGTCTCGAATTACGATTTCTTTCACTTGTATTTCGAGTTTGCAACTCTTGCTTGTTAATTTTTGTACAACTTGGGTTCGCTGTTGTAACTCTTCTGCATCACTTTTGTAACTCTTCTGTGTCGCTTTTGTAACTCTTCTGTGTCACTTTTGTAACTCTTCTGTGTCTCGCTTTTGTAACTCTTCTGTGTCACTTTTGTAACTCTTCTGTGTCACTTTTGTAACTCTTCTGTGTCGCTTTTGTAACTCTTCTGTGTCACTTTTGTAACTCTTCTGTGTCTCGCTTTTGAAACTCTTCTGTGTCGCTTTTGTAACTCTTCTGTGTATCGCTTTTCTAACATTTCTGTGTCTCGCTTTTGTAGATCTTCTTTCTCATGTTTGTAACTATTATGTCTCGCTTCTGTAACTCTTCTGTCTCATTTTTGTAACTCTTGTTTCCTCCTCAATGTAACTCTAAAATCTCGCTTTTGTAAATCCTTTGCATCACTTTTGCAACTCCTGAGTCTCGCTTTTGTAACTCTTGAGTCTGCCCTATGTAACTCGTGTATCTTGCTTTTGTAATTCTTGAGTTTTCTTCTGTTACTCATTTGTCTCATGTTGTAACTCTTGAGTCATGCTCTTGTGATTCTTGTGTCTCGCTTGTGCAACTCTTGTTTATTCGCTTCTATATATTTTGCCTTTTGCCCTGCTTCAATTCTTGCATCTTTTTGTTAGTAAGTCCTCTAACTTTCTGTAACTCTTGTGTCATGCCATCATTCACCCTTGTCTCATGATGTTTTTGACTCTAGTGACTTGCTTTTCGTAACTTCGTATGATTTGCCTTTGATAAACCTCTCTCACTTGCCTTCTTGAATTATTTACTTTCTTTGTGTGTGTGTGTGTGTGTGTGTGTGTGTGTGTGTGTGTGTGTGTGTGTGTGTGTGTGTTTGTGTGTGTGTGTGAATATGCTTAAATTTAAGAATTCTACAAAGACTTATCTATAAAGTAGAATTTCCAATTTTCTTGAATCACAAAGTGTCCGGTGAATATTCGCTGCAAGGCTTAATTCCTTTTCTGTAGGTTTGGTGAGTGTCGGCTGACATTAGAACACATTTAGGTTGTGAGCTGGAATAGTGCAGTGCTCTTGGTGTAATCAATAACCAGCACACGTAATGAAAATGACGAAGTAATTGATTAAAGGATTTTACACACATCGTCAATAAAATAAATTAGATTTTAGGTAGTCCTTTGCCAGGTCGCTTCCAACGTTACGCCATTAAAAAGTGCCCATGGGGTTTAATCATAGAGGCTAGCAGTCCAGAACGATTAAGAGACCGGAAGTGAGTAAATGCCAAGCACTTGACCGCTGGCGACAGGTTTATAACACAGTTACCGACTCTTGGCTGCCTGTGTCTGTCCCCCTTCTTCCCCTTTTTTTTTTGTGTTGATGGGCCCTCGGCCTCCTCTGGCCCAGGCCTCCGACCGCCCGCAACTAGCGCCGGTCAGTAGGTTAGAGAAAACGAAGACAGAGAGAAGGATTTATGACAATTTTACTGTTCCTGCCAAGATGCTCCTTGGAAATTCTTGTCAAGAAATGCATTCCAGTCTGGTGTTGCAATCGCCATTAGTCTGAGAGCCTTATCATTGGCATTTTCCTCATGTTTCGCTTCTTTTGCTTCCCAGCGACCCACATGATAAGCGTGCAGGCGAGTGCCGCGACCGGAAACCTTCGCCAGGCTAAGTGAAAAAAAAAGTTATATATTTTTTTTTCGTTTACAGACATCGGGAAATCTTCAGTGGGGCTAAGTGAACTATAATATATTGTATAAATCTATTTCAGCATTTTCTTAAAAATGCACGTATTAACTTGATTTCTATCATTTGTAAGTTTAAAATGGGTATATTCTCTCCCTACTCAATGAAGTATTGTAGGTTGTGTACTCTTGAGTATTCATAGTTAAATGCGCCACAGAAAATCTGTCCTCTGTAGAGTGACAAAATGTTACTGCGACATGACAAATCTGTCCTCTGTAGAGTGACAAAATGTTACTGCGACATGACAAATCTGTCCTATTTGTAGTCTGTCCTGTTTGTAGTGTAACATATAGCTGGCCTATTGACTGGATCAAGTTTTAGATCAGAACCACACACGCACACACAAGCACGACAATTAAACGATATAAATAAATTCAATTTTAATTTTGTAGCTGTTTAGTAAACTATAACATTACTACAATCAGCATACTTTAATATGACAGTTTTCTTGTTACCTTATACCGTTTGGAAAGTCGATCCAGTTGCAGTCAACAGGTGCTCAACAATAGCAGTTTTATCGTATTTGTAGAGTTGCATTTCATGGTTAATGCGACAATGGCAAATCCGTTCTGTTTGTAAAATAGTGGCATGTAATTGTTAATGCGACTATGGCAAATTCGTTCTAATTTATAGTGACAGGGCCATGAATATTATAATTACGATTTGATTTTTTTTTTAATTTAACAGAAAACGAAAAGTATGAACAGATACAAAACACACAAATCATTGATATTAGCAAATTTTATTGTAATGAAATTACACACACACACACACACACACACACACACACACACACACACACACACACACACACACACACACACACACAGACACACACACACACGCACACGTTTTATATGTAAAACTATACTTGCTACGGGAAGTGAGAGCGTGCGTGTGTGAGCAGAGAGAGTGAGTAGTTTTAAAATAATGGAATTCATTTTTAAAATATTATTTTTATGCTTGCATGTGATGCAAAGACTTTTGAGTGACGACCGAGTGCTCTTTAAGACTTTAGGAGCCCTTACATGTGCCAGCCCCCGTTTTTAATTAAAACCAACCCTACTTTCTCAATGAGTGCATAACATTTTATTTGTACTTACAACACCTAGTGATAATGTTTTATTTGGATTTAAACACTAAGTGATAATGTTTTATTTGTACTTACAACACCTAATGATAATGTTTTATTTGTACTTACAACACCTAGTGATAATGTTTTATTTGGATTTAAATACTAAGTGATAATTATAATTTTTTATTTGTACTTACAACACCTAGTGATAATGCTTTATTTGGATTTAAATACTAAGTGATAATGTTTTATTTGTAATTACAACACTAAGTGACAATGTTATCGTTGTTATCCATGATGATAATATTACCTTTGCACTTACAACACTGAGTGATAATATTATCGTTGCTGTTCATGATAGTAATGTTATAGTTGCTGTTTGTTTTGACAATTTTATTGTTGCTGTTCATGATCATAATGTTGTCGTTGCTGTGAATGATGTTAATGTCATCGATGCTATTCATGTGGATAATGTTATCATTGTTGTTCATGGTGATAAAGTTATCGTTGTATTTACAACACTGAGTGATGATGTTATCGTTTCTGTTCATGATGAAAATGTTATCGTTGCTGTTAATGATGACAATGATGTCGTTGCTGTTAATTATGACGATTTCGTTGCTGTTCGTGATGACAATGTTGTCTCTGCAGTTCATGATGACAATGTCGTTGCTGTTCATGATGACAATGTTGTCGATGCTGTTCTTGATTATAATGAAGGACACACTCTGCACTCTCTTGACCCTGAACATAATTCGTCTGATGTCTTTGAAATTGGCAGTTTGACAATTTTAGACTTTAAAAAAAAAGTCTAAATTTCTGTAATAAACTAATATCCCATTCTCTTGTTTAGTTATTTTCAACTGATTTGTTTGTATACATTTCTAACACTCACAGCAAAAGTAGAGAATTTAATTTAATAAGATTAAAAGCTTTTGAAAGTACATGTAATTGATTGGACAATTGCTGCTTTTAATTAAGTAGCAAATTATTATTACCTTTTGTATGTCTTAACAGTTCGACCCCCCCCCCCAACGCATGCTTACAGCTGACACAATTATTGTTTAATTGTTTACAGTTCCAACTTTCTAACAATTTATATTTACACCATACTTTTTAAACTAAAGAATAGCGCTATGCATCGGGCACAGAAAGTTTTAACAAATAAAACCGAATTAATATTTTAGTTTAACAATTAAAATTTATATTTTAAACATAAAAACGATCATTTCTACTAAGACAGTTTTCCGTCATAATTATCGATACATTACTGATGAGTAGATTGTTTCGTATTTCTGTTATCTAATGGACACATACTTCATTGGAAAGTTAATAGAATTATTTCAAGGCCTGTAAATGCAATGGTCACCTGTATCCTGTTTTAATTATTCAAAGAATAATTAATATTTAGTCACCACCCACTTCACTCATTTTCGTTGCACTTATAAAGAAGAAAAATAAAACATAATAAATATGTACAGAATCAAATTACCAGTTCCCGGGATTTGTTAAGGGTCAACGACACCCGACATAGTAAACGAAAGAATTGCATGCAACTGCTAGGCAATAACCCTTGACTAGAACTAGAAGACTTATACAGGAATGGGAGAATGTTATTGTCAGGGGTCAGAGACACTGAAATATTTCTTTGGGGATGGTCCGTAATACTTTCTATGTTCAGCAGATTCAAACACCACACAAGAGAGAACTACACAAGTGTTTCGAAAGCAATCATATTTCGAACACTGCACATTGTTAACAGTATCAGTTCCAAAAGAGGGTTTTAAACATAAATTGTCCGAAATATAATTTGTTTGTGTGCTCACTATGGTTATTTTTCTGTAATTTCTATTATCTTTACCAATTTGGTGCAGTAACGCTTAGCATTTTCCTTAATTACGATAATTTGTATTTTAACATTCAGTGAAATGTGGGTGGAAGTCATAGGTCTTAGTTTGAATGTCGGAGTAACATAACGACAGGACAGATCTAAAAAACGAGAGTAGTTTACCGTATATAAGTGTTCTATTTAGGAGTTTACCGTATGTAAGTGTTCTGTTTAGGAGTTCCGGAAACTATGGACTAAATAAAGTCTCCTGTATGTGAATGGTACGTTCACTGACGTCATATGCAAAGGTTGTGTGTGAATTAGTCCTTTACATGAACTAACAAGGAGTGAGCCCTTAACAGGATCTATGCTGACCATCGGCAAGGAATGAACCCTTTCAGAGAATAATAATGATGACGACGATGACGATGACGATGATTTGATAAAGAACATAATTTAAATAAAGCTCTAAGACGCAGTACCGTAATTATTCGCAACACAAGGTTTTACTACAAACTACACAAACACGTAAAGTCTTACTACCTGAACAAATAAGATCTTAGTACAGCATACCAAACCACACAAGGTCGTAGTATAAGCTACCTAAACACAAGGTCTTAGTATAAACTACCTAAACACAAGGTCTTACTACAAACTACCTAAACACAAGGTCTTACTACAAACTACAAAAACACGTAAAGTCTTACTTACTACTTGAACAAATAAAGTCTTAGTACAAACTACCAAATCACATAAGGTCTTAGTACAGCATACCAAACCACATACGGTCTTAGTACAGCATACCAAACCACATACGGTCTTACTACAAACTACCTAAACACAAGGTCATACTACAAACTACCTAAACACAAGGTCATACTACAAACTACTTAAACACAAGGTCATACTACAAACTACCTAAACACAAGGTCATACTACAAACTACCTAAACACAAGGTCATACTACAAACTATCTAAACACATACGACAACAAAAAGAAGAATGAATCCACATTTTAAAAAAATCAATGCAACGCAAACAACTGTATTTACCAATGAAAACAATGAATTAATTTAATGACGTAAGAAATAGCTGGATGTACAAATGATAACAATTGATAAACTTTAATAAATATTTATTTATAAATGTACAACTATAATAAAAATGACACTGTTTTGCTATTGTAAAAGATGTCTTGAGTGCACACCATGAAATAGCAATTGTCTGTTTGTGGTTCATTTAAAAAAAACGGCAAATTCCAAACAGAGAATGAATGCTAAGCCAAGACACGTTGATTGCTTGTCACACTTTGCTTTCAGAATGTTGGAAATGCATTTGTCTATGACAAGAACAGGCTTCTAATCAGGGTATAAACTATTTGGCACCCTACACTTATTTAGAACTGTTACAAGGCAGTAACCACTAACAGAGACAACAACTGTTTCTTGAATTCTGTTCTGGACATGAGAGTCAGTAAGTGCCTGTGAAGAAGTGGTCTGTTAAGATCAGACATTTTTAGTTCTGAGAATATTCCTAGCTGTGGTGCTCTGAGTCTTTTAGGGTTTCTTCACACGACACAAGAGACCAATATACAGGATATATATATATATATATATTGTAAACAAACTGTTTTACAGTGAAGTTTAAATTCTGTACTTGTACTTGAGTTTATGTGAACATGAATTGAACGCAATTATAAAAACAAAATTATTAGAATAATCTCCGGTAACGTCACACTGTGGCTAGATAGATATGTACACAGTGAAAGTTTTTGTGCTTATTTGCACACGTGTCGTTTTGTGAGTTGACGTGTATGCAATGACATAAGGGCTTGTACAGTGTGTACATATATGTATGAATGATAGTCCCTTTACCCAAATTACAATTAAACTTCTTTTTCTTTGTGTCTGCCTCTGGTAGTGCCTCTTCTTTCAACTCACTAAGCAACCAGAAACCAACATTGGTTTGAAAGGAAGGAAAATATTTGCTATTCAGCATAGTGGTGCTTGAAACGCCGACGTAGATAAAATAAAAATCGCTTTGTGACCACAAAAATGGAATTCCGAGAACCCGGACGAGAGACGGGAGACTGACAAAGATGATTGAAGCCTTAAGGTCAAGGTTCAAAGATTTTGCATTAAGAAAATGAAAAGAAACGCTTTAATCATCCAGGATTACTGTTATATGGAGTGTTAACACAGTGTACAGAATTCACTGGATGAAATGGAGGGGGGGGGGATGGTTGCTTACAGTGTTGACAGCTCTTTCTGGCCTGAAGAGTCACAGTGTGGTAACGTGTTTATCTAATAGACACAACCAGTTTTTACGTGTTTATCTAAAATATTCAGGGGGTTTTAACGTCTCTGCCTTTAAATGAATCTGATTTTGTATAGCATTCAGGTCTGTAATGAAAATAAGTAAACACTATAAGTCCCGCCATCTCTAAAGCATAAATATAATCTTAGCATGTGGAGTGAAATTAGACATATTCTAATATGGAAGTTCATTTTCAGCATTGAAACCAAATAAGATCTTTAAATCGAACACGCCAGCGTTCAACAACAACAACAACAAAAAGCGGGATTTTCATTTCAAAATACAGAAAGCTGCAAATAGTAAGACACATTGTTGTGCTGCTTTAATACGTTACATCTCATTTAATGAGCACTAACGCTTAGGACTTAATTCATTTCATGTCTCTTTACGAGCATTTTAATGTATGAATTATTAATGCTACAGATGCAACGAATCTATTATATAATTTCTAGTTCTAAATAGTTTCATTTAAATTTACCGGCACTGGGTAACATACTACAACACCACTCTCTCTTTCGGCCAACCCCTCTTTCTCTCTCAGAGTCAATGCTCTCCCTCCCTCCCTCCCTCTCCCCCTCTCTCGCTTTCTCTGCTTATGAGGAAAGAGAATTATTGATTCGCAAAGTCCACTTAGGAATTTTGCTTCATTAATGTCAACAGTTCAGTTTATAATTGACACGGGGCTGACAAGAATATATGTTTCTGAAATGTCTTATACTAGTCGTGCACTGAAGTACGTGCAGACAGACAGACAGACAGACAGACAGACAGACAGATAGATAGATAGATAGATAGATAGATAGATAGATAGATAGATAGATAGATAGATAGATAGATAGATAGATAGATAGATAGATAGATAGATAGATGTGTTTTCTACTTTCGTATCCAATATTCCTCTTTCTGATTTTGAAATAAAATCATTATATTAATTTCAATATTCCCCGTATTTCCACTTGTTTTCAATAAAAACATTTTTTATAATCCTGAAGAATACAGAGAGAGAGAGAGAGAGAGAGAGAGAGAGAGAGAGAGAGAGAGAGAGAGAGAGAGAGAGAGAGAGAGAGAGAAGGACCAGTCATTTAGGAAATGATTATATTGCTTCTTGCCATAAATGGCGAAATTTATAACTTTGTATTTTGGGGAAATGCTGAGATTTATAACTTTGTTATTTGGGAAATGACGAAATTTATATCTTTATTATTTCCGAAATGACGAAATTTATAACTTTATTATTTCCGAAATGACTAAATTTATAACTTTATTATTTGTTATTTCCGAAATGCATTTTGACATCAGTTCCATATTTTTCTAGCGTTTTTTGACATTATTAATTTGCAAGTATTTACCAGTATAAGAAACAAAGAAAGAAAGAAAGAAAGAAAGAAAGAATCAGTCTGTCATCACACAGCAATCTCAGATGGGGAAAGGAAATATTTGTGCGAATCATCAATCTATTTAGCACTGATCTCTTACTTTCCCAAAGTGCTTTGTAAGGTTAAAAAATCAATTATAAAGTTTCAGGGATAATTACAGTTAATGTACATAAACGTTTCAATGATGGCGGCTCACACTAGCGCGTGTTTACAATCACGTGGTTTGCAACAAGTCACTTTCTTTTTTTTTTTATTATGACAGTCCAACTGAACCCTTCTAGGTACATTACACAACTGTTCCAGAATCTTCTATGTGCTCACTAAGAACATCGTGGAGAATCACCCATACACTATCGAAGCACATCACGCGGAGTGTTCTAAAATTTTCATGTGAGCTACTCAGCACACCATGAGGAATGTTCAATAGACTTTCATGAATTCTTGAGACCAAACTCAGACCTCAATTTTCGCCATATTGGCTTTTGAATGGAATAGACATGAATCATGTTTACTGATAAGTTCGATGATAACATTGGATACACATAATACTATGATCTGGTACAGTACAGTAGTCACTGCAGTCTGAAGCAGATCAAAGCATCAAAGAAAAAAGGTGCACTCTTTTCATAAGCTAACCTTCACCTTTATGACTGGCTAGACTTTTGTCAAAATCAAAGTGATTAGAACATAGGACTTTCTTCAACAAAATAACTTTCGGTCCATATCCATAGGATGAATTTGTTATGAACAAATATGAGACTATTAGAAAAACTTATCATCCAGTTGGAACTGGTAAGGACTGCATCAACAAGTTCTAGCATATTCTCAACCTGAGTTGTTTACTTCAACTCTGACACTTAAAAATATCAGCACTTTAACATTTAACAAATTATATAACAATTAAGTTTACAAATAGGATAGGCAATTTACTCCGCCACACACTCCAAACAAAAGCCTAAATATCGCCATTCATACCATAATATACACTCATATATACACTTCAAAAGAAAAGCCTAAATATAACAACTCCTACCATAATACAGTCGTTACACAACAAAACCAAAAGCCTAAATATTGCCATCCATACCATAATACAGTCATACACACTGCAAAGAAAAGCCTAAATATCGCCATCCATACTATAATAGTCATACACTCTAAATACATTCAATGCCTTCCTTTATCGTGGAGACAATATAATACCGCCCCTTACTTCATCACACTTTTAAGCTGACGTTAGTTTTATTAGTGTATATTTTGCCTGCAATATCTAGCTCCTGTCCACCACCCTCTTTACCTGGTAAACTTTGTGGATTGGACTACTGGTTTCTGATGTGTCTGTTTAACATCCTGCCGTGACAGTTCTCTCCTACGAGAAGAGGTAATAGAAAACCATGTAACTAAATTAAATTTTGAGAACATTAGTCTAAAATGCCTACCATGTAACTAAATTAAATTTTGAGAACATTAGTCTAAAATGCCTACCATGTAACTAAATTAAATTTTGAGAACATTAGTCTAAAATGCCTACCATGTAACTAAATTAAATTTTCAGAATATTAGTCTAAAATGTTTACCATGTAACTAAATTAAATTTTGAGAACATTAGTCTAAGATGCCTACCATGTAACTAAATTAAATTTTGAGAACATTAGTCTAAAATGCCTAACATATAACTAAATTAATTTTGAGAACATAAGTCTAAAATGCCTAACATATAACTAAATCAATTTTGAGAACATTAGTCCTTCACATATAATAGTGGTAGATATTGGTCAATGCCACAATAACAACTTCCATCGCTCACGTTTGCAGTAATTGTTTATTGGTTTACTTTAATCAAAGCAGTTTGCCCTTCGTGTTTACAGTAGTGGTTATTGGTTTACTTTAATCAAAGCAGTTTGCCCTTCGTGTTTACAGTAATGTTTTTTGGTTTACTTTAATCAAAGCAGTTTGCCTTTTGTGTCTACAGTAGTGGTTACTGATTTACTTTAATCAAAGTAGTTTGCCCTTCGTGTTTACAGTAGTGGTTACTGGTTTACTTTAATCAAAGCAGTTTGCCTTTCGTGTTTACAGTAGTGGTTACTGATTTACTTTAATCAAAGTAGTTTGCCCTTCGTGTTTACAGTAGTGGTTACTGGCTTACTTTAATCAAAGCAGTTTGCCTTTCGTGTTTACAGTAGTGGTTACTGATTTACTTTAATCAAAGTAGTTTGCCCTTCGTGTTTACAGTAGTGGTTACTGGCTTACTTTAATCAAAGTAGTTTGCCCTTCGTGTTTACAGTAGTAATTACTGGTAAACATTCCATTGAAGATACTTCTTCACTCTCGTTTATTGTCGTGGGTTTCTTCTTTCCAGCTTACGTCGCAACTGATAATGTCGGTCACCGTTACAGTCGTGACAGTTAAACGTTACTCTCAAACATTTATAAATTTGCTTTCATGTTATTAAAGTTTATTTTGCTTACGTCCCATATCAGTTTATCGGTGACGTTTATGTTGGTTTAAATCTCAATATAGCGATTTGTTGGTCACGTTCGTAGTAGTCTTTGCTTTGAGTGGCTAAGTCACAACGCAAACAGTTTGTTAGTCACGTTTCTACTAGCTGTTCTTGGTTTAAGTCTAAGATAACATTTTTTGTTTGTCGGTCTCTTCTAAAGTAGGTCTTCTTCTTGCTTACGTCACCAAGAAAATTGTTCGTCGCTTATAAAAATGTTCTTTTACAGTAACAGCCATAACCGAGCGATAAAGCTTTGTCAATGTGACTTATTAAACCAATAGTTACTACTTTAAACTTGAGCGATAATGCCTTGTCAGTGTGACTTATTAAACCAATAGTTACTACTTTAAACTTGAGCGATAATGCCTTGTCAGTGTGACTTATTAAACCAATAGTTACTACTTTAAACTTGAGCGATAATGCCTTGTCAGTGTGACTTATTAAACCAATAGTTACTACTTTAAACTTGAGCGATAATGCCTTGTCAATGTGATAAACTTTAAGTTAAACTTTAAGTCACATTGACAACGCTTTATTGCTCACGTTTGCAGTAGCGCTCAATACTTGTTTAAGCGAAATTTTTTCTTTCTCACTTTAGCAGTAGTAATGCTAATTTTTCCTTTATTTTTTATATATTTATTTTATTTTGGGAGGGGATGTCTTGCGTTATAATAAGTGCAGTTCGTCGGTCACATTCATAGTATTGACTATTTATTGGTTTAAGTTAAATGAAAACGTTTTTATCAGTCGGGTTCATATGCAATGGGTTTACTTTTTCATACAAACACACTACACACAAAATATCGGTGGCAGGGATTAATGAATTTATTTTGATCGCAATGGATTGAAGATTTCTTGTTAACCTTGAAACGGGATGAAGTCCTGCTGGGCATTAGGACAGTGTCCGGTCGGTAACTTAATTTTATCCTCACCTTTGAAGGAAGTACCGCAAAAGCAAGCGAGCAAACAAACAAACAAACAAAAGAAACACAGCTTGATAAGTATGCACGGCGAGCATTAAATTTTCTTCACCCTGACGAGCAAAAGAAATGGTATTGGTTTTTATGTTAATTCTCTTTTCGTTTGCTGTCATGTAGTTTTGCCAAATGTAAAAATAGAAATAGCGTCTTTATATTAGCTTTCTATCTTCCTTGAACGTTCAAACTTAATCATGTTGTTGTTTGGCGGTAGTGGTGGTGCTGTGAGTGTTAAAGGTTAAAGTGCTGTGCCAGATTTTAAAAAAAAATCTTTAAGTGTTTAAAAATAAAAATCTGAATCGAGTATACATCAGATTGCCTTCCCCTTTTTTTCCTCTCTTAAAATTAATTTATTGGGTAAGACCGCCTTTGTTTGGTGGTGACGGGCAGTCTCATAGACCTAGTGGATGATCGGCTTCATACAACAAGGTCTGATAATGCAGGCCCGCTAATCATGATTTATATTTTATTAAAAGACCGCAGTGTGTGGAGCAGACAGTTGAACTTTGCCCCTTAGGAGCTTGACGACCGCTGGTCTACGTGTTGGCCTGAACGGGAGTTTTCTTTTATGTTGGCCTGTACAGGAGATTTTTTTGTTTGCTTGTTTGTTTGTTTTACTGCACGAGTTATTTTTTTATGCTGGCCTGCACAGGAGGTTTTTAAATATCGGCCTGTACGGGAGGTTTATATGTTGACCGGGACAAGAGGTTTTTGTTGTTATTCAATAGTGGCCTGTAAATAGTATACATTAAATTTAAGGTTGGCCTATAAGGCAATTTTTAGTAGATTTTATTCAAAGTTGGCTTTTAACAGAGAATTATTTTTAATGTTGGCCTGTGGAGGGATAGTTTCTCATCTGAAGTATATAGGAATCGTTTATTGTTTCTAGTGGAGGGAATTACTTTGAATGTGGGCTTGTACGAGATATTATGACTGTAGGCTTGTATAAAATATTTTGAATGTGGGCTTGTACGAGATATTATGACTGTAGGCTTGTATAAAATATTTTGAATGTGGGCTTGTACGAGATATTTTGATTGTGGACTTGTACGAGATATTTTGAAGGTGGGCTAGTAGTACGAGATGGTTAGAATGTGGGCTTGCACGAGATAGTTTAAGTGGGCTTGTACGAGATAGTTTGGATGTAGGCTTGTAAGACATAGTTCAAATGTGGGTTTGTATGAGATTTTTTGAATGTGGGCTTACGAAATATTTTGAATGTGGGTGTGTACGAGATATTTGAACATGGGCTTGTACAAGATATTTCAAATATGGATTTGTACGAGATATTTTGAATATGAGCTTGTACGAGCTAGTTTGAATATGGGTTTATACGAGATATTTTGAATGTGGGTTTATACAGGATTTTCTTCAACTTTGACGCGCATACTAATGCTGTCTTGTGAGTGGGTTTTTGTTTTAATGTCCTGTAATTGAGTTTTATTTACACTTTGTCCTGTACATGATTCTGTTTAATGTTGTCCTGTACGTGAGTATTTATTTTAATGTTGACCTATGTAAGATTTTAATAATTATTGGTCCATATAGGATTGCTGTGCAATTTTGGCGCATATTCAAGATTTCTTTCATTGTTTATATGATACTGTATAATTTTTATTTTGCCTATGCAAGAGCGTTTTCACTGTTTAGATGGGACTGTATAATTTTAATTTTGCCTATATGGCAATTAATTTCAAGATTGATCTCTAAGGGAAATTTCTTTCTCAGTGTTAGCCTGTTTGGGAGTTTTAGAAAATGTTGCTCAATATTGACCTGTTCGGGAGTTATTTTCAATGTTAACCTAGTAATGGGCTAAAATAGCTATGACTTACACAAATAATGTATTAGGCCAACTTACAAGTTGCAACGAATAGCGTTGGCTTCCTGATGGCCTAAAACCAGTGATAAACATTTGACCTCATTATAAACCATAACCTATGACAAACATCTGACCTCATAAATCATAACCAATGATGTTTGAGATGACATAATATCGAAATGAAACAAAGAGATCAAGTTTGGGTGTCCTAACATTATAACTAAGGGCGTATATTTGAACTCGTTTTGAGACAAAACCAATGGTATGCATCTGACCTCATTATACATCATATCCACTGGCGTTCATTTGACCTTATTACAAGTTATATCCACTGGCGTTCATTTGACCTCATTACAAATTATATCCACTGGCGTTCATTTGACCTCATTACAAATTATATCCACTGGCGTTCATCTGACCTCATTACAAATTATATCCACTGGCGTTCATTTGACCTCATTACAAATTATATCCACTGGCGTTCATCTGACCTTATTACAAGTTATAACCACTGGCGTTCATTTGACCTCTAAGTTATAACCATTATTTGACCTTATTTAAGCTGCAATAAACGGCGTCCTTTTTGATCTCGTTATAATATACATTCAATAGACTGTGATTTTCTTGTTTATATGTTAAAATCATTGCCAAGAAATTTCGAATCATTAAAAAGTATGATTGGATTTCTTATCATGTATAACACTGATGCTTAGTTAGGGCGTAGCTATAACCTATGGTGTATGAGTTGCGCTCGCATAACCAGTGATATGTGTTGACCTCGTCATAAGTTATCACTGCTATAACAGTAGTGCATAAGTTATCACTGCTATAACAGGAGTGCATAAGTTATCACTGCTATAACAGTAGTGCATAAGTTATCACTGCTATAACAGTAGTGCATGGATTAGTCATGCTTCAATCAATGTTCACATGGTTATTGTTCACATTGATTCATGAATCGATCAATGACCAGTAGAGCATGATTTGTCATGGTTATAGCCAATGATTCATGAATCGATCTTACTGTAATCAACTGTGTAACGACTTGACCTTACTACAACCAACAGTGCATGAGCTGACCTCTCTATAACTAGTGGTGTGTAAGTACTTAAGCCACTGGTGTGCGGATGACTGAAAGTGACTGTTTGGACTTGTGCATGTGAACGTTTTGTCAGTTTCCGTCCAGTCTGGGCACTAAACTGTGTATTATTTGTGTATGTCAGCTTGAATTCAGACTTTGGCACTAAACTGTGTATTATTTGTGTTTTGTCAGCTTGAATTCAGTCTTTGGCACTAAACTGTGTATTATTTGTGTATGTCAGCTTGAATTCAGTCTTTGGCACTAAACTGTGTATTATTTGTGTTCTATCAGCTTGAATTCAGTCATTAGCACTAAACTGTGTTTATTTCGGCGAAAGAAGTAGCCCTTGTTGTACTGGATGAAGCTCCTTATTTCTGCATAATAATGTTTATTTCATTTCTTAAATTACGTACTTTAATTGACATAATTTTTTCTTTCTTTCTTTCTTTCTTTCTTTCTTTCTTTTTCTTCTTTCCTTCTTTTTTCTATCTTTCTTTCTTTCGGCGCACTTTATAATACGCCAGTTTTTAATTCAAAGATTCCCTGTGTGTTCTTGAGAGAGAGAAAGATGTATTTAATATGTGAATAAAGCAATATTTTCATATCTTTTAAAACATTCCCCCCTCCCCTCCTTTTTTTAAAATCCCTCCAATCTTACTTTTCCTTCTAGAGTCGACTTGGTCCAAGTTAAAAGCTGAGATGTAGGAAAATCACTTTTGTTTCTCACCATGTTTCCCTATATTTTTGTTTATTTTCATTTAAATAGATTTTTAAAAAAAATAACTACATATAATAACTCATTCATACACCTTTCTTCCACCAACCGCTTTGTCGGTAGCTGAGGGATCTTTAATTTCGCCTCCTTGCGGACCAAACTGGCAGACTGCATGTCCCCTGGGCACGGAACTGTGTCTCCTGCTTGACGAGCGCACCCTGACTCAATTTGACAGTAGCCATTGTACCTGCACGGAGTTTAGGCAGCAACTCGAGACGACCTGCCCAGCGTCCTGCGTGGTCTCCCCTGTTTCGTTCGGCGGCTTGCAGATCAGATCTCCCACGCTGTCAGACCTAGTGACAGCCGATCACGAAAAATCTCCCACTTTCTGGCATTGTGGTTTGTTTTTGTTTTGTCAAAACATATTTCAACAATAATGTTTTGGTTGAGTAAACGGTAAATCCCTTAATCCCTTGGTGATTTGCAAAGTATTGCAGCTTTTGACATTAGATAACACGTTGTGGACAGTTATACTGCTACGTGTAACTGTTAACTGGAAGAAAAGGAATACTTGAAACAGATGTAATCATTGTAAAAGTGACATGTTTTGTAAAATATCGTGTTTTTAAAAAAAATAATATGCTGAGGGCAAATAATTACTTACAACTATCTGTATGAGTGATGGTGGCGTACTCGACTGGTCGTAGACGTAGAGTGTAGGTGTGTGTTTTATTTTTATTTTTTCGGGATTGGGGTCGTTCCGAATGCGCGCGCAGCTGCATATATGTTCGACTCTCCAAAAATCTAATTTGGGCCCACATCTATTGAGGACCATAACCAACCTTTTCTTTCCATTGTTTCTTTTCTCTCTGCCTGTCCTTTTTTTTTCCTCACTCCATCTTGTTAGGTACGAACAATAATGTAATAATGTAATATTTGAAACTTTTGTTCACGCTGCAGACATTCAGTTTTTATGATTATTTTTTTATGATTATTTTTTTATGACGCCTATAAAGCGCTCGACAGTTTGACAGACAATAGTTGTGTTTCCATGACTATACACACTAGTGTCCAGGTTTTACCTCGATAGTACATCTATAGGCTATAGGACTCAAACGTAATGCTATAAATAAATATAATTGTCTCGCATTACATCATTTACTGTAATGTATTGTTGTACACTCTACTAAACTATTTTTATTTTAACCTTTTACATGTAGAAATTTGTTATTTCTTGTATACAATGCTGATATTTGATAAAATGGGCTAACTGTCTGTTTATGTATACGTGCACTGTTCAGCTGTAACCTGAACAATAAAACCTCCCTAGTTGTCTGCGCAATGTAAACAATGCATTCTACCCAACTGTGTGCACAACATAAAGCTACGACTACATTTCACGTCTTTCATCATGTCCCTCTGTTTCTTCGTGTGTACAATTCGTGTCTCTAAGACTGTTTTTGTGTCTTGTCGAGGACTCTTTCTCTGTCTACGAATGTTTCTCTAAGTTTTGCACTAACTGTTCTTTCTCCAAATCTGTGTCTGCGATTCTCTAGCCCTATGACAATGCCACGATTGCTTCACAAAACGTGTACCTTAGATTCTACTGCTCAAAGCCCTATGTCTTTGGTTGTTGCTCTAGGTGTGTTATGTTGGGTTCTACTGTAAGTCTATGTCTTTGGTTGTTGCTCTAGGTGTGTTATGTTGGGTTCTACTGTAAGTCTATGTGTTTGGTTGTTGCTCTAGGTGTGTCATGTTGGGTTCTACTGTAAGTCTATATGATCGTTCTATGCTTTCCAAAGTTGATGTCTTTGGTTGCTACTGTTAAGGATATGTGAAGGTTGTACGATTGTTTCTGCAAGTTTATATCTTTTGGTTGTTATTCTAAGTATGTGCCATTGATCGTTTCTTTAACTTTGTGCCTAAGTTTGTTTCTCGACATTGTGATAATGTGTTTCTAAAACCTTATGCCTGCGGTATTTCTGACACTACACAAATTTTAAATGAAAGAGTCCACAATTGTCAGAATTCCTTGATATTAATAGAGAATTCATCACTTATACTAACAAAGTGCGCTGTCAAATGTCTTCTACAGATTTCAAAAGGGAATTGCGCACATGTAAAGGAAGAGGAGGTTAGAATGATAGGGCTGATTTGAGTGAAGGTGTGTATGTGTGTGCGCGCGCGTGCGGCTGAGGCAGAGAGAGTATGTGTGCTGGAGAATTTTGTGGAACATGTATTAAAAAATTCATTTGAATCTTTTTATATTTATATGTACGTATGAGTGAGAGTGAGAGAGAGAGGTAGAGAGGGGTGCCTAAGGAAACCCTTTGCCTCTCTGTCTATTTGTCTGTCCCTCTCTCACTTTTTTTTTCTCTCTCTCTCTACATATATATGTGTTTGTGTATGAGCGCACGTGTGTGTGTGTGTGTGTGTGTGAGAGAGAGAGAGAGAGAGAGAGAAAGAGAGAGAGAGAGAGAGCCCTGGGCGGGAAAACTTTATAGACAAAATTCGGTTCGAGATTTTAATTTTTATTACTACATTACCTAAGTGCACACTACAAGTCTACGTGTTTACAAGTAAGGGCGGCAACCACTGCTAGTAAATACGATTAAGAGGCACAAGGTGACCACGTTGGTTGGTACCCCATGAACATTCGCTACGTCAAGCGTTTATGACATCATGTTGATACATTCGCAACCGTTACTGCAAGGATATTTAAGCTTGTGTTCTGGAGAATTTGGTTTGCTTCAAAAGTGTTCTTTGCAAACTTGATTACGTTCGGAAATGTTTTGTCTTCTTCACATAATTACACTGAAGAGTATTCTTGTTTAACTTGGTTGTGTAAAAAGATGTTTTATTTAAACTTGTTTTCTCTCAAATGTGTTGTTCATCAAGGTGACATTCTCAGGTGTTCTTTTCAAGCTGGTTAAGTTTGAAAGACTTGACTTATACCCTGTTACATTCAAGTTTTATTAATTTTCAAAGAATTGATTTATGCCGTTACATTCAAGCTGGTAAAGTTTGAGAGAATTGATTTATGCCCTGTTACATTCAAGATGGTTAACTTAGAATGCATTGATCTATAGTTCTATACCCTGCTGCATTGGCAGTTTAGGTACTAGTCTCAGACACATATAAGTAGAATGTGATGCATATATTTTTCATTATTCAAATGTTATGCTTGAATAGTTTAATTAACGTTGAAATGATTATTGAAAATGGAACAATAGCAATCTTTTTTTTTTAATGCACTTCAGATCCAAACAATCTCACTTTTTTTTTTAAAAATGCACTTCAGATCCAAGCAATCTCACATTTTTTAAATGCACTTCAGATCCAAACAATCTCACATTTCAACTGCAGCATTCGTCTAGTGTGCCAGCGACGTGACAGTGTTAGCGTCAATTTAATTTCGTTGCATTTTAAAACTGCTAAATTATTCTTAAATATGTTAGTTTCAGTTTACTCCCTATACCTTCAAGGGTGTCTTACCAGTCTTCAGTGTGTCTGTTAATTTGTGTCTGTAATTTGTTATCTATGCCTACAAGGTTGTCTTGCTAATCTTAAATATGTCTGCGTCAATTCTCTAACTTACCTTCAAGGATGTCTTGCCAGTCCGAGTGAAATGGAATCTAGGTCAGCTACAGATGAGAATAGATCCGTATGAAATGAGTAATTTCCATTCTTAGAATCAGGACTGCAAAATTTAAACTTTCAGAGTTTTGTATAAATGCATTTATTTTGGTATTGAAAGTCAATATTTCTAGAAATCAGAGCTCTCGTTTATTTGCGAGACTGACTTATAACTAGAGCAACATTACATGTGACGTCATGAGTGGGAACTACAATCTGCATGCGATGTCGGACATACTGTCTTTCATTAAACACGTAGTTTGAAAAATTAAAACATTTTTAAACATTGCAGTGCATGTAACTGCATAAAGCAAAACTATTCATTTTATTTTAGATTTCCCACAGATCACAAATTACGAAAGAAAATAAATTACAAAGAAGAAAGGAGAAAACTTTCATCCGAAAGCACATACTGTACTGTGCAGTGAGCATTTCCAAGAAGAAGACTACAAAATTCAAAGCGAACAGTCTCACCTCACTTTAATTAGAAATGATATGCGAACTGCTAATAGTTGAACTTTCGCTGTCATCAGTACGAATTAGATCAAACGTACATGAAAGTACCAGAGAAAATTACATTGACAGCCATTTGACCCCCTTGTCTGACGTAACTTCTGCTTGCTTTTACCCCATGGGCTTGGGTTTGTGTTAGTAACTTAGTATCTCGTTCACTATGGCTGACCTAGATTCCATTTTACTTGGTCTTTAAATATGCCTGTCAATCAAGGGCGTCTTGCCAGTCTTAAATATGATTGTGTCAATTAAGGGTATCTTGTCAGTCTCATACCTGTCAATCAAGGGTGTCTTGCCAGTCTTAAATATGCCTGTGTCAATCAAGGGTCTCTTGCCAGTCTTAAATATGCCTGTGTCAATCAAGGGTGTCTTGTCAATCGTTTTAAATATCACTGCAACATATCACTCCTTTCAATTTGTAGTGCCCGTTTTGAAAAATCTGTGTTAATTCTACTTCCCTGTTGTGGTATTTCTACGGTGTTACCCACTTTACTCTGTGTTCAAGCAAGTTCACCAGTGTCAGATCCAATTTTTAAATTGTCTCCGACAAGTGCCTTGGTGCCCCTTTCATTAAGCCTCACGCCGTATGCTTGCGCCCATGTTACTACGTATCCTATTAAATGTCAGCTTCTATTTCACCAAGTGTGCTGTCAGAAGTGGGGCAATGTTAGTTTTGTTACGTCTCCAGTCAAATGTGTCTCTGCCAATTTCATCACATCTCCTGTCGAGTATGTATCTGCCAATTTCATCACATTTTTTGAGTGTGTCTTCCAAATTCATCACATCTGTCGAGTGTGTCTCTTCCAATTTCATCACATCTCCTGTCGAGTGTGTCTCTGCAAATATCACTACAATTTCTGTCAAGTGTGTAAAACGCCAATTTTACCTTCTCCCCTGGTCAAGTGTGTATGTGGCAATTTCTCTCTTTAATATGTCAAAATGTGTCGTGCCAATTGTATCAAGTCTCCTAACAAGTGTGTCTCTTCAAGCTTCGCTACATTTTCTTTAATGTATATCAATACCAGTTTCACCATCTTTCCTGTCAAGTATATCAGTACCAGTTTAACCATCTTTCCCGTCAATTAGTCCAGTGCCAGTTTCACCAGCTTTCCTGTCAATTAGTCCAGTGCCAGTTTTTTTTTCCATCTTCCCTGTCAAGTAGACCAGTACCAGTTTCACCATCTTTCCCGTCAATTAGTCGTACCAGTTTCACCATCTTTCCCGTCAATTAGTCCAGTGCCAGTTTCACCAGCTTTCCTGTCAAGTATATCAGTACCAGTTTCACCATCTTTCCCGTCAATTAGTCCAGTGCCAGTTTCACCAGCTTTCCTGTCAATTAGTCCAGTGCCAGTTTTTTTTTTCCATCTTCCCTGTCAAGTAGACCAGTACCAGTTTCACCAGCTTTCCTGTAAAGTAGACCAGTGCCAGTTTCACCATCTTTCCTGTAAAGTAGACCAGTACCAGTTTCACCATCTTTCCTGTCAAGTAGACCAGTGCCAGTTTCACCATCTTCCCTGTCAAGTAGACCAGTACCAGTTTCACCATCTTTCCTGTCAAATATATCAGTACCAGTAATACAACATTTCGGACGAAGTATATTAATGCCAATTGCGCTACCTTCTTCTGTCAAATGTGTTAAAACAAACAAACAAACAAACAAACACAGAAGGAAGTAAGCAAGCAGAAAAGGAAAGGTGTGTGCAGTAAATAGTGCCAAAGCTGTGATACAAGATCGAGTTTCATGGCTTTGCATTTAGTTGCCTAGGAACTGGGTGGAAGCACGTGATAATTTATACAGTTTTATTGCATGCAAATTAAAGTATGGTCATGGACCAGTGCATTTTTAAACGGTAATCAACAATAGACTCGGATAGAGGGCGTGTGCTAGTTCCTAAATATTGTTTTAAGTCTTGACATTCCGCAACATGTAGGAACTAGCATTTTCCAAGTGACTAACATATTTACTCATCTTCACAACACAAACCAATGGATACAACAAGGTCTCTACACTTATTTTCATCGCTTGATATTTTTGTTTATATTTGTGTAGGGAGGGGTCTTTCTTTCTGTCTTGTTACTTTTCTTTTCTTTATTTAATAGCTATTTTTTCTCAAAATGATAATAACACTATCCTCAAAGTGCTGTCCCCTCGTTATTTTTTTCTATCGAGACGTCTAACCGTCGGTCCATCCTTTCATCATTTTCCCTTCCCAGTAATTCTACATGTCTGTCACGGGTTTCCTGTTTGCCATTTTCCGTGACTTCCTCATTATCTCTTCACTTTCCTTCTATCGTCTCGTGTTTCCAATCACTCGCTTTTCTTTTTCTTCGGCGCTCTTTCGTTTTTGTCTTTTGAATGATTTGCGACAAGATAGCTTCGTCTTCGTTTGTAACTTCCCCCATCCTTTAGTTTTATTTTATTTTTTTTAAATATCCAAGTGGTTCTCATCTGTTTTTTCTCATTTTTTCGAGCGTGAATATGAGTCTGAGCGTGTGTGTGTGTGTGTGTGTGTGTGTGTGTGTGTGATTGGGAGGGGGGAGTAAATGATGGGTTTCTTATAGGTTAAGTCGTGATTATTAAAATGGGTTTCGTATAAGTTAATTGGTCACTATTAATGGATAAATGACATGAATAAATAATTTTGATTCTTGCACAAGCATCATTTTACGACATTTCTTGTGAAATGAAACAAATACTTCGTGGTCTTTACCGGGATTTATTTCTTATTATATTGCATCGGCAAAAGCTACAGAATAAACACTTCATTGACTATGTTTCTAAAGGACAGTTTACTAACAAATTAATGAAAAATAAATGAATGAATATCAGAATACAAGAAGGAATATTGCTACAGTGAAATTTAACAAAGATTTTTAATAAAACTGTTTTAGTAACTGATGAATTATGTTGTGGGGAAATGTATTCATAAATTATATCAAACTTTAAATTGTTTTATGTTATAAACAAGAGAAAGGCTTAAATAGGGAAAAAATTATAAGATAATGGTGAAGAAAAAATTGTAAAATAGTAGTGAGGAAAGAGATTGAATGGCTGGCTATTTGAGAGAATGATTGTCGATTTTTTAAACAATTGTTCGATCCACTATAGAAATGAATTATTTTGTTTTGAAATTTTCTTTTGACTGCTTGAATAATTAATTAATCAACTATTGGAATGGCTGAATTAATGAGTGATTTTGGTTGGAATTTTCTTTTGATTGCTCGAATAATTAATCGATCAATTATTGGAATGGTTGATTTAATGATTGATTTTGTTTGAATTTTTCTTTTCACTGTTTGAATAGAATATATTTCCGATCACCTATTGGAATGGATCAAATAAATGATACTGTTTGGGATTTTTAAGTTTACTGACATTATTCTAAACAATATTTTGAAAACAAACTTTACAAAATAAAGACTTTTGCTGGAGACTGGATAAGCCTACATATTTTTTAAATAGCCACAAGGGAGATAATAAAAATACGAGTAAAGAAAGGCATAAATTACTTTTTAAAAAGGAAGAATTTGCGCTTCAACCCTTTTCCTGCTTGAGACCGATGGCGGTCGCTCCAGGGCAAAGATGTCCTAGAGTGACGCCGGCGAGTGGAGGCTTTAATCCATCTCTGCCATTGCCAGTCGCCAGGACCGACAACTCTACATGTAGTCACCTTTACCTTCATCGTTCGACACCATTGTCGGCTCGCTGTTCTTGCGTAGGGACTTTCTCTTTCCAACTCTGTTTACGTTCCACCCTTTCTCTCCCCCCCCCCTCTCTCTTTCCCTTTTTGATTTAGATATACATTCTAAAGTCTACTTTAATCTTGATTAGTTTAGTAATGGGGCTGTCAAGTATAAGCACCTGCAATAAACAAGACCAAAAAAATAAAACGTTATCTCTGCGCATTCCGTTCATGGAAAGACGGCAATAGATACTTGAGAATCTAAATTTAGTAACTTTTTACTTGACTTTTTAACTTCTGACTTTTAGCTTGAGTCATCACTTTGGACTTGCGACTGGTCTTTCTGATCATGTACGCAAGCTCCATTGCTGTTATTTGTTTCCAAGCAAAACTGTGCATCCCAGGAATTGCTTGTGTTTTACACTGATTTATAAGCTTTTACCACTAAACTCCCTTTCTTCAGATTACTACCTAACCCCAATCTTAACACAAATAATAATAAAAGTAACAGAGTGTGATGAATGAGATTTAGCAATCTGCATTTCACTTCTTGTTCTTTATTAAAACTGTATATTTGTCTGCGACGTCGCCCGCAGAAATGTCGATTTTTAAAATATGTTGCTTACAGTAAAATTATTTTAAAATATTTTCCTTATAGGCAGGTAAGAACTATAGTACAGCATGCAAAAAAAAATATTAAAAAGTTTATGTGTTATAGAAATCTTCATTTTTCTATACCAATTTTTCTTTCAAAATGTATGTGTCCTAGCAAAGTTCAGTGTTAGTAGACCAAATTTTCTTTCAAAATGTATGTGTCCTAGCAATGTTCAATGTTAGTAGACCAATTTTTCTTTCAAAATGTATGTGTCCTAGCAATGTTCAGTGTTAGTAGACCAATTGTACTTTGAAAAGTAGATTTTGAAATTTGGCTCAGAATTTGATGTGCGCACCATTTCTTGTGTGACGTCCTTCAGCTCCCAAAGTTTCCATTGTGGTCCGGTATCGCTGATTTTTTAAAAACCGTTGGCATAAAGCCTACCACTCTTTGTGCCAAAGAAAGCTGGCATATTTGGTGTAGAGAGAAACGGATATAGAAAAGTGAGAAAGAAAAAGAGAAAAAACAAGAGAAAGGAAGAGAAAAGAAAAGAGAAAAAATGTCAGTAAGAAAAGGACATGAGGAGAGAGTAAAAGAAAATGAAAGAGAGAGAATGAAATAAGATAGATAGATAGATAGAGAGAGAGAGATAGATAGATAGATAGATAGATAGATAGATAGATAGATAGATAGATAGATAGATAGATAGATAGATAGATAGATAGATAGTGTAAGAAGAAAATTTAAAGGGAAGGCCTGAGAAGACTTCGACACACACAAATACCACATAAGGAAAGGACAGTAAAAATGTAAAGATTGAGGGAAGGGAGAATGAAAAAAGTGGCAGAGAGAAATAAATGAATGAAATGAAATGGAAAAAGTTACTGAGAATATAAGGAAAAGAGAGAACATGAGAGTGGTTGGAGAGATAGACAAAAAGAAAGATAAATAGATTAAAGAAGAGGGAGAGAATTATAGAAAGAATATATAAGAAAGAAAGAAAGAATGAATGAAAGATCTACTTCAGTTTGTACGTGCACACTCTGATTGTCACCTTAAATGCCATGGTGATTGTTCATTAAACATGGATTGTTTGGTTGTCATTTCAAGAATGTTCTGCTTGTCCATTTCTTTTTCATTCATCAGATATCTATCCTTACACCAGAAAAAGAAACATCTCGGGTTTAATTACTGATCAATAATTTTATTTTATTGTTTTAATTATTTATGTGCGTCGTTTTGTGATCGAGGATGATTGGCCTTTTAATCTTAAAATAACACAACATAGCTAACATATCTCAATTACTTCTCAAAGTACTTACATGGAAATGATTTGTGTGAATCACTTATATGAAATTATTGTGTGTTCTACAGGTTAATCATTCTCTGTTCATCTTGAACCAACCCAATTTCTTTCATTCTGTCATTTGTATTTGCTGAGAACATTACCTAAATAAAGTTATATTAGTAACAATGCGTATGTACCAATAGCTAATAGTACATGCGTACTAACATTTAACATTGTATGTGTACTAATAGTTAACAGTGCATGTGTATTAATAGCTAAAAGTGCGTGCGTACTAACTGCTAACAGTGCCTGTGTACTAAGAGCTAATAGTGCGTGTGTACTATGCTAATATTACAAGTAGACGTGTATTTAAGTGCTAAAACTCTGACTAAAATATTGACGTGAAATTGACTCAAACTAATTTCGGTGAACACTTTCGAAATCATGTCATTTTTCTTGTGATGTATTAACTGAATAGGAGAAAAATATATTTGCTATTAAGCCTATTTATTAATTATTTTTCCTGTAAACGATTTCTTTTTGTGGAGTTTACTACAAACAATAGCACGTATACCATCAATGAATGCATGAACGTTTACTTGGCTGGGCTTAGTTTGTTATCTGATTAATGTCTACATCGAATGCTAGCTGATTTCTCAGGCAGTATGGCAGGGTTTTCTTACTTCACATTTATGTTGCAGCCAGTTAAATAGAACTTTGAACGTATAAGTCTGCAACAAGATAAGAAGGTTACTTCATGTGCGTGTGTGTGTGTCTTGTGTGTTTGTGTGCGTGCGTGCATGCGTTTAAATAAACTAAACAATACTCACACCCCTTAATTCTCTTAAAGTCCAGAACGAGCCCGACATTTTCCAGTTCAGTTCCATTTCAAAATGACTGTCCACGCCTGACTTGACACTTGGAGTCTAAGACTATTTCCTCGACTGATCTGACTGTAATTGTCTAGCACTGAAAGATACCCACTTATTAGATAGTACCAACCATAAGGGGAAGTAATCCATCTGCTTTGGTCTGTCTGAACTGGCACCAGCTGAATTTACGTCATCAAAGGAAGTGATTCTCTTAGTCTAAAACTTGTGAGCTTTCCAATAGCATGACGTCATCACAAAGAATGCGCATTAAGATTCTCTTCATCTAAAATTTCTCAGTTTGCAAATGGTGTGACGTCATCATAGGGAGTGCGTATCATGATTCTCTAAAACTTGTCAGTTTGCAAATAGCGTGATGTCATCATAGGGAGTGCCATCACGATTCTCATATTTGTGTCAGTTTTCAAATGGCATTATTTGATGGTCTGGTGCTATAAATAAAATGTTTTTATTATCAAACAACTTTTAAAAAAAATTAGCTTACTTTTATTCAGGATTCAAGCAAATCGTGGATACAAAAATATAATGAAAATAACTTCTGTTATGACGTAAAGGACTACGCGTGAAGTTTGCATTTTCAGTATTAAGTGTTACTTTCGTAATAAGGCATTAATTAAACTTGTAAATATTAAGTGTTAATTTTGTAATACGGCATTAATTAAACTTGTAAATATTAAGTGTTACTTTCGTAATAAGGCATTAATTAAACTTGTAAATATGCAAGATTTGTATTACATTTGTGTAACTACGCGATACATCAAATACAAATTCAAACTGAAGAAGATTTATAGGTACAAAATTTCGTTAGGAATTGTAGTCAGCTATAGTTCCTTCTGTTGTAGAACGTAAACACGTGCTTATCGTGTTTAATTAGCACGAAACGCGACATGATTACTATTGTCTAGCTACACACTAAGGAAAATAGGAAAACTTTTCACAACACTTTTACAACTGGGTTAGAAATGTTTGCAAGCAAATGTATGACTCTCTCTCTTACACACACACATACACCCCATACCCACCCACACACACACTCTCTATTACTCTCTCTCTCTCTCTCTCTCTCTCTCTCTCTTTTACACACACACATACACCCCACACCCACCCACACACACACTCTCTATCACTCACTCTCTCTCTCTCTTTCTCTCTCTCTCTCTCTCTCTCTCTCTCTCTCTCTCTCTCTCTCTCTCTCTCTCTCTCTCTCTCTGTGCTCATATTTATTTTGGTCATGTGTATAATTTGATACTGTCATATGTCCCCTAGTCAAAGCTTTCAAATAAATGTGAACTGACGGGATTTTCATGTTTTCTCTGTATTTCTCTAAGTTTTAGGAAATTAAAGGAAAGACATTCAAAAGCGGCGTAAATGTACTTTTGGAGTTACGCATTAAATCAGATATCACTTCCCACACATACACCCCACCCCCAACTCCTTTCACAATGAACATTTTTAAGTTTAAGACATTTTAACAAAGGATATCTAAACCTGATTACAAAAGAATTCACCATACCTCTTTGACCAAGTAACTGCTTTTCGTGCATCACTTGCAATGAGAGCGTGAGACAATCTCAGTCATTGAAAAATTATAAACAATAAAGCTACCTATATATATCGTTCTCTGTATTTATGACATGTTTATCATTTTCACAGGTTATATTTTAAAGGGGTTAATGAAGTCGTGCTGGGTTAATGAAGTCAGTAGAATTCTTCTAGAATGCAGCAGTGTCTCAGAGTCTGTGAGGTCATGCTGCATTAAGGTGGAGGTTTGCTGAGAAATAACCCGGGTACTGGGTTTGTCTTATTTAAAACGCAGTATGTAAGGTTGAACGTATGTTCGTGTGCAGAAAAGGGTGGAGGTGAGGACATTCTAATTTAAATTTTGTCTTTTTTTCTCAATATATAAAGTTAACAAATACGTGAGAGCATAATAAAAAATGTCAAGGCAATATTTCCTTAAATCATGAAAAGTATGAACGCAATAACACGTGAGAACATGGAAAGGATAAAAACAATAGTGTGTGAGAACTGTGATTAGACAATATATTACGAGAACATGAAAATGAATGAAAACAATAATACCTGATAACGACAACAATAAAAATAAGGCAACTAGTATATGAGAAAATAAAAATGTAAAAGACAATTGGCTGAGAACATTAACATTTTACGGGCAATAATAAAGGAAAATATGACAAAAGTATCTAGAGAGAACATGAAAAAAATTGAAAGCACTTGTATGAGAGAACATGAAAAATGTCAAGGCAGGGCGAAAAATGTCAAATTCAAATTATAGATTAATAGCAAACATGTCGAATATTTCCATATCTATTTTTTCTTTATCAGTCAGTTAACTTACCATAAGTTAACCATCACCTTTATGATCAGACTTGACTAAAGTCAAAACCAAAGTGATTAGAATATAGTACTTCTTCAACTTCTTCTTCGGTCCATCCCATTAGATGAATTGTTATGAGCAAGTATGAGACTATTAGTCAAAAAACAAAATCATCCTCTCTTGGAACTGGTTTGGATTGCATCAGCAAATCTAGTAGATTCTCCATCTGAGTTGTTTGCTCCAAATCAAAATTATCATCATAAGCCGTGTCCTAGGTCGGGACACGTTAACATTGGTAACAAATACATAATTACTAAGTTTTGAAATAGCAATAGGCAAATTTACTTGCCATAATTTCTAAATGTAACATAAATTATCTTCTGTTTAAGAAATTTTAATCAACACCAAAAAAATTACTAGTATGATAAAAATGTAGTACTTTTCGTTTTATTTTAATTTAAATCGGAGGTACAATTAGCTAAAATTTTACTTCAGTTCATGAAAAAATATTACATATCCAAATCCACTCTGTTATGAGATGACAGGACGTCATTTAGCAGGATTTTCTAGAAGAAAATAGTATTTAGATTTCAATATTTTTTCTTAAGAGTCTACAACAATATATTAATATCCCGTTATTGGACTGATATAGAGAGCAGTGTCATTGATAAATATATGTAGTGTGATATGTAACATAAATTCCAAAATCAAAAAGGGAATATATGTCACTCAAAAAGGGGTCAAGTGGGATTACCAGCAGGATAGTAATATTTTTTTCAAAAATAAAATTTTGAACATGGACAGGCCGGATCAAAATTATTAAAGAAAGATGTAGGCTGTTATTATCAAAAGGAATCTTCTCCTGTTAGTTCCAAAGCTATATAAACGTACTTGTTTAACAGTGTTTTTATGTACTTATCCAATCGATTTAATTAATGTGATAAAATCATTATATGTGATAAAATCATTATATGTGATAAAATCATTATATGTATATTTATGTTTGTTCTCGTGTGTGTGTGCATATGCAAAGTTTATAAAACTTACTTTTATTTACAAAGTTGGTTACAATTTCAAATGTATCTGCATCTGAACATCAAAATCATTTTCAGCATACCTATTTACATGAACTGAAACACTGAGATGCAAACATACACCCATTCATAAATACACACAACCGTGCAGACATACACATGCACAAAGACTATCTCAGTTTCTGTGTTTAACGACTCATTATTGCGTTAAAACAGTAGGTCAGAGTTCATGGCAAAAAAACGCCAAGATCGGCATGTTGTAGCTGACTCATTCGTCCTGGCAGGAGGAAGGGAGATAAGAAGCTAAATCGGTCTGTGCTTCTTCCAAAGCTGGCGGCTAGCTCGCCATTCCAGTCATTGGCTTGTGCGGAATGATTTATTTATCTCCCTTCGGTCGTATTCTCGCCCTTGCCTCTTCTCTTGATTGGGATAGTAAGGAGAACCTCAGCTGTGATCGACTTTGACAGGTATTACTCCTTGCCAGAGTATATCCTAGGAGGTTGTCTTATCTTGAACAAATATAAGTCCCTTGAGCAGGACTCTGAACTCTCGGAACTTGAACCGCTCGCGAGAAGCGCAACGTGGTTTAGTAGCGCATGCGTACTCGTATGCGACTTTTAATCAACCCTTTCAAATAAAATATTTTAGCTTTAATTTTATGCTGACAAATCTGGATATCAAAGCATTTAAACATGCCCCTAATTCCCGCCGATTAAAAGAATTGCAGGCAAAAAGTCCACGAAAGACGCGGTGTCTTAGTACCCCACTTAAACTCTGTAATAATGCGTGCGTGTGATATATGGTGCATACGCATAGATTTTGACACATGCGCACAAACACTTTTCGGATGCGTGTTAAACACAAATAAAAGGAAATTAAAAACAAAAATAATATGCACTGCATTATTAGAAACTGTACATATAATTTAATTATAAATATATATAATTGAAAACATCCTACAAAACTCCATTTAGGAATCAGCTTGCACTTACAAAAGAAACATTATGTTTGCTTTCACTCCGTTTATATCATTTATCATTATCTTAACAGAAAGAGGCACAATCGGGAGAGAGTATCTGGGACTGACTGATGATGTCTCGCTTCGCTAAGCGAAAAATTTTGATGTGTGGTTAGCGCAGTCTGCAACATTGCACATCATTAATATCTGATTATCTGCTTTGCACGCAAGCCAGAAGGACCGGTTGGACACGGTGCGAAATTATCCGAAAGCTGAGATCGTTAATAACGTTTACTCGTGTAGATTCAGGAGCCTTTTGTGAAATGTGCCTTGTCAATTGTGTGGCCGGTTTACTTGAGTCAACTCTATTGCTGGTAATTCAGTTTTTACCTGAGGTAAATTTAGAAGTGGTAAAGATGGTGCAAGCATCTATGATCAGTAAGAGTAGATTAAATAGAACTTAAATATTCTTGAGAACAAAAAAAAAAAAAACAACATGAAGATAAATGATTCGCATATACAAAGGTGAATAAATGCAATTTCTTTTAAAGCGAGATGTTTCTTTCTGGTGACTGGTTTCACCCAGCGCTCTAACATTCCACAAAGCAACCAACCGGTTTGAAAAATGTTAGTTTCAGTTCTCTCCGATGCAGAATATTGACTAGTTGTTATCATAGCTACGAATACAGACCGGATGTGATCTGCAGCCAAACTGCTTAGTTCCGTTGTAGGAGTTGAAATATCCGTTTACATGTTTGCTGATTTCGCAGACAGGCGCAAACATATTTGGGAATTGGGTACTTTTCTTCCGTCGGAGATACATATTGCTCAGAGAATAAAAGTGTGAATATATAATTTATAGATTATTTCTATAAATAATGTTGTCTGAACACTTTAACATGTGCGTTGAAAAGTACCCGGTTTAGTATATAACATCACCCAACAAGTAATTTTCTAATCTCGCTACTTTGACCTGGGGAATGTTGTAGCACACGTGTAAGTTTCTCACCCTTAAATGGAATCAAACTTCGGTTTTCTGTCTAGTTTTCTTAAGTCTAGTTGTGTAAATGTCTCACCCTTAGCTGGAATCAAACTTCGGTTTTCTGTCTAGTTTTCTTAAGTCTAGTTGTGTAAATTTCTCACCCTTAGCTGTATTCGAAGCTGAACAAAATTCTAGTGCTTTATCCGTCATTTACTGTTCCTCATTCTTTTTCAGTAAAGTTCCGACAGCGTTAAAGTTTAGATTACTAAATAATAGATGGATTGAATTAAATTGGATTTGCAATTACATAAAATAGAATTTCCTAAATGGTAGTGTCTGCATATTAATGGCAGACATTGTGCGGGCAAAAACATATTCCAGGCACCAAAATTCTCAGAACACAGAATGAATCTATGATCATTAATATAATGAGCAGGCGATGCGTCGCCGACTACAGAGTGAGCTAACTAAAATCAAGCGTAATGCGTCACCGATCACAGACTCGCCTATAAACAATAGGTGTGTGACCATCAGCAGACCAAATTTCAAATCAATAGTAAGACTTGTGACCGATTACGTTTCACAAATCATTAAAGATTGAAGACAATTTTTACAGGAAAACGGAGAAGATATAAATTATCCTATAAAAATTAAAAATAAAGAAAACAAGAAAGTAGAATTGAAAAATCTTCGACAAAGACCAGAAACAAATACATAATTATGTTATTTTAATCTGGGGAAAGACATAGGCCTACATTTTCCAGGAGTAAACTATAACACTCGTTAAATTATTCGAAGTATTATGAAAAATAGGAATGCTGAGGGAATTTACAAGCAACAAAATGTCACTAATTAAAACATAATCAGATAAAACACAAAGTAAACAAGAAAACTTTGAAAAATAAAAAGCCATTAAACGTACCAAGCAGTATACGTCTCTAATTTCTTTTTGTTTAAATAATACAACTGTGATTTTCATAAGCGATAAAAACAAGGAAAAGCATGATAGTACGAAAGCTTGAAAAAAAAACTAGTAGAATGACTTGAAAATTGTTTTAAAAAATGTTAAACATGGCAATAATAAGAAACTTATAAATACCAAACACACACACACACATACACACACACACACACACACACACACACACAAATATGGTACTAATCTTGGCTTTCTTAAATACAGATCTAGCAATAATATACACTTGACATTTTAATTAAGCATTTCCTTTGACAATGAATTATAGTGGTAGTTATATAATGGTGTTGTAACTTAACTGGGCCTTTGAGAATAAATTTTATACGTGATAGATATAGACACGTAGAATTATATTGATTAATGTAGATAAAGAGAATTGTATTGATAGACAGAGCTGCAGCAAATTATATTGATGGATAGCCATAGTGAATTATATTGACATACATCGTCAAAGTGAATTTTATTGACATACATCGTCAACGTGAATTATATTGACATAAACATCGTCAAAGTGAATTATATTGACATACATCGTCAACGTGAATTTTCATTGATATACGTCGTCAAGTGAATTATATTGCTAGAAATTACCACAATGATTTACATTCATAGAATAGATACAGTGAATTATATCGACATACATAGTTATAGTTAATAGTTATAGTGAATTAATTAAAAATCTTAGTTACAGAATTAGATTGAAAGACATAGTTACAGTAAATTACATTGACAGACATAGCAAGTAACAGTGATTGCAGTCCGATGTTGCACTCGTTAATTACTGTGCTCACTAAATGTTGTACTTCTAGAGTGAGTGTTAAGGATAATAAATATTATGATCGTGAACTATATATACACAGTGCTATGTGTTATTATTAGTGATAGTAATATATTGAAGTGATTGTACCGTTAGTGAGATTTTGATATAATGCAGTGATAATTGAGACCGAAATAATACAAAGATTAGTGATACCGATATAATGCAGTGATTGGTGAGATTGACAATTTGATATAATGCAGTGACCGTTATAATACAATGATTACTGAGACCGTTATAATACAGTGATTAGTGAGACCGATATAATGCAGTGATTAGTGAGACCGTTATAATACAGTGATTAGTGAGACCGATATAATACAGTGATTAGTGAGACCGTTATAATACAGTGATTAGCGAGACTGTTATAATACAGCGATTAGTGAGACCGTTATAATGAGTGATTAGTGAGACAGTGATTAGTAATACTGATATAATGCAATGATTATTAACAAAGCTTGTTGCTTTGAAGAATACATTTAACGTTTAGCATTTGAATGGCATTGTGTATCTATAAGTAATATATCGGGTACTTAGTTTAAGTAAGAATGTAATATATTGGGTACTTAGTTTAAGTAAGAATGTAATATATCGGGTACTTAGTTTAAGTAAGAATGTAATATATCGGGTACTTAGTTTAAGTAAGAATGTAATACATCGGGTACTTAGTTTAAGTAAGAATGTAATATATCGGGTACTTAGTTTAAGTAAGAATGTAATATATCGGGTACTTAGTTTAAATAAGAATGTAATATATCGGGTACTTAGTTTAAGAAAGAATGTAATATATCGGGTACTTAGTTTAAGTTTGTTTCTTTCAAAAATGCATCTTTTTAAAGAATATAATATGTCAGAGTATCTAGTTTAGGTTTGATTCTTTCAAAAACTCATTGTACTTTAAGACTAATCATGACTTGTTTAATTGTGATTAAATAAGTAAGTTTAAGTAAGAATGTAATATATCGGGTACTTAGTTTAAATAAGAATGTAATATATCGGGTACTTAGTTTAAGAAAGAATGTAATATATCGGGTACTTAGTTTAAGTTTGTTTCTTTCAAAAATGCATCTTTTTAAAGAATATAATATGTCAGAGTATCTAGTTTAGGTTTGATTCTTTCAAAAACTCATTGTACTTTAAGACTAATCATGACTTGTTTAATTGTGATTTTAGCTCACACATGAATTATCCTCTTTAGCAAAAATAAAATTAATTAATTAGTTAATTAAAAAAATAAATAAATAAACTAAAATAATACGCGTCCATAGTAAGGGAACAAAATGAAACAACTTCGGATACACATTTAACACATAATATCTATCCGGGAACAAATACAGTGATAGATTGCCAGGTTATATTAAAAACCTTCCCTTCTCCAGAATTTCATAATCAAAGCCTCATTTGGTCGACATTGGCGGGGAAAATCGTATTCGAAAGGACCAGAGTCTCTTGGAAGAAGTTGAACATTGTTCAGCAAGGGGGGGATCAATATCAGTATTACATTGTTCAGCAACGGGGGAGATCTTTGTCAGTACCACGTTGTACTGTATAATAAAAATGTTTATCCTGTGTTAAATTCATACGTGCTGTCGTGTGTGCAGCATATTCACAGATTCATAAACACTTTCGTTTGTTTTTGTTGTTTGCTAAGATCTGTACTTGGGTGTCATCTACGTCACTAGATGAAGTCAAATTCTGAGATTTAGCAAATATTGTTTAGCGTTTTAACTACAAAATCATGATTTTTTTTTTTTAATATTCTCTATGTGTAGAACAGTTGCGCTGTATTTGCATAGTACTTATTAAATATATCGGCCTTATCTTTATCACGATAAACGAAAGCATCACATTTAATGAAAACAGGTTGTATATTATAGTTATTACACTTAATTCTTAAACTACCACTTTAACTACGATTGATTTATAATTACCCTCAATCATTCTTAGGGCACCACGTACGACTAACACCAAACTTGATTGATTTATAAATATAATTAATTCTTACATCGTTTCAACTAATACTAGCTTTGTACTAGTGTTCTCATTTTACGTCATTCTAAGAGCACCACATTTAACTAAATCTGGCTACAAAGAATTATGGCTATTCTCAACAACAAGAACAAAATCCAGCAGTGGTTGCAAAGAATTATGGCTATTTCATTCAGAACTGGCTGTGTACCATTAAAATTATTCTTAAATCTGTTTTATTTAAACATGCCGGTGTCATAATATCATCACCATCATTATTCTTTAAAGAATCCCATTTATTGTATTATTACTAGTCTCAAAGAGTCATGCTCCATTATACTAGGTTAAGGACGAACAAAGTAAACAATGTTGGATTCACTTATACATTATAAAAATATTTGTATGTATCCTATGATATAAACCTGAGTGAAAATTAAAGTGACATTTTATATTATTTTAATCGATTCGTAAATCAAAAGGTAGATAACTGTATCAGTTTTTAGAAGTGCGTAAAAAGTAAATCATTTATTAATGGCGCTTAGTTTAAGGTAAAATGTTAAAATAAACTAAAAATTGCTAGCATCACATATTTTGTGTACTATCATGTTATTTCATAGTTAAAGCACCAAAAGGGTTAAATGCAGTGAGCTTAAATTACAATCACACATTATATTCTAAAAGCACCCTACTTATTTAAAGTACACATTTACAGTACTCTCACACATTGCCTTCTCACAAAGCCCCATACTTGTATGAATTTAAAGTACTCTCACACATTACCTTCTCACAAAGCCCCATACTTGTATGAATTTAAAGTACTCTCACAAATGACATTCTTAAGGCACCATATGTACTAAATGCATCGAGTTAAAAGAAAAAGAAATTCCTCTCACATATTGCATGTAGTCTTGAAGCAACATAAGTATTTAACAGCAACGAGTTTAAAGAATACTAGGATTATATTTTTAAAAGCATCATAACTATTTAAAGTTTCGAGTTTGAAAAACACGCTCATACTAACCTTAATGCACCAAACTTATTTAAATAGTCTGAAGTATTACTCTCATAAAGCGCCGAACTTATTTAAATGTACATAGTTTTAAGTAATCTGAAGAATTATATTATTAAAGCACCGAACTGACTTATGAGTATCGAGTGGAAAAAATACTCTCGCATTTTACAGTCTTAAAGCATCATATTTATTTAAGATTGTTGAGTTTAAAATACCCTGACATACTCCACTTTTAAAGTACTAAACTTATTTATAATGCACCGTACTGTAAGAACTCTCAATATTAATTCTTCAACCACAATACATGTTTAAATGAAGTTTAAAGTACTCAGTGCATTGTTAAAAAAAACAAACACTCTACGTATTTTAAATATTCAAGTACTCTGATTTAATACTTTTGGTACTCTGACTTAATACTTTTGGTATTCTGACTTAATACTTTTGGTACTCTGACTCAATACTTTTGGTACTCTGACTTAATACTTTTGGTACTCTGACTTAATACTTTTGGTACTCTGACTTAATACTTTTGGTACTCTGACTTAATACTTTTGGTACTCTGACTCAATACTTTTGGTACTCTGACTTAATACTTTTGGTACTCTGACTTAATACTTTTGGTACTCTGACTTAATACTTTTGGTACTCTGACTCAATACTTTTGGTACTCTGACTTAATACTTTTGAAAGCATCATACGCATTTAAAAATGGCGAAGTGATAAAAATGTGTTTCACATATTACAATCTTAAAACAGCCAATATTCAAGTTTAAAGTACTTTGACATTATATTCTTAAAATACTACACGCGTTTAAACGCATTTACCAATCGTGTCTTCAAACAAATACTATACACGTTTAAACACATTTACCAAACATATTGTCTTCAAACAAATACTACACACGTTTAAACGCATTTACCAAACATTATGTCTTTAAAAAAATACTACACACGTTTTAACGCATTTACCAAACATAATGTCTTCAAACAAATAAAAGAAGAAACCATTACTTGCAACTTTTTATCTTAGTAACGTGTCTCCATTATAGGTGTAACTTCGAATATTTTGCCACTTTTTATCCTAGTAACATGTCACCAACATAGCCTATGTGTAACTTTGAATATTTTGCCAAATTTTATCTTAGTAACATAGCTGTAACTTTGAATATTTTGCCAAATTTTATCTTAGTAACATAGCTGTAACTTTGAATATTTTGCCAAATTTTAAATTAATAACATGTCAGTAACATAGCTGTAACTTTGAATATTTTGCGAAATCTCAAATTTTGACTCATTCTATTTAAAAACAAACTCAGACGTATAAACAGCATTATTGCCGTCTCAGATTTTTGCGACATCGTCGTATAATCTCAGCAAATTTAACTGAATACATTCAGTTATCACATTTCTATTACATTCTTTTCACTTATATGAAAACACAAGGCACACGTTCCCTCCATTATGTGCCACATTTCGCAGTTTTTTTTCTCTCCCCTTTTCTTAATCATTTCTTCGCACCAACCGCCAGTCCTTGGATCAGTTTTCTTAAAGTCTCCAGAAGGCGGCAAATTTGATACGTCAGAGCTTGTGTCGCCATCAACACTTAAAATAAAAATTTTAAAAAACTTCCTGACGTTTTATGGCTTCTAGCTGCTAGGAAAAAACTTGTTTTTCACTCGAAGACTTTTTGTCTCGCGAGAACATCTGCTTGCTTCTACGTCTTCTCATCAGCGTTTTACAAAGTTTGATAGTTTTTTTTTAATTTTTTTTTTTTGTATAAGTGTGCGTGTGTATTTGCGTACATGTGCGCGCGTATTTGATATACTAATATAAATTAATGCCATGTCATAATGTGTTCATATCTAGCGCATACGTGTGTGCCTGTTAATATGGTGTTTATGAGTTCTAAGCACTGTGTATGGTGTGTTTAGTTTGGCGTACTTTGTGTGGTATATTTAGTTTGGCGTACTTTGAGTGGTGTATTTAGTTTGGCGTACTCTGTGTGGTGTATTTAGTTTTGCGTACTTTGTGTGGTGCATTTAATTTGACATACTCTGTGTGATGTATTTAGTTTGCCGTTTTTCTGCAGTGTATCGAGTATGGTATACTTTGTGTCGTGTATGAAGTTTGGTGTACTGTAAGTGGTGTATTGAGTTTGGTGTACTGATAGTGGTGTAGTAAGTATTATGTACTGCAAGTGGTGTTTTGAGTGTAGTGGACTTTGTGTGGTGTATTGAGTATGGGGTACTGTGAGTGTTGTGATGAGTAAGATGTACTGTGAATGGTGTTTTGAGTTTAGTGGACTTCGCGTGGTGTATTGAGTAGGGTGTACTGTGAGTGGTGTGTTGAATATGGTGTACTGTGAGTGGTGTTTTGAGTTTAGTGGACATTGTGTGGTGTATTAAGTACGGGGTGCTATGAGTGGTGTTTTGAATTTAGAGAACTTTGTTTGGTGTTTTGAATATGGTGTACTTTGTGTGGTGTATTGAGTATTATGTACTGTGAATAGTGTTTTGAGTTTAGTGGACTTTGTGTGTTGGTATTGAGTATTATGTACTGTTAGTTGTGTTTTGAGTTTAGTGGACTTAACATGAATGACTCGTGTCTTGAAAAGAAAGTAGAGCCAACACGTCGTATCTGAATACTAATGCACAACTTTCCCTTTCGCCGTAAAGACAAACTGTTCTTATGGTGTAGAGTACATGTCAGGCTCTTCATAAGATTACTAAAATAATCAGTCAACAGAACATATATTTTAACTAGTCATTCGCAAAGATGATCTAGCATATTGCAATTATTTGGCTAAAACAAGGTTGCCTGCTTCGCTTTAGAACATGGAGTTTAGAAATGGAATTATCTGACTGATAAACAGATCTGTTTTGCTCTGTATTTTACTGTATTTACAGATTCCTTTGTTATTATTTGGCTATAATTAGCGTGCTCTCTATGTCTGGAAAGCATAACTACTTACTGGTTTCTTGTTTTTATTTGACTACAAGAAAATATCCCGCCATGATTTGTATTATAATACAATACTGCAAACGATGGCAATTTTAACCTCAACATGACAGACTAATACTGTTTTAAGTAATTATCAAATTATATACATCAATATATCAACATATAATAACATCAGCATCAACGATGCTACTGACAGACTAGCTGGCTTACTGACTGATAGAGTGATTTTTTTCTGAACTTGCATTACACAAATGGATAATTTTGCGGGTGTGTGTGGGGGACTGCAAACGGTAAAGGGTAGAATTTATTTTGGAAATGAATAAAGAAATGGTTGAAATAGGAAAGGGGAGGGAGTCGTGGAGACTGCAAACGGTAAAGCGTAGAATTTATTTTGGAAATGAATAAAGAAATGGTTGAAATAGGAAAGGGGAGGGAGTCGTGGAGACTGCTTTGCATCTCTTTACTTTTTCTAGGAGTTCACCCCACGGAGGTGATGTGCTAATCAATAAGCTAACAGACCTATGTTCAGCCATGCGAAACGGAGATCTTCCATCTACGTCTCTAGCGAAGCGTAGCGCATTTAGGCTGCTAGATAACAAATTCATTCGCACTCTGGAAAAACAGAAGCGACGGATGAACTGACAAACTTGATAAGGCTTCCTTATTTAGAGTTACTTAACCAGAATGATTCATATCGAAAACCGTACAAGAATCATTCGGTCATAAACAATAACGGTATTTACGGAAATTAAATTTCTCAATCTGTCCATAAGACGCTTATCTCACTTTCTAATTGTTTAACTTCTGGGGCTGAGGATCTGCAGGATGCTGGTTATTGCCCCTTATAAACTTTTCATGTGCCAAGTAAGACTGAGTGTACGCGACTTCGTACATTTAAAAAAAATACAAAAAACAAACAAACAAACAAAAAAAACACGTCTAACCATCACGAAGAAATGTGAATATTTATAATATACAACGACATTTCTTCTCTGTATGTTTCTCAACTTATCTCTCGTTCATTCCTTCTTTCTCTTACATGTCTTTCATTCCCTCTCACACGTATAAAAACACGCTACATAGACACACACACACACACACACACACACACACACACACACACACACACACACACACACACACATGTATACATAATCAGGAAAAAAAGGGGAAAAGGTTTATTGTCATTTCCTCATCGCATAAAACCTTTACATATTGCCAGAAGATAAGATATTTGATTGTAATAATTGAAAATGATTCATTGTTGCCATAGAACCTCTTATTGTGAATTGCGAGCTACTATGAAAAATAAAGCAGAAGCCATCTGCTCAAGGGGCTCAGGTTCGATTCCTGCCCTGCTAGAGATAAAAACACCCCACATTCATTCTTAACTGTTCCACTAATTTTCATTCATTCTTAAGTGTTCCATTCAAATTCTTAAGTGTTCCATTCATTCTTAACTGCTCCATTCATTCTTAACTGTTCCATTCATTCTTAACTGTCCCATTCATTCTTAACTGCTCCATTCATTCTTAACTGTTCCATTCATTCTTAACTGTTCCATAACTCACAGGGATTTGTTTAAAGGCAAGTCTTATTAGAGAAGAAAGCTTTGGGTCCTATGTGTGGTACTGGATGCGACCGTTAGAAGTCATTAAAACAATTGTTACGTACTATTGAAACACCTTTTAGAGGGATAGTTGAAGTGTGTGTGTGTGTGTGTGTGTGTGTGTGTGTGTGTGTGTGTGTGTGTGTGTGTGTGTGTGCGTGTGTGTGTGTCGGGGGGAACACAAGAAATATAAAGTTGGTAGAAATGTCACAATTAGAGCAAAAGACATGTTTTTAATCAGTACCTACAAACTCACTGCATGCATGCAAACGAAAAAGAAATTTCTACAAACCCGCTGCACGCATGCGCCAAACGCCTACAAACCCGTTGCACGCATGCGCCAAACTCGTTCTGAAACTAAACACTTTGCACGCACGCGCCAATCTCTTTCTAAAACGAAACGCGTTGCACGCATACACCAATCCTTTTCTTAAACTAAACGCTATGCGCGCATGCGCAAACAGGCGACGCATGAACACGTGCTCGTGTTTGCATGCAGTATGCAGTGACGTTTCCTGTTAAGTTTCCAAGAGACAAGCTGAAGCAGATATGACAGCAATAATGACTATAATTCTCAGATTTACAATAAGCAGTCAGATCACGCAGTTTCTTCAGAAGGGGGACCACTCAGCTGCGATTCGTATCGAATTATCTTCCAAGTTGGTCTGGGAGGTAGAGGAGGTGTGCAGGCAAATATGTGCAACAATATTTGTGCACGCAACGTTTCTATTTGTGATCTGTACGTGTGCGTGTTTTCAACGTGTGTGCGTGTTTTCAACGTGAAATGATGTCGCATTCTGTGACGAATTGTGTACATGTACGCAAAAGTTTGATGTGAGGACATCTAAGTATACCTGTGCCGTTATGTGTCTTGTCACGTGTGTCTGATCTGTACTTGAATGTGGACATTTTTGGTTGTCGTGGCTTGTGGGATGTGAACTAAATTGTCCGCTTAGACTAAGGTGTGCATTAAGCTTATGTTTCCGGTATGTGCACATTTTATTGTGTGCAGTCTGTATCTCTGTACGTAAGTCTTGCATGTAGAAAACACCACAGTTATTAGTATTAATAGTTTTGATGATGTCCTTTTAATATTCTTTGTATTTTCGCACTAGTGACTGTTGATATAACACTAGCAGTAGGAGATATGCTCTGTTCTTTTTGATCCAATTAAAATCATGAACTTCATGAAATCCAATTCACTCAGTCCGTGGTGTGTGTGTGTGTGTGTGTGTGAAATGAATATCTTCCAAATATATTTCTTTTCTTATTTATTATCTTAACACAGACAATTTGTTATTTGTCAAATGATTATGTAAATTTTATAGTTTTCATATTTAATTTACATGATGTTGTAATTTTAATTTATAAATAAAATTTTATTTAGTATCTTTATTTTGTCCCCGTACAAATTCATTAACTGTATGAAGATAAAACTATGTTAATTATATCATATCAGTGAAAACGTTTTGCTTCATTTGACTAAGTTAATTCTTGTAACTGTATGAAGATAAGGATGTTTTAATGATATCATATCAGTGAAAACGTTTTGCTTCATTTGACTAAGTTAATTCTTGTAACTGTGTGAAGAAAAAGAACTTTTATTTATATAACAAAAAAGAAGACGATATGCAATAGTTTATTAATTCATTTCAGGTTATAACACAACAAAAAAAATTCAATAATATAATATTGATGAGGAGAAACTGCGTCGCTTGACAGAATCTACAATAATTTCTTTCTAATATATAATCTTAAAATGAAAAGATTTATATTGTTAGATCACATTAACTCGTTGTATTGTATAATTTAAAAATGTTTTTTTCAATTTTATAACATTACCGAAGAGGACTTCTGTCGTTGGGCCATATTCAAGAGTATTATTTGTATAATTTAACAGAAAGAAGCGAAACATTTAAACATTTTTAATGTATTCTTCATTTTCTATTATACTTAAAATATGTAATTATTGACTCGTTTTGCAAATTAAAAATGTACGTTTATCATATTTTTTCAAGTACAGAAATTATTTCAGTTTACCCCATTAATGAATAAATATATTGGGATTGCACCTTAACACTTTAAGTGTTTCTTCTTTTTTTCCTGTTATAGTATAAACGATAACATTTTGACTCATTAATACTGCGCTGTATTATAAATAAAAGTACAAGATACCGAATAAATAAAAGTAAAGGACACTTGTTGTTATACCGTATTAATAAATTATATTAAATATAATAAATGTCGTTATACTGTATTAATGTTCTATAATGCTACATTACACGGTATAAACTACAAGGCAATTGTTATACCGTATTAATAAAAGTACACAACAATTGTCGTCATATCGTATTAATGTTCAGGATACCTACATTATACGGTATAAAGTACAAGATAATTGTCGTTATACCGTATTAATAAAAGTACAAAACAAATGTCTTTATATCTTATTATTAAAATTGCATGACAATTGCCATTATACCGTATTGACAATTGTCGCTATACAGTTTTACTATTCAAGATTGCTACAATTATATGGTATATAGTACAAGATAATTGTCGTTATACCGTATTGACAATTGTCGCTACACAGTTTTAATATTCAAGATTGCTACAATTATATGGTATATAGTACAAGATAATTGTCGTTATACCGTATTGACAATTGTCGCTACACAGTTTTAATATTCAAGATTGCTACAATTATATGGTATATAGTACAAGATAATTGTCGTTATACCGTATTGACAATTGTCGCTACACAGTTTTAATATTCAAGATTGCTACAATTATATGGTATATAGTACAAGATCGCTGTTACTTTTATCATGTTAAACTAACCAAGTATAGAATTTTAGCGAATAAAATATAAATTCATTCTCATTTGACATGTACAAGAATGCATTAGAAAATTAATGCAATTTTCTCCATTATATTAAAATATAAGATTATTGTTAATTTATCGTATTCTTAACTAAGACTAGTGTTTTCTTCCATATTAAAATAGGATTTGAAAGTTAATCTGCCAAACTCATGAAAAGGTTCTGAAATGAAAAAAGTAGACCTCCATTTTTAGTAATTAATCGTAAGCAATATTTATGTCGTTTAATCATAGGCAATATATTCTTTAATCGTATGCAATATTTATGTTATTGATCTTATGGGATATTGTTTTAAATTTGAGTCAGCCATGGTAACTATTACGTGAGCTATGTTTGGTAACTTAGTGTAACCGTTACTGATCCAAGTCCTCTGAGTCATTCCAAGTCCTCTGAGTCATTGAAGTCAGACATTTCACGAGTCTCGAAAATGACAATTGAGACGTTTTGGGTAACTGCCACTTCAGCTTTTGTGGTAACTCCTTGGTGTAACACTCTGGTTCTTGGTAACTGCCACTTCAGCTCCAAATGGGATCAGCTTCCTGTCACTACAAAGACCAAACAATACCAAGCACAAATGCAAGTCATGGAAATTTTTTCGGTGCTAGCAAGCCTGTAAATATAAGGATTAACGAGAAATCAAAATTACTGTTGAAAGTTACAAGCAATTGGCTGTTAACACAATTAACAATTAACCAATCTGTGTAAGATAAACAATTAATTATGCGTTGTAAGTAAGCAAGAATATTTCTAAAATAAACAAAATTATAAATAATATATTGTGAGGTAAACCAGAAAGAAGCCACTTGACTGAAGTAAACAATCATTCTGTGACAAAGTAAATTTAGCTCTCCCTATTTTTAATTTTAATTGTTATTTAAGTTGCTAAATTGTCAGAGTGACCCGACTAGAAATATGCTATATTTAAAAAAAAATAACTGTGAGTCGGCTATATTGTAAAATAGCTAGAAGTTGGCTATGTTGTACAATAACTAGAAATCGGTTATATTGTAAAATTCCTATAAAGTCGGCTATATTGTTAAATTACTAGAAAGTTGATTATATTGTAAACTAACTAGAAGATCGGCTATATTGTAAAATAACTAGAAGTCGGCTATATTGTAAAATTAATTAAAAGTCGGCTATATTGTTAAATTAACTAGAAGTCGGCTATATTGTAAAATTAACTAGAAGTCGGCTATATTGTAAAATTAATTAGAAGTCGGCTATATTGTAAAATTAAGTAGAAGTCAGCTATATTGTAAAATTAACTAGAAGTCAGCTATATTGTAAAATTAACTAGAAGTCGGCTATATTGTAAAATTAATTAGAAGTCGGCTATATTGTAAAATTAACTAGAAGTCAGCTATATTGTAAAATTAACTAGAAGTCAGCTATATTGTAAAATAGCTAGAAGTCAGTTCCTGTAATCCGTGAGCAGCACTTTGTAATTAACTAGAAAGTCGTCTATATTGTGAAATAACTAGAAAGTCGACTATATTGTAAAATGACTAGGAAGTTGGCTATATAGTAAAATGACTAGGAAATTGGCTATATAGTAAAATGACTAGAAAGTCTGCTTTATAGTGAAATCGATTATATTACAAAATGACTAGGAAGTCAGATACATTGTACATGGAAGAAACTTGCGAATTATTGATATAATGTACTCAACTGAAATGTGTTCTTTAATTAGGTATTTTGCAAATTTTCTTTCTTTTTGTTCTTTCTTTTAGTTCACTTTCTAACATATGCTTCAAACTCTTGGAGATAATACCCGGGAACTGTCCATTCTCACTTTCAAGCGTGAAAAGTCAATTATGATGTTTTCGAAAGAAAGAAAATCGAAATTAGATTTCATCATCCATGACCCTGTTTTAGTTCCTGTAATCCGCGTGCAGCACTTGTATCACAGCACTTTTATAAAAGATTTTTATTTTTTAAAAGAATGTTATCATCGAAGTTCAAATTTAAAAGCTGTTCAAAGTATTTTAATTTATTCTTTTTAATAAATTCAAGCATATGAAACGAAAATGTAATTAAAAACGAGCGCAATGTTAATGCTAATTTATTTCTGAAGTCAGTAAGAAACGTTCATTGGCATATGGGGAAGGGGGTGGTGGTGGTAGCTCGATACCTCAGCAGGAAGTTTTGAATATGTTACATGTATTTGATCATGGTTTTTACTTGAGAACGCCATAATATTAGGTAAATGCCAGACCAAGGAACAGAACTCTTGAAAATCTAGGAATCTCTAAAGACACAGGCTCCAAGCATTCTGGTTAGATGGTTCATTAACAGAGGGAGTGAGAGAGAGAGAGAGAGAGAGAGAGAGAGAGAGAGAGAGAGAGAGAGAGGGGCCCGACGATAGAAGTCGGATTTGAATATCTCTTAATAAAACAGACTGTAAAGTTATTTTTAAATATAGGCCGTGCTACATTTTAAAACGTCATTGTGTTTTCTAAGACGTCAGCACAGACGTCAGCACATACCTTAAAGTTATTTTTAAATATAGGCCGTGCTACATTTTAAAACGTCATTGTGTTTTCTAAGACGTCAGCACAGACGCCCAGGCCAGCGTGCTTGATCTGGGTTGGCAGATATTCAAGGGGCGTTAAGAATGCTGCATTCGTCCGCTTACTAAGGAGTGTTACACATAATTATTTAATTCAACACATTCCTAATCGTTGTCACGCTATACTCCACATAAATAACGCATGTCAATTATGTGCTTACCCATGCGAGATTAAAACCTTCCCATTGATTAGTACTTGTTCAAGGGCGGATTTATAATGTTTCTTGCCTTGTTGCTCCGATAAATAAGCGTAGAATGGAATATCTGAAAGATCATAAAACTGGGTTTTATCATAACTAAAGTTTTCATACATGATCATACAAAATATCAGCCAAGTCATTGCCGAAGGAAGAATTCTAATATTAGCAGAGAAAAACAAATTGGACACTGTGAGAATACAATGCCACCTAGTTAATGGTTATGATTAATATTATTATTTAGTTTCCCATTCTAATTTCAAGTGATGAGAATCTTAATTTATGTTATTAGTTATTCTCTAGAAGACACCACTCATCTCTCTCACTTGGCGGATAAACGGCGCTGTAAACGTTTCCTCTCTTCCACAACCATTAAAGACAAACATTCACCATCACACAATATTTCCATAGGAGGAAAATTTCCAAAAGAGAAGATAATCTTCTTTTAATCTGTATGTATTGAGCCTCACATCCACCCACTTTCTTCTTCAATATATGGTTATCAGTATGTATAGGAAGGTCAATACATTTAACAATATTTTTTTTAAAGTCAACAATCAAATATAGAACAAAAATACAATCAAAAGAGCATTGACATTTACATCTCTTCACAACAATGTTCAATTAATGCTCGATAACCAAATTCATGGGTATTATCATGGAAATGAGAGTACAGTTTCAGAGAAATAATTAAAGTTAATTTACATAAACTGTTCGAAGATGGCAGCTGTTGCCAGCACGTTTCACAGTCATGCAGTTAGCAACAAGTCATTGCCTTTCATATTTGGGTGAGGTTCCACAACAAGTCATTGCCTTTCATATTTGGGTGAGGTTCCACGTGTCCCTTCTTGAGGCACATTACACAACTGTTCAAGAATCTTTGATGCACTCTCCACGTTTGCCATAGAGAATCATCCTGAATTTCACATGCACTATCAAGCACATCTGGAGGATTTTGTATATGCATTTACTCAACACATGAGGAACATTAAAAAATAATCTTCGTGAGTTTCTGAGATCAAACAAAAATCCACAATTTCCGCCATATTGGTACTGGAATGGAATACACAGGAATAAACTTACAGCAAAACGATTTACTGATAAGTTGATGACAATGATGGATTCACACACCTACGTAATCTAGTAGAGTACAGTAGCCACTTTAGTATGACTTGACAAAAGTAAAATGAAAAGTCTTGTTCAGCTCAGCAAAAGTCAAATTAAGGCAACACTAAATTCCAGGTATATTTCATCTCTATACTCCTTTCTCTCTTACAAACATTCTCAACTTACAAATCCTGAAACATTTCATTAGCCATTACACACATAGCATAAGAAATATAACCTGATCAAATTTAACAAGTATAATGTACAATGTAGTCAAATTAATGAACATAGAAATAATGGTTCAATTGCATAAAGCATTCTCTAATTAAAATCATAGATCAATAGCAAGCATGTACGAAATATTCTCAAGTCCAGTCTTCCTTTATGAGTCACACTATCATAAAATAACGGTTGCCTTTATGACTGGACTTCAGCTATGTTCAAATTCAAAGTGATTAGAATAGAGTACTTCTTCAACAAAGAAAATTCCAATCCATCCCCATTGGAAGAAATTGATATGAACAAATGTGAGATTATTAGTCAGAAAAACTACTCATCCAGTTGGATTTGGTTTAGATTGCGTCAGCAATTTTCTAGCATTTTGTCAACTAGAGTTTTTTAATCCAACTCTGACACTTACAAAAAATGCCATCATAAGAAGTGCAAAAGATCAAGTCACTTTAAAAATTTATATATAAATTAAGTTAACAATTTATATATCAATTAAGTTAACAATTTATATATCAATTAAGTTAACAATTTATATATCAATTAAGTTAACAATTTATATATCAATTAAGTTAACAATTTATATATCAATTAAGTTAACAATTTATATATCAATTAAGTTAACAATTTATATATCAATTAAGTTAACAATTTATATATCAATTAAGTCTAGAAATAAGATAGGCAAATTTATTCCACCACACTATTTTTTTTTAAATTTTGCGAATCTTAGAATTTATAGTTCTTATATAAGAACTCTGCGTTGTCAGTGTATTTCAGTCTATTGACAAAAGGAGAACCTCCAGGTGTGGTTTTTTATTGTTCCTCCGTTAGGATTCTTAATTCATAATAAATAGAAGTTAACATATAAGTTTCTTTAATATATTGAACATTAAACGGTTCAAATTATAGAAAAAGAGCTTTCAGCAGATTATTCTAAACAGGACAATACAATATTCTGCTTTACTTGAAAACTGTTCTCACCAAGACATTCTAATCAGGACAATACAAATATTCTGCTTTACTAGAAACCTGTTCTCACCAAGACAATAAAAATGATTTAGCTTTCTTAAGTAAACTATTCTAAGCAATGTAAACCTCTGCTTGGGTTGGTAAACTATTCTAAGCAATCTAAAACTCTGCTTAGGTTGGTAAACTATTCTAAGCAATGTAAATCTCTGCTTGGGTTGGTAAACTATTATAAGCAATGTAAATCTCTGCTTGGGTTGGTAAACTATTCTAAGCAATGTAAATCTCTGCTTGGGTTGGTAAACTATTCTAACTAAGCAATGTAAATCTCTGCTTGGGCTGGTAAACTATTCTAAGCAATGTAAACCTCTGCATGGGTTGGTAAACTATTCTAAGCAATGTAAATCTCTGCTTGGGTTGGTAAACTATTCTAACTAAGCAATGTAAATCTCTGCTTGGGTTGGTAAACTATTCTAAGCAATGTAAATCTCTGCTTGGGTTGGTAAACTATTCTAACTAAGCAATGTAAACCTCTGCTTGGGTTGGTAAACTATTCTAAGCAATGTAAATCTCTGCTTGGGTTGGTAAACTATTCTAACTAAGCAATGTAAATCTCTGCTTGGGTTGGTAAATTATTCTAAGCAATGTAAATCTCTGCTTGGGTTGGTAAACTATTCTAAGCAATGTAAATCTCTGCTTGGGTTGATAAACTATTCTAAGCAATGTAAACTTTTGCTTTTTTTCAAAATTAAACTATTCTAAGGAATGTAAGCTTCTGCTTTTGTTAGTAAATTATTTCTAAGCAAGACACTCTATTGTTTTCCTATTATTAGTAAACTATTATGTTCAAGACAAAACAAGTATATATTCTGCTTTTGTTAGGCAGCTATTTTGTTCAAGACAATACAATATTCTACTCTTGTTAGTAAACTATTCTGTTCAGTACAATTATATATTCTGCTTTTGAAGTATTCTGTTCAATACAATTATATATTCTGCTTTTGTTAGGCAGCTATTTTTTCAAGACAACACAATATTCTGCTTTTTTTAGTGAGCTGTTTTGTACTGGACTCGTAATATCTTGAAGAATAAATTAATTTTCTTTAGAAAATAAACTTCTCTAAACCAGATAATTTAATTTTCTTTTTTAACAGATTATCTTTCCCTAATAATTTCCTATCTTATCGTAGGAAACAATTTTTTTCAGCACAAGATATTATTTCTGTTAACCTTAAAAACGTAAACTAAATTAGATAATAAACAAAAGTCTAGTCAATACATTATTCTTCTTGAGTTCACAAGCTAGTCTAGTCAACAAACTAATCTGCTTAAGTCAATAAGTTAGTCGAATCAATATGTTAACCTAGTTAATAACCTAGTCAAGGCATTAATCTATTTTAATCAATAAGCTAGCAGAGTCAATAGAATAATCTACTTTATTCACTCTGCTAGTAGAGTCATTGAGTCAGTATGCTAATCTACTTTTCGTCACTAAACTTACCCACACTAGATAAAGGTAAACCAATTGTGCAAGACAATACACAATTTGTCTAAACAAATTAATGTTCTATGACAAACATAAAAATTATGTCAGATTCAAAAATATATACGTAATTTTAGACAGTACACTATCACGGATGTGATACAATCACAATGAATTCTTCCGTTTAAGCTTTGTTATTATCTTTGGGTGGACGTGATATAATCACAATGAATTCTTCCGTTTAAGCTTTGTTATTATCTTTGGGTGGACGTGATATAATCACAATGAATTCTTCCGTTTAAGCTTTGTTATTTATTATGTTTGGGTGGCGGGAGGGAGAAGAACGAGCCAGATATCCGATTGTTTCTTTTATTTGTTTTTGCTCGTACATTTTATTAAAATTGTAGAATATATATTTTCGATTCAAATCTTTATCTAGTCGAATGATGTTTCTATTAATAGCGCTTGTTAACCTCTTGCTATCCAGCGGGCCCATGAGACACGTGTGTCAGAAATGAATGGGGATAATGTCAACGAAGAGTTTTCAAAGTTCAACCTCTCTAGTTACCTTAACCTTTAACCCGAGCGCACGGATGGTGACGCATTATAAAAAAAAAAAATATTTGCACCTTTACTTTTTTTTTTTTTTTTAAAAAAAACGTTTATTTCGTAAAGTTGTTGAGAAAGGACATTATTTTGTCCACAAGAAGTCCCCACTGGTAGTCTGTAGCTAGTAATCATTTGTCACATGGAGCTGTCATTTACAGTGTTACACAAATTATATACTTAATTGTCTGAAATGGAGCCTGTAATTACAGTGTTGCATAATTAAACAGTTACCGCACAGAGCCTGCATTTATTGTGTTCCATTTACCTCAACATAACCTGCACTTGTATTCCATACATGTCATTTACCTCAATATAACCTGCACTTGTATTCCATACATGTCATTTACTTCACAAAGCCTGCACTTGTGGTATTCCATACAAGATATTTACCTCATAGAGCCTGCATTTACGGCATTACATGTGTCTCATTCTATACCTCAGTTTTGTACGATGACGTCGATAGGCCTACTTAAAATATGTCGCCGATATGTATCTTTCCCTTGCCCATTGTCTCAGTGTAGTACTGATCCACAGTTGTGTGCATCAAAACATGTGATGGTAACATTTCTGCACAACGCACACGCACGCACGCACAATCATGCACAAAACTTACATACAGTGTTTTATTTCGACGCGAAAGTGTTGACTTTCAAACATCACACAAACGCGCCATTGCAAAGCGGATATCAAAACACTTGCACCTGCAAACCTGTGAGAGCTTAACTAAATGGTAACGATATTATAATTAGCAGTATTTATATTACTGCAATCATCATAACTTCCCTCTCCATCATCTTTAAGCTGTATCATTACTGCGTCTGTGTTGTGTCATCAGCAGCGAGGTTAACACCTTGACTGGAGGAATAAACAGTATTATCACCAACCAGGATATAGGTTTGAGACAGTATGCCAGTTATTATCACTGTCGTGGTTGAAATGGTACTCGTGTTATTTAGACAGGTCTTAAATATGTACCATACATTGTTCAGAAAGGCACTTAAAAAAATTATTTCCCCTGAATCCAGGATACGTTAATTATAACGCTCTTATCGTACCGCCGTTTCTTTCACCTAAAAAAAAAGTATTTATTTTCGCAATATCTCCATACCTCTCGTCTTAGGTTTATCTCGTGCTATGATCACTTTTCAACAAAGGGAGTTTACCTCGCATTCACTAGGAACAGCCTCATTCTGCATCGATCAGAGTCATACCACTAACGCTGCAAATATGTCTTTGTATTTTGTGTCAAAAAAGGAGTGATATAATATTCATCTCCATCCTTCTTTTACCGTTCGTTTCTTATTACAATTTGCACCATTCTCCAACTTCTTTTTATTATTTCAAACAAAACCCCTCATCATATTAGTATCTTCATTAACGGAGGGCGGTAAAGGCAGTGCTACTTTCTTTTGCTCCCTTCCGCCAGACCTCCCGCCGCCATCTGTCCCCTCACATATCCATTAACCACTTCAAATATACTTCTACACTTTCCAAATGCGAATCTACCACTTTAAATATATGTCTACCCCTTCAAATATTCCTATAACCCTCAAATATACAATTATTTTTTTCACATATGCATCTATCCCTTTCACTTATGATCTACCCTTTCATATATGCACCTACCCCTTTCAAATATGCAGGTACCCTTTCAAATACACACCTACCCTTTCAACTATACATCTACCCATTGAAATATACTTCAAATATTCATCTAAAACTTCAATATTCTTCTACTCTTCAATTATACTTCATCATACAAATATATACTTCTTTCCTCAAATATACTTTTCCTCTCTGAAAGTGAAACATACGCAAATACAGGTCTATTTCTACCACCCAAATATATGTCTACTTCAAACCCTCAATTATAGGTCTACTTCTAACCCTCAAATATAGGTCTACTTCTAACCCTCAAATATAGGTCTACTTCTAACCCTCAAATATAGGTCTAATTCTACCCACTTAAACATACGTCCACCACTGAAACATGCTTCAAGCATTTCAGCATGTTGATGGAACATGGAAAGACAGCATAAACTGATAAAGCACAACCGACTAGTTCTATGTGCTACACTAGAAGTGTAACAAGGTCAACTAAGGTCGTTTAAATGAACATTCATAACGGTCATCATCGTTATTTTCATCACGAGTGTTTGTTCGTCCTTACCACAATACTGTATAGTACCCTGAAAGTGTATCTGCGATAAAAATATCACTTTAAACAAGAAATAATATCAAAGTACACAAATCAGATTACTCTTCGACTTCCTACATATAATACCGCTAGCAATTTCTTATCCGCGATCTAAACGACTCAAAAATTAATTATTAATACATTTATTTTGGCCTGAAGTGACCATGTATCGCCTTAAAGTAAGCGTTTGAATAAATGATATTAGTCCGGTTTAGAGATTAATTTAATTTAACGCACACTTTGGTGAAAACAATGCCAACTTTGTTCCGTCCATATTTGTGTGTGTGTGTGTGTGTGTGTGTGTGTGTGTGTGTGTGTGTGTGTGTGTGTGTGTGTGTGTGTGTGTGTGATGAGAGTCACTGAGTGTTCTCTGTCTAAATTTATTGATCTAAGTAAAAAGAAAACTTTACCCACTCTGCTAAACTTGAATTCTTTCGGAGAAGGTAACTCTCTTACTTTATTATGCTCGAATACTTTCCATTTGTAATAACCATTATAATTATCAAAGGCACGGAGTGGTAGAACCTTTGACGTCACTGTTTGCCGCAGTATAGTGTAGCTCGTGACAGCATGTCTTGTTGTGACAGTACGTGTCAGTATGTCGTGCAATGACAGTCCTTGAATGTTACGAAATAATTCAACCTATCACAATTGAAAGTTAATCATGTTCCAATACATGTAAAAATATTCATGGAAGAATTGAGCACAAATTGTATCAAAAATAAACCTGCAAGCGTCAATTTGTTACTGTTTATTTTATATTTTTATTAATGTTTGTTGAGGCTCAAAAGCCTAACCATTCACACATTAATTAATTATACAGTTGTCACCGTCCCCCCCTCCTTGTATTGGCATAGTCAAGGTTTATAGATGATTAATTGGTGCACATAGGTTGAAAGCATATAACAGACGGCCTCATTAATTATGGCAGGTTTACTTTATGATTGAGTTTTGGGAGTTTTGTTCATTGTTACATTCTTGTACAAGCTCTCATCTATCTCAGCACTTGAGGTCTTTCATTGAGTTACTGTTCCTGCATAGGCATATCTCTGCATATGACATGTCAAATTAAATACTGTTCCGGCATATTTATATTTGTGTATAAGACCTGCCAAATTAAATACTGTTCTTGCACAGGTATATCTCTGCATATGACCTGTCAAATTAAATACTGTTCCTGCATAGGTATGTCTGCACTTGACCATCCTTAAATATGCTTTAACTATACTCTACAGCCCCTATAAAATTTTCTTTTTATTTTCTGTAGCTGCACTAATATGTCGTTATATCCGACTGACGCAATGTATATCTAAGGTTAAATTTTACCTCTATTACAACGCTATGTATATCTAAGGTTAAATTTTACCTCTATTACAACGCTATGTATATCTAAGGTTAAATTTTACCTCTATTACAACGCTATGTATATCTAAGGTTACATTTTACCTCTATTACAACGCTATGTATATCTAAGGTTACATTTTACCTCTATTACAACGCTATGTATATCTAAGGTTAAATTTTACCTCTATTACAACGCTATGTATATCTAAGGTTAAATTTTACCTCTATTACAACGCAATGTATATCTAAGGTTAAATTTTACCTCTATTACAACGCTATGTATATCTAAGGTTAAATTTTACCTCTATTACAACTGCTTTACTCGACTTTTCCTAGTAACTGACTGCCATTGAAATAGATTGCATAACATGTCTTTCGCTGAACATGATTGTCTCCCTATCTATGGACTGGACTGCCTAATATACTGTCTGTCTATGGACTTGAATGTCTAAGCCTATCGACTGCCCAAAATACTGTCTGTGTACTTCACTATCTATGTAATGGAATGCCCAGTCAATTGTGCGCCTGCCTGCGTACTTGATTGTCTATGAACTGCACTCTCTTACATACTGACTGCGTACATAATTGTCTTTGAAGTGGACTCTCTTATATATGGTCGGTCTGCGGGCTTGTCTATGAAGTGGACTGCCCTATACATTGACTATTTACTTGATTGTCTATGAACTGATGGACTAAAACTATACTACCACACTACCACTACTACTACTACTACTACTACTACTACTACTACTATTGATACTGATAACAAAAGAAGTTTTATGAACGCACAATCTCTGAGCGCTGTACAATATTTGCACATATTTATCTAGCGAGCCCCCGTCTACCCACTGTCTTTCCAACGTATGGTTATCAGTATGTGTAAGAAGGTTAATAAATTTAACAATGAATTTATTAAATCAACAATCAAATGTACAACTTATGAATATAATCAAGCACATTGCATTTACGCCACTTTAGAACAATATTCAATGCTGAACAAATGTTCAGTATATCTTAGCATAAACATAAGCAGTCAATAACATAAATATATAGTCAAGTTCATGGATATAATGATGGAAATGAGAATAGAGTTTTAGAGAAATAGTTAAAGTCAATGCACATAACCTCTACAAAGATGGCGGCTGTTGCCAGCACGTGCTTCACAAACATGCGTTTTGCAACAAGTTACTGTCTTTCATATTTAGATGAGGCCCCATGTGTTCCATCTAGAGGCACATTACACAATTATTCCAGAATCTTCAACATGCTCTCTAAGCATGCCATAAAGAATCATCCTGAACTTCACAGTCACTATCAAGCAAATCAGGAGAACTGTTTTCAAAGTTTCATGTGCATTTTCTCAACATACTACAAGGAATGTTCACAATAATCTTCATTAATTCTCGAGACAAAACCCAGGCCAGAAATCTCCGCCATATTGATTCTCAGATAAAATTAATGGTATTCAACTTACAGCAAGTTTTATTGATAAGTTGACAACACGCTGGATCCATACACAACATATCAGTGTACAGGAGAGACTGTAGCATGAAGTGAAAACCAAAAAAGGCTTGCTCTGCTCTGCAAAAGTCAAATTAAAGCAGCATTAAATTTCAGACATATTTCATCTCTAAACCCCTTCTCTCTTACAAACATTCTCAACTTACAAATCCTGCAACAATTTCATTAGCCCGATGCACACACAACATAAGAAATATAGCATCAATCAAAATTTACAAGTATAATGTACAATGTAGTGAAATTAATGAAAATAGAATTAATGATTCATTTACGTAAGCATTCTCCAATTCATATCATATATCAATAGCAAACAAGTCTGAAATACTCTGTCCATTTTTCCTTTATCAATCAGTTAATGTACCATAAGGTAATGATTGTCTGTTTGACCAGACTCAAGTTATGTTCAAATTCAAAGTGATGAATATAGAGTACTTGTTCAACAAAGAAACTTCAGGTTCATCCCCATTGGATGAAATTGTTATGAAAACATGTGAGACTGTTAGTCAGAAAAATGTACTTATCCAGTTGGAACTGGTTTCAATTGCATCTGCTATTTTTCTAGCATATTCTCTACTAGAGTTGTTTACTCCAACTCGGATACCTACAAAAAATACAATCATAAGAAGTGCCCAAGGTCAGGTCACTTTGACAATTTAACAATTTATATAATGAATAATCGAGAAAAAGGCATAGTGAAATTCTCCACACCTCTCATTCTATAATTGCAAATATCTATTTTAAAAATCAACATTATCTAATTGCAAACAGCCATTAACATATTTCTTTTATTGCAAATGTCCAATTTTGAAAAGAAGTACGAAAATGTAATGTGCATGCTCACCAGAAACAAATTAGGAAATGACACATGCCCGAGAAATGAATCGAAAATCAAGCAGTTATCAAATATATTATTTAAGTTTAAAGAATCTGTAGAAGTAATTATTGATGACTCATCTTATCAACTAAATCTTGTTTGCCTTTGTCCAATTTATTGTCAGTAAAAATAAATTAAATTTCAGAAATTATAAACAATTATATTATTTTGTTGAAAACCAAAAGAAAATCACAGAAAACACTGAATGTTTAATAAGCCGGCAGAGTTCCCACCCCACCCCATCCCGGATAAAGATGATGGTAATAATTCAGGTGGAATTCACGTCACGACAGGAACAAATATTCCAAATACAGACACGTTTTGGGAAGACAATCCCTTCTTTATATACACTTACAGGGGAGGCAATCAAAATTATATTGTCCTGATGACGTAGGGTCATAAATGTACGCCCAAAGATGTACTCTTCCTGAAGGACGTGATACAGTCAGATGCTGAAGGATGTTTTCTTTAACGAAAGGTATAAATATTAGTCTCACCGCCAAAACATATACAAACAAACAAACGAACAAAAAAAAAATACTTCCCAGAGTGACGTTTGAAAGAAGTTAGAGCTGCGATTTCTAATAGCAAAGAAAACCCCAGATATCACACTATTACTATAGCAACTTAAACCCAGATCTTACTCATTCATTATATCAACTTAAACAAAGACATTACTCAATTACAATAGCATCTCAAACCCAGATCTTACTCATTCATTATATCAACTTAAACAAAAATATTACTCAATTACAGTAGCATCTTAAACCCAGATCTTACTCATTCATTATATCAACTTAAACAAAGACATTACTCAATTACAATAGCATCTCAAACCCAGATGTTACTCCATTACTTTAACAACAAACCCAGATATTACTCCCTTGCTATAGCAATTTAAACCCAGATATTACTACATTACTACAGCATCATGAATCCAGATATTATTCCATCATTAACAACACGTACCCAAATACTGCTCATTTGCTATAGCAACGTACACTCAAATATTGTTCCATTACCATACAAACTGGCAATTATATATATATTTTGTGCCATGAAATTTAAAGCAGCAAGCAGCGCTTCTGTTTCGTCATAATCAATATTTACAATATTTATCAAAATCAGTCCAAGAGAGTCAATGTGGATGTACTTTACGTTTTCTCAATGCGAACAACGGCCACAGAGTAAGTGGCAATAGAATGGTGTTAAGTGTACAATGGTACAATGGACGAAGAGAGTAAAGAGATGTGATGTGGTACGACTGGACAATAAGAATAAAAGGGTGTGATGTGGTACGGCTGGACAATAAGAATAAAAGGGTGTGATGTGGTACAACTGGACAATGAGAATAAAAGGGTGTGATGTGGTACGGCTGGACAATAAGAATAAAAGGGTGTGATGTGGTACGGCTGGACAATAAGAATAAAAGGGTGTGATGTGGTACAACTGGACAATGAGAATAAAAGGGTGTGATGTGGTACGGCTGGACAATAAGAATAAAAGGGTGTGATGTGGTACGGCTGGACAATAAGAATAAAAGGGTGTGGTGTAGTACGATTGGACAATGAGAATAAAAGAGTGTGGTGCGCTTGCACTAAATAACGTTATCCGTAATATACTTGACCTTTCTTCTGTTCCGCGCACTTTACACGTAGTGCTATAAACAGTTAGTAATTATCTTACCAGTTGTTAATTAATAAGGAACGCCACTATCCAAAACGTGGCACACTTTATACTGGACAATACGAGTACTGACTGACTTACTGTGATGTCTTTATACTGGACAATACGAGTACCGACTGACTTACTGTGGTGTCTTTATACTGGACAATACGAGTACTGACTGACTTACTGTGGTGTCTTTATACTGGACAATACGAGTACTGACTGACTTACTGTGGTGTCTTTATACTGGACAATACGAGTACTGACTGACTTACTGTGGTGTCTTTATACTGGACAATATGAATATTGATTGGCTTTCTGTACTCGATCATATTATGTTTTTTTTAATTTTTATGTCTACTGTTTGTTCTATATTAAGGTTGAATTATGATTATTATAAGTGAACAGATTGTTGTTTTTTGAGAAAGGCAAGATAAATGCTATTCAAAATGTGAGTTTGGCCATGGGCAGCGGCTGATTAGCAATTAGAAGAAGATAAAAATTAAACGAATCAAAATTGATGATAGCTAGAGCAAATGAAATTTGTCATAAATTTGGTCATCATTAGCTTCTTCGTTGTCGTCTTTATCATTTTCATTATCGTCATCATTATAAACTTCATCAACAAAACATTTTTCATCGCCACAGTCATCCTCTTTCATAATTTCTGTTATTCATTTTCCCACCTCGCACCTTCTCTCTTCCTCCTGTCATCAATTATTAAGTTATTGTTTGGCGACTGTCATCGCTTATTGTTTGGCGAGCTTTCGTTGCGTTTGCAATGATGCAAATGAAATGAACATTAGAATAAGAAAAATTAGAGAACCCGGCTTTCTAATCAGAGAGCATATAAACTATTTCTCTTAGTACTCTTGCACTCTAGACTTAATGAATTGAAGCAAGCGAAAAGAGTTATCCATCAGTTTTTTGCTTTCTAGTCTTCGTGCATTGAAGTAAGCGAAACAGTTTGTCAGGACACAACTGATATTTAGAATTCGTGATATAAATACTCAAACAACAATACATCATCGTGTTGTATTCCATGAATACTGTTTTCAATTTACAGTCTTCATGTTCAAAAGTCCTCACGGTCACAGTCCTAATGTTCAATAGTCCTCAGGTTCACACCTCTGATGTTCAAACAATCCTCACCACGTTCATAGTCATGTTCAATAGTTCGTCACGTTCACATTCCTCATATTCAATAATCCTCAAGTTCACAGTCCTTATATTCTATGGTTTTCACGTTCAGTAATCAATGCACAAAATCTTTGTCAGAGCTTTCATTTTTGTTAGAGGATTGCTGTCTAGTAAGAATGTTAACATAAGGCTAAAGTCAGCTAAGCTGTCTAGTCTAGAGGTTAATACAAACCATTGTTTGAGGATGGGTGTCTTTGTTTGATTGTTAATACACAAACCATTGTATGAGGATGGGTGTCTTTGTTTGATTGTTAATACACAAACCATTGTGTGAGGATGGGTGTCTTTGTTTGATTGTTAATACACAAATCCTATCAGCGTTTTGTTGTTTATTCAGCATGAGTGAACATAAAATCGTTGCCAAAGCACGGCTATCTAGTGAACATAAAGTCTTTACTCGGAGTGTGTGAACATTAAATTCTGGTCAAAGCATTGGTGTCTAGTCAGAGTTGTCTGAACATTCAATCTTGATCAAAGTATGGTTTTCTAGTCAAAGTGTGAACATAAATCCTTGTCAAAGCTTGGCTGTCCGTCAGAGTGTGTGAACATAAAATCCTTGTCAAAGCTTGGGAATCTAGTACGAGTATATTAGCACAAAACTATGTTCAACAAATAGTTGTCTTATCTGCGTGAGTAGTCTTAGCAAGCGTGGTATTGCTAAAGCTTTGTCAATGCATGGTGAATTGATCTGAGTGTATCAACAAATAAAAATAGTACATTATGAGAATATTGTTATCTAGCGCGAGTAAAATAAAAACAATGTCAGTAAGTTGTTCCGTTACTTATTGACACAAACTCTCTATACTAGTTTATCCAGCATTAGTGTGTCCACTCAAAATCAGTATTCGTACTTGGTTGTTTAATTTGAAACCAGTATCATAGATAGATAGATAGATAGATAGATTACATTATTTTGACAAACTGGAAACACAAAACTCAAATAATAAATTATACATCATAGAAATATATTTACGAATAAATTTCGTGAATTGTCTCTTATTATATCTTTCGACAATGTTTTGAGATGTATGAAATTATTTTAATATAACAGAAAGAACATCTGTGGTGTATGTCACAACAATGCACAGATTAAGAAAAATGGCGTTATCACTAATCGCGATAAAACTTTCAACAGACACAATAGCCACATCCGTACTTCGTGTTGGCTTTCTTCCCTCTCCGTTAAAAATAATGTTTAATATTAGCGTTCCTTTCTCCTCAACCCGAAGGTGTATTGTTTGCTTAAGACGTCACACCTCGTTGAAGACGTCACACCTCGTTGAAGACGATCACACGCATTCTAGGTAAATCGGGCATCTTGACTCACTCTGTGGCTTGGGGATCCTGCCAGTGTTATCTATGTCTACACTCTTATTGTTTAATGTTGTGGAACCTTCCAATGTGTGATTGTTATCTATGTCTACACTCTTATTGATCAAAATGTTACCATTCCAGAATTACATTTGTAAAGTAAACTTAGAACAAAAGTATTGGCGCGAGAAGGAACGAAAAAGGTAGGGGATTAGAAAGAGAGAGAGTTGAAGCGTCAAAATCAGTTTTATTATAAAATTGTTTTATGTCACACTGTAGTTTAAAAACTTGCCAAGATGACATGTCATGGGTGAAATGATAACGAATCCGTGTCTAAGGTAGATAATCTGTGGGGTTGTGAGACACCTCTATGGTAAACGTTGCGAGCACACACGCGACATGTTGGGTGTGACTGTGTGTGACGCTTTTATGACTGTGTACATAACCCATCTTTGATTACTGCTTTATCATTCATATGATCGTTAACTTCCAGACTATGCGACGAGAATACGATTATTAAAGTGAATTTCAAAGCTTTTGAAGTTCTCATGGTACACCAGTTATTTAGTAATGTTCTTAATTCGAACAAACAGGACGATGTTATGTGTTACGCGTCACGTTGACGTGTCTCTAAACAGTAACACACATGACAATGTCAAATGGAACTGTCGTGCTGACGCGAAATTTAACGAACATGTCCATGTCAAATTAAAAGAACGGGTCGATATAAAGTTCTAGTACTACTTATGGGTGTCAAATTAACAGGGCATACCACATTATCGTGAATTTTCAATTGAAACTGGATATCTAACTATTAGAACAAGGAGGTGTCAATGAGAGGGCAAAACAATCTTAAATGAAATAGCAACTCAAATGTCATCCGAAAAATACAAGTTGATGACAAGTTAAGAGAAGTAATATAGGATTTAGAGATGTCAAGTGTAAAGCATAATTCGATGTCAAATATAAATAACACCTATATGACAGAATAAGAGGGACAAATGTAAACTGCAATGTATTTCTTTCAGTTTTAAAGAACAAATAATATGTCAGTGTGAAATAAGTTTAATTTAAATTATTTATGTTAGTTGATACAATATTTAACGAAGGATCGGAAGTCATAAACTCAAATGATACATTTTAAGAACAAATCAGTCATTGGAAAATTCAAACAGCATTTATTATAAACAATGACGTCAATGATACGTTTAAAGAACAAAGTGATGACAGATTCATACAAGTTATTGTAAAATGGCGTCAATGATACATTTAAAGAACATGTGGTTGGCAGATTTAAACAAGTTATTATAAGAAATGACGTCAGTGTGTTTCATTTAAACTTAAAGAACAAGACGATGACATTTTAAAGGAAAGTTGCTGTCAGATGTCCCCCCCAAAAAAAAAAAAAAAAAAAAAAAATAGCAAGACGATGCCAAATTAAATATACGTTGTTTAAGATGTAAAGAACTAATGAATAGCTGATGTCACATTTAATAAACAAGTTGATGTCCAATTAAAGACTAGCTGATGTCACATTTAAGCAGCTGATGTCCAATTAAAGACTAGCTGATGTCACATTTAATAAACAATGTAATGCCCAATTAAAAACTAGCTGATGCCACATTTAATAAACCAGTTGATACCCAATTAAAGACTAAGAGAGTCACATTTAATAAACAAACTGATGCCCAATTAAAGACTAAGTGATGTCACCAATTAAAGACTGGCTGGTGTTACTTTTAAAAACAATGTGATACAGAATTTAAGACTGGATCTTGTCAATTTTAAAATCAAGCTGATGCCCAATTAAAGACTGGCTGGTATTATATTTAAAATCAAGGTGATACCCAATTAAAGATTGGCTGGTGTCATTTAAAAACAATGGCAGATTAATAGTAAATCAGTGATATGTTCTAATGACGAACTCACGAAGATATGAACCTTGTGAAATATATTTTTAATTAAACCGATTAGTGTAAGTTGTTTATTTCTCTTACACTGAAAATTATCATAAGTCAAGACTCAGTTTGCAGTGACAGTCTCGCGCATTGTTGTTTAATTTCTACAGTGAAGTGTTATTGCATGAACGACCGTTGAAAACCGCTTCCAACAATTTTAAATATTGTTGACAAAACAACAACAAAAATATGATGTGTGTCGTAGCTGCTGGCGTGTAGACACGGTTAAAACTCATACACATTTACAGCACAAATCACCACAGCTACTCGAAGATCAAAAAACTTACATTTTTAACCCAAAATATTCACGCATGCACGCATACACACGCACATTTACATATCTACAGCATCCTTGTGGATTTGAAGTACAATGAATGGCGTACAGTTTGCTTGTTTGGTTTCATTTTTTTTCTCCATTTCACTTGAAATTCGAGAATGTAACTTTGAATACCTCATGTAGCCGTAAGATCGGACTTCATTACTGAATAATATATAGCCTATACGTTACACTTTTACAATACACGGAATTAATTTAGAGTTGGAAATATATATATGATACACGAAGGCTTCAAATCAAACATTACAATGTAGATTACGGCAAAATTTCGCTTTAGTATTTTTGCCAATCAAATATTAACAGTGCATAGAGATTGACCTATTGAATTTGACAGTCGAATATTAACAGTACAGGCAGAATTAATTATCTGGCTCGAGTTTACACTTGAATATTAAAAGTATATGTAGAAGTAAACGGCAGGAGTTTACAGTCGAATATTAACTGTAAAATTATATGACAGGAGTTTACAGTCGAATATTAACTGTAAAATTATATGACAGGAGTTTACAGTCGAATATTAACTGTAAAATTATATGACAGGAGTTTACAGTCGAATATTAACTGTAAAATTATATGACAGGAGTTTACAGTCGAATATTGACAGTACCTGCAGATTTGTATGGCACGAATTTACAATTGAATATTGACAGCACATGCAGAATTACATGGCAGGAGTTTACAATCAAATATTGACGGTAATATTCAAAATATTTGCAGAATTGAGTGTTACATGTTTACACTTCTGAAGTCAAACATTGAAAGGTTTTGCTATTTCAGAAATTTACAGTTTAATTGAAATGTATATGCCAGATGACGTGTGACAAGTTAAGATCCTAATATTAAAAGCACGCGAAGAATTACATGTCATAATGTAGACGATCGCACAAGAACACTGAGAGTTTAAACTCGTGAACATAAAATCCAAAGGACATGAAAGGACATAATTAGAGAACCAAGTTTCGTAAGCATGAATATCAAGAACTGTGTACAAAGCTTGTTTTGAAATTCTAACTCCTAAGTTCGTATAGACGAAGAGTGAGATATGAATATGGGGACTGTAGAAAGCTTGATTTGCAATCCTAACTACAATGTTCGTATAGACGAAGAGTGAGATATGAATATGGGAACTGTAGAAAGCTCGTTTTGAAATTCTAACTCCAATGTTCGTATAGAAGAAGAGTGAGAATTGAATAAAACGTGTTGGAAACCCTAACTCCTAGCTTCACAGACATGAATAATTAGAATAGAACACAACTTGCTGTGAAAGTCCCAGCACCTGTGAGGGAGGAGACTGAAGGAGAGTTATAAAGACAGTTATTAAAGTATTGAATATGCGGTTATCTTACATTCCCAGTGATGAAATAGATTTGTATGATCACACATCCAAGTCAGAAAAACTGCAGTATCGAATTTTAACAATAAAAGATGTCAGTTGCAACTGAAAAATAAAATAACTCACACACACACACACACACACACACACACACACACGCACACACACACACATGCCATTCATCATATTATCATTTAATAGGCCTACTAAGCAAAGTGAAATGCTGTTTGTTTTCAACGAGCAAGTGCTTTAACCTCCTTTAGTAACATGAAATACTTTCATTCGAAATATGTTTTTAAAAGCTGACTAGTCAATAAATGTTTGCTTACAGCAGACAACATTAATTCCCGGGCATTTTCTGGGTGATTGCCTAATAAATAATAAACTTAATGAGACTCTCAAGCCACGGAACATATACTGACTGCTCTTAATTTGAACAGATTGAAAACTTTTCGAATTTTTTATATTCTCAGCCATTTATCGCCTACTTTCTCTAGATGTTGGTTAGTTCGTCACCGGGCTATCATCTACTTACGTGTCCTCGCGAAGTTTCACTTCCTGAAGCTATGACTTTTATCATCATTCTGCCCGCAACAGATTGTAGTCTGGAAAACAAAATAGACTTTACAGTTTGTATTCTGTGCAAATGTTTGTAGTCTGGAAAACAAAATAGACTCTATAGTTTGTATTCTGTTCAAATGATTTAGTCTGGAAAACAAAATAGACTCAAAAGTTTGTATTCTGTGCAAATGATTGTAATCTTGAAAACAAAATAGACTCAAAAGTTTGTATTCTGTGAAAATTATTTTTTCTCCCGATTATTATTTACAAAAAGAAGATTTATGTTGTAAAATTAACTCTACATTGTAGCCTATTCTGTAAATAGATTTCTTCCGTAGCTTATAGGCTGAAAAACAGAAAGATTTGTAATGTGTAGGCCTACAATATATTCATTTAACAGGATATCATTTGTCTGACTGGTTTATTACATTTACTTTGAAGCACCTTCATCGAACGCCGATGGAAATTGATATATAATGCAAAATAAATCAATCACAATTGACTCCCAGTAAATTCCTATGGTGACTGAACATGTCATACTTTGAAAAAGCGACATTTCTCTTTAATGAAATATTTATTTTACATCGGAAATGTGCTGTATGTCACAATTTCTTTCGTCTTCTGTGTCAGTTCAGACAACGACTTTCTCACAACTCGAGAAATACACTGTTTAAAACTTTAAGCATAAAGTATTGTTGCGTTTGGTTCTCGTTAAACCACAGTCCAATGACAAATGTGTATTAAGAGAAATTCTTTCTTGCTATGAAATTACCTAAGAGTCTGAATGAATTTATTTCTCGAATTCTTAAAATGTATTGTTAATTTCATAAAGTTATGTGTTCTAGTTACAGATAGATAGTATTATCCCTTTGATGTTTTTGTCTGTGGAAGAAATCCTGCTTTTCTAAAAAGAGTTTCTTCTGTACTGATGCAAAGCAATTTCTAGGCAGACTTATTATGTCGGATAGTCTCATTATCTTTGCAAGCTTACAACTGATCAGAAGAATTTCTGCCCATAAGAAAAAATGTTTCCGATATTAGTTATTTTAATGCGTTGAAGTATTCACGTCCCATACTAAATTGGATAAATATATAGGGCCTGTATATTATATTTATATATGTGTGTGTGATTGGGACATACTTGCAATCAAGTTCTGCAGTTGATGCATCTTTAATGCTTAGCACATGCTACATGTTCCTACAGCTAGAAAGCACATTACATCTCTGTGGTGAGTAGTCTGGATGGAGCGTTAGTGCGCCCGTCTTTTAAAGTCACGCGGCCAGATCTTTTGTCCTGTCACACGTGCAAAAGTTATGCTGACAACACGCCCGATTTGAAGAATCTGAATGTTTATCTTCATAACTAGTGTCTCTATGCAAAACGATTAGCTTCACGAGGTACCCCTTGCGGAACAACAACTGCCACGTACTGGAGGGTTTGTTAAGAAAACACTCAGCCACAGTGAGCCATTGTGGAATCCTTTTGTGAAGGCAAGTAGAAGTTTTAGTCCGCTGAGGAATCTGGAGCGAGACACGCAGCAATCTCGAATTTGCGCGGCTTTACAACCTCTCGTACTGCGATTGGTTGATGGGCGGTGCCATTATTTCCCATAAACTCCGCCCTCGGCGAAAGGCGTGGTCTCGGGGTGGAGCGGAGGAGTCCATTTTACGACTGTTAGGGAGGCAAGGGTGTTACGTAGCTGTTTTGATTGAAATCGAAAGGGGACCGCGAGAAAGATACATTACAGGCAGTGGATGCAGAATAAAACATTTAAAATAAAGAGGACTAGTGACACTTTCGACAGTTAGGATGTGAGACGGATGGATGGATGGTTCTGTCCGTGCTTGTCTGACGACAAAAATTTCGTGACGAGTTGAGTGAGTGAGTATCTGTGGAGTTCATTTTCTCTTCACTTTCTGTCGTGCTGTCTTCGTGTATCGTGTGCGATCGAGCGCGTGCGCACTTGTATGTGTGTGTGTGTGTGTGTGTGTGTGTGTGTGCGTGTGTGTGCGTGTGTGTGCGCGTTGTCATATCGGCGATCGCGATAAATCATCGGTCAGGCGATTAGCGAAGACAAGCGGGCGATGATAATCGAAGGGGAGCTTAGTGAGCAGACACTAAAAGAATGATAGAACCGTTTTCTTATGAGTTTTGGATAAAATTACTTCATCTGCACTGAAAAGGCAAGTAGTGTTCTACAAACTGCATACGTTTTGAAAATAAACTATTCTTCATAGTAACCTACTATTGAATGCATGCTTAAGGCATGCATTAATGAATATGATTAAATTTAATGTTAAGGTCAGCAGCATACAATCTATGTCCCTTTGAAAAAAAAATATTGCTATTTCTACGTATTTTCTTTCTTTGGTTTTCGATTAGTTATGATGGCATCTGTTGTCTTCCTGATGTAATTAATTCCCTTTATACCCAAGGGTAGGTGGTTGGGGTAGAAGAATAATAAAATATCACAACGGCAACAGAAAATAACGACGTAATTGTTGTTTACTTCTGCTTAACTTCCAGAAGTCGAATTCTTATCTTTTTTTCCCGTGTAAAGGGACACACGAGTCCATCAAACAGCTCGTAATCAAAACCTCGTATACGAATGATTTTAACTTTAGCCCTACCGCTTAACTTTGGCAACTGTTGTATAAAGTCAATCTTTTACGTCTTCTAAACTCCAAATACAAAAGTTATTTTCTTTACATTAAAATAAAAACTAAAAATGCTATTTTACTGTCATCAAGTGAAACCCTTTGCTACTGATGCGAGATTCATGTATGCATGCACGAAAGTTTCACTGTGTTTTAATAGTGAAAATGAAAGTGCCGCTACTTACACATTGTATGTATACGTGTATATACTGCCGCATCGGTGACGTCATCCACTCTCACTCGCGCGTGACAACTCTGATCTCGGACACAGATTGCAATCTCATGAAAATGTCCGAGATCAGCGTTCACGCCACTACGTGTCCACTTGATGTTGTGTAAGAAAGTAATCCAGTCGAGCTTACTTTCCTATTAAAGTTGGACAGTTATCATTAGCTACAATCTGTACTTGTGTGTATATAATCTTGACAAAGTGAGAGTCTATTTTAACGAATGTCATTTAGAATGGCAGTTTATTATATTGCCCCTGATTTAGAATTATTGTTTTTAAGCACACAACCCGTATTACGCACAGTTTTCGGTTCAGTACCAACAAAACTAGACTTTAGAATTAAAAAGAAGCGCCAGTGTTCCAGTATGGCATCCCTACACGCGCTTCCAGACTGCTTGCAAAACGCCACTGCCGCGTGCCTGGAAGCTAGCCCGTTGGTTGGTTGGTTCCCTGCTGCCAGAGTCAACTCGCCCACCGCTGGCGGGGCCTGACAGCTCATTTATTATCCCTTACTATAGTAACCCTATTTTGATTGACAGATTTAGTAGTGCTATCCGCGAGCAGCGACAGCTTCGGTCGGTAAAGTGTGCATGTGTTGACGGCGGCGCTAGATGGAGGGTTAGGCTGTTTGACAGTTTTCTCCTTTCTTTGACAGGGCACCGGGCTTTGTTTAGACGTTCGGATATACCCTTTGCCGAAACTGGAGCCACAAAAAGTTACGTAATTCTTGGAATCGTGCCGCTGTTGAGGGATACGCAGCAAACCTGACAGCCATCCCTCGCTGCTCATGGCTCAGCCACGGGTAAGTTAAGTCTTGTGTGTGTTGTATGAACTGGCAACTAAATACACCCAGCCATTTTACTGCTTCTCTCTTCCTCTGCTTTCCGTCGGAGAGTGTGTCCAGAGGCCGCCCGAACGTTCGGAACGAGAGCTCTCCATGTGTGTCAGTACTACAACCTGGACTGTGACCTCACTCACGTCCGACTGTCGATTCGCTGTTATCCCAGACTGTCGCTGTAGCCACTCGCTCACTGCCGGGTTGTCGACCGTTCGTCACACAGGAGGGAACGTGTCGAGAGGCCCCCAGTCAGTCAGTCAGGAGTTTTAGCGCCGGTTGGTGTGTTACTGTGTGCCTCGCTCGAGCTCTGTACACGGGGTCTTGTGTGTGGTGTGTGGTTCGTTTCTCGGTGGACTATTGCAAGAGTTGAAAGGGGTCATCGCCTCACGGACAGGAGTGTAGCATACCCATCGTCTGCTTGCAGGAAGAGTAAGGACAAGACATGTGCGCGAGTTCAGCATGCGTGAGAACCAACTGACATTACAACACTACCACTCGAGCACAATGAAGTCGCATGCAGTAAGTTTTCTTCCCTATATTGGATGGGGGAGGTTGGGGGTAGAGTTGCAAGCGCAACGAGGGATGGTGGTGGTGGTGGTGAGGAAATGAGAGACGAAGTGAAAGAAAAGAAGGGTGGGGTGTGCAGTGTAGAGGTGTGGATTCGTGTTAGTTTTCTTTCACGGTTCTTTCGTTCACGGCTTGTTTGCCATGTTTGAAGTCACATCGGAACTACACATGCCATGTTCAGGAATAAACACTTGTATTCTAAGCAAGTGATGGTAGGTTTCATGTCTTGTATTTGCCGAATGGAAGCGCTGAGTTGTGTGTCAAAGTTTGCGTGTAGAAAGCAACAGTGTCGAGCTGCACCATTTCACAGCAGCCAGCGAACGTAAACCTGCCTCTCAAAACGCATGGAGAGTTTCAACAATTATAGGGCCTACCGTAACAGGAGCCGATTTGATAAACCAGGAACTTCATGGCGCTAATAATTGCACAGCCTCTTCCAAACTGATTATCTCCAGCCAAAATTGACTCAACGTCTGATTTCGAAACCATCACCCAACAACTAATTACTCACAAGGAGAGGTGATGATTTACGGGTACATTCTGAAAAAAACCAGACACTCACATTTGTTTCAATTTAAGGTCGACCGTTTCTCTGACAGCTGAGATAAAAGTTTCAGATTTAGTCAAACGTCAATTAAAGTTATGTAACTGATTTTCGTTTCGAATCTTTTCCCATTTAATAGTCCAAATTAAATTTTACGAAAACATATTCGATAATCATGTAATAAAATATTAACTTAATCCTAACATGCTATCCAGGATTTATTTCTTACAAGTAGTCAATTACATTTCTATAATTTGTCAGTACAATTAGTCTTCCGAATATTTGTTTTAATTATTTGTTCACCGATGACAAGAGCGAAGAAATTAGCAATAACTGTTTAAAGTATGTTTGTTGTTTGGGGTCCCCACCGTGATGCTGATTTTTGTTTGTTATTAATTATCGACAACCACTGCTTGTAATAAGTGAATGCGACCACCAATATAAATCTGCCTTTTGACAGTGTGCCTTATGTGATGATTTACATCGACCAGCCTTGATAGGTAGAGACAAAGTATGTGGTGCACATTTTACACATGTACGTTGATGATTACGAGGCTGTGATTGGAGGGGAAAGAAATTTATTTTATTAAAAGAAAATATATGTGATTGTTATTTATTTACATATAGAGGCGGGTGGGCGTGGGAGTGTAATTACGTATTTGTTATAAATGTGTTGCAATGCCAATGTGAAAAACTACTTATTTAAATATGACGGCAAATAGGCCTACATTTTAATAATTATTACTTTTAGCAATGTTCAGTCACCACCACCAATTTTGCATTTAAAACAATAGAAATACTGTGTGTGTTGTTATGTGTGTGTGTGTGTGTGTGTGTGTGTGTGTGTGTGTGTGTGAGAGAGAGAGAGAGAGAGAGAGAGAGGTTAAAAGTAATCATCACTTTGTAAGGGATGTGTTATTTTGTTCCTTCAAATTGTTGCTGTGTGTTGGTGTGTGTGTCCGCAGTATGACGGCGAGATGGCACATTATGGGAGTATGGATGGCGGTACTGGGATGTACGACCCCCACCGCTCCATGGCTGGACACCCCTTGTCTCACGGAGCCCTCAACCACGCCTCTGCCCTCCACCAATACCCATCATACACCTCAGCTTCTACCATGTCCGGAGTAATGAGCACTTCTCAAGACAGTCAGATTAAGCGGGATAAAGACACAATTTATGCGTAAGTGTATGGAAGTTAATACGAGTGTTTTGTGTCCAGAATGTATGTCTTGTAAACAGTTGGGGTGGGTGGGGGAATCCATGGGAGGATGGATCAAATTGGAAAGAAAAGGATTCATTCATTTTAACCAGCTGTGTTCTTTTCAATGGACGTTTTGTGAAAAGAAATTGTCAGAATCCAATAGTGCTACCGTTGTGATTGGAAGCAAATGTAGAAATGAAAACAACATTAAAATGATGAAAAGTTGTAAAGAATAAAACAATAAGTGCAGGAAAAAAATATTCTAACACATTTTCAAATGATGAATATAGGAAAAAAAAAGTGTGACGTGGAAAGTATGACTTCACGACGACAATTGCATCAGGCATTTACTATTTAGTCAACCGGGTGGAAGTGTAACCCATCGTTTCAGTAGACATGGGTATTTATAATTGAAAGGAGCTAGATGTGTGCTGTTGTGTTCTTTTCATGGAATTCCTTCTTGAAGTCGGAAGCCAAGGCACAGCGGGATAACATTTTCCAAATCTGTGTGTGTTTGATGTGATTCATTTCTCACTCTGTGAATTGGTTATCTACTGTATGGAGAAAAACTCCGATATAGTCCTACCAAACCAAGCAAATAAGCAAAATCTATTTGGTAGTGACAAAAAGTCCTGGTTAGGATTTATTTCTTTGGGATTGTGCAAAACCTAGATAACCTGCTGACAGAATGTCTTTTGGTGTCGGAGTCAAGAAGACGGAGTTTTTGCTATCAGTAGTGATTCACGGACAGGAGGAAGGAACAGAAATACAGAGAGGAATATGAAGGAACCTCTAGTACAGGAACAGACCAGTGCGTGCATTCAGTGACTGGAAAAAATATTTATTACTGTTTGTGTGTTTGTCAAAGCTAATTGCGGAAATTCCAAGAAATGACAACACCGGGCCCTGAAAGTTAGTGAAAGATAAAAGAGAAAATAATACTAGGTGTAGAGGGAAAAAAAGCAACGTCCCAAATTATAAAATTCTCATAACCTTTTACCCTTTTATTTCTATTTTAAAATATTATTTCTTTGTTAAAAACATTTTATAATTATATTTGCTGTAGTCTAATTATTATTTCTCTTGTTATTTTGTTGTTTTCAATATTTACTCTATTTGGGAGAGGGGGGAAGCAGATGTTGAAATTTATGTACAGAAACAAATTATCAATAGAAAAAAAAATGGCAATGTAAAAGAAATTTTTGCTCCTCCTTTTTCAACAACAAAGTTTATAATACTACAAGCTTAAAACGGTTAAGTTTTAAATGTGTATTTAATTATATAATAACAGTCAAAGAATAACACACTAATAAATACCATATTCAAATAAAAATATTAGTAGGAAATTAAAAAAAATATTAATGTCTAATATGAATTAAAGAATAACAAAATAATAAACAAGAAAACATTGATTTTAAAATGAATTAATGAAAGAAAAATACTAAAAAAAAATAGTCTAAAATTTATTTATATTAAAAATAATAAATCAGATATATTAACTAATGTGCCTTAAATTTGTTAATGAATTAAAAGTTAGTAAGTAAGATTAAACTACGGAGTCATCAATTTATTATTACTGTATTTAAAAATAATACACGAGAAAAAATGTAATAAATTTAATAAACAATGTGAAATAGTAAACGGAATAAACAAATTATTGTTTTTTCCGTGAATTAACGAATAAACAAAATATTAAAGGAGGCAAAAACAGCAATTTGTCAAAAATGGGTTACCAATTAATAAGATAAATAAGGTAATTTGTCCGAAATAAATGAATGAATACATCAGCAAATAAATATTCACACTAGCTGACAAATGCGAACATGAAAAAAAAAAAGCGTTAGAGTCTAACGTATAAGAAATTTATTTCTGGTTTGTTTGCTTGTCGACTAAGCTCTATTTTGAAGAAAAATGTAGGACTTGCAGCAGAAAATCTAATCTTTACTGTGTACGTTTACATTATTTAAAGCGGGTTTCACGTTTCGTGGCTTCGCTTCACCGAATGACAGCTGACTGTTGAAAGCACCCGTGTTTTGAATCGTATCTTGTCGGAAATCTACCCCTCTGTCTATCCGATGTGTGTAATTGTCTGCTGGGGTTTTTGTGCACTAACTCCACAGACGTTTCATGAACGCTCTGGTAGGAATGGCTTCAAACAAGAAATGAGAATTGGAAAACAAAGTTTACCACGGTACGGAAATCTCAACGATCATACTAGCAAGAAAGATGCGTGACTGGGACGGCTAGGACTGCTTTAGGAATTACTCGCTCAAACGTGTCAATGTTTGACATACACGCAACCACAAGTACACACGCACACCAGAAAATCGACGACAAGCTGCAAAAAAGCGGTGAGTGTTTGGATTCAGTCGTCGGTGACCGGTACCTAAACTTGATTCGCGGGACTGTTACAGTGTCAGTGCACGAACATTCGACCTTTGAACACCGTGTGTTGTAGAGTTTCTCGCTGTGTTAAATGACAGATTGGACTGCTGGAGTTCCCGCCCGTGCGATTGCGCGCACACACATACACATACACACACATACATAAACTTAATATATATATATTGTTCATTTCAGGCATTTCTTGTTTAGATGCTACACTTTGACTTTTTCAAACACACTCGCACATATATTACACTTGAATACTGAGCGGTTTACACACACACACACACAGATAATACACTTGTATATTTATATATATATATGAGCAGTCTGCACACATGCACATATAATACTCTTTTATTCTATGCAGTTAAGACGCGCACATAATGATACAGTGTCCACACAGATCACTTAAGACGTGTGTAGATAATGATACATTGTCCACACAGATCACCAAAGACATGTGTAGATACTACATGTGTACATTGAGTAGTTAAAGCATTCACTCATATTTGATACACGTGTACATTTAATTAGGATGCACACTCACTGATAATGCGTGTGTACACTGAATAGTAAGACACTCAAGCATACACTTGAATAATGAGTCATGGAGACACGCAGGCACAGTTGATACATCTTTGTAACTGAGCAGTTCAGTCTTTGTCTCATGCTTGTAGCTACACGTGTAGCATATTTAGTGAATTGACTATCCTGAATTGTTCCATCGTAATTAACACGTTCACCCTCTGTCGGTAGAACATTCATTCAAAACTCACTTTATATCGGTCTTCTCATTTCCCTGGTTTTGTTTCTGTGCGGACAGTTATGCAAAATTTAAAAAAAGAATTAAAATCCCTATCGTTCATTTAAGTATATTGCAGTACATAAACTAGTGTTCAGAAAAGCGTTAAAAAAATATTTGGGATTTTGCCTTAGTAAATGTTGGATATGTTTACAAAGAATGTTAGTTGTCATTTTCATACTTACTGTGTTCTATATTTCAAGGCCACGCGATCGGCCAGTTAGAATTTCCAGTTGAAAGCAAAATGAAGTAGCGGTACTAAAAAACGGTACTAAATTCGTGTATTGATTTTTAGTAGTGCGTAAGCACGTTTGTGCAGAGTGTGTGTGTGTGTGTGTGTGTGTGTGTGTGTGTTTGTGTGTGTGTGGGTGGGTGGGTGGGTGTGGGTGTGTGTGTGTGCAGATCAATTTCACAGGTAGGCTAAACCTGGTAGAGGTAGTCAGACTCTGGTCAGGACATTGTGCTCCCGTACTACCGGAAATGAAATGCGAGAAGGCGTTGTTAATCGGGTATTTAAAATGAAAGCAGGTTAGTTGCTTGTTAAGTCGGGTGTTTTCAACGACAACAAATGTGCGTGTCAGCGAATGTCTGCTTTTACCGGACGTGACCGTCTCAGCGTAATAACCAATAAATAGAATAATTTTGTTGTAAATGTCAGAAATCCACAAACAGACATTTTCAAGTGACTACAGCATACTATATTCATATTTAGAAGAAAGAGCGGTCTAATAGCTAAGGGTTTTTTTTGTTGTTGTTGTTTCTTTTAAATGTAAACAAACTATGACATGTGCACAGAAATGTTTTTAGTTAATATATGTGTACACAGTACCATTTGCTAGGGACATCTAATGTTTTAACTTTCATTAAAAGTGTATATTTCTTTAGCACAAACAATTTAAAGAAATACATCATTCATGTTTAGAAATATTTATTTGCTTGATTATTTTTTTGACTTATAATTTATCTATTTAAGAACTGAAGCAAAGCTAAAGTTACTTATAGGAAAAATTATTTTACACTCTAGTATGCTTGAAAAAAGATATTTAGTGCACACTTTTCATATAATAATTCTTTTTCCAGAATGTAATTAATTATAAATTCAAATTTATAATCTTTCTTTACCACTTATATTCGTTCTTGACTGATGCTCTTCATAATTCTAAACTCAGACACTAGTCACAGTGTCGGATATTGATTAGGTGATATCACTATGTGTTGTGAACAAGCTTAAATGTTCACACGCGCACGCACGCACGCACACACACACATATTCCCCAAACATACTGAGAGAAACATGTGTGGCTGTTGTTTATACACCTGATGTAAATGGCCCACGTCCGACTTCGATTTATATAATTAGAGCAACATTTTGTACACCTGAATATGACTGATATATATTATAACTGTAGCAACTTTAGTATGATTCGCATAACTATAGCATCATTTGTTGTAAAGCTTAGTATGATTTGCATAACTATAGTAACATTTGCAATGTGATTGTGATTCACATAACTGCAGGCTACTGTGGCAAATATTGAAGTGTTTCCATGATTTGAGTAAGTGTAGTAAAAAAATTTCCTTGTGCATCTAGAACTTATACACTTGTACCAACTTTCTTCAGAACCATTGAAATCTCATTAATACACCCAGCGTACCATTACACTTTCACTGTTTTAGATGTCGAGACAGAACAGAACGGCTATAGCTGGTGTGTTTCTTATGGGGCCGTATTGTGCCATTCAAAATCTCTCTCTTTTTCGTAGTCTTCTTTCTCTAGCCCCCATCCCCCTCTCTCTCGCCCTCCCTTCCTCGCAGTTTTTTCTTCTTTTTTAAAAAAAATGTAACTTGTTTCTTTGAATGTTGTTGCAGTCATCCGTTGTTTCCCTTGCTGGCGTTGATATTTGAAAAATGTGAGCTTGCTACGTGTACCCCGCGAGAACCGGGTGTAGCGGGAGGCGATGTGTGTTCCTCTGAGTCTTTCAACGAGGATATAGCAGTGTTTAGCAAGCAAGTACTGGTATGTACCCGTTTCATTATGTCAAGGGAACCAAACAGACAAAACGAAAAAGAAAAGTAGCTATATTTAAAAAGACAATAATGAAGTGGATTACTAAAACTAGGTTGTTTTTTTTTTTTATTTTAGTGTTTACTTATTACACATAAACTTCTCTACACTATTCGTTCGGCAAGGCTATAATGTCAATAAATTTTTTTCTTGTAAACAATTATATATTTGAGAAAAAAAGTAATTGCACAAATGCTTAAAGTAATACATAATTGTTTGTGTTTGTTTATAAAATTATTTTGAGTATAACATGTCTTGAAAGTTTTATTCAATTATTTACATTAGTTTTTGTTTAGTAAAATTTGCTGCAAATATTTTTATAACTATAATTTAAAATTAAAAAAAATGAATGAATTATTCAGTTCTGGTTTCTAACATCACACACACACACACACACACACACACACACACACACACACACACACACACACACACACACACACACACACACACACACGCGCGTACGCACGCGCATGCCGTAATAAAAATAGATCTGTCAGTGTCTTAAGAAATCTTTCTTTCTTTAACTAAATTATAAAAGAAAAGCATCTTTTATGCAATTGATGGTAAGTTTAACTGTCATAATCAATTTATGTTTTCTTTCCCCTGCGCCATTGACATAAAATTCTCATGCTTATACGAAGCCATTTTGCAATGTCAGTAGAGTTTACGACTAGGCTTGCGTATAATGCCCCGCGTTTTTATAACAGTTCAGATCTTTTTATTCTGCGCGTACGCTCGGATAATTTGCTAAAATGATGTGCTTTTCATCGCTGTAATTGTTGGATGCATCGTCACTTTAAATGGCGTTATCCTGGTGTCTTATTTGAGTCAATGGATTACAGTTCTGTGTAGATTTGGCTTTTTAGTGGCTAGAAAATAAAAGAACGAGAGAAAAAGAACCGAGAATGCTTAACTGGTTTTATTTACAACAAATCAGGTGTTTAATTTTTTAAATGGCACCCCCCACCCCCAGATATTTGTATGGTTATCACTTCTAGACTTTTCTTTCTGGACATGACTGTCTAGTTTAGAATCTTAAGCATTCTAGAGATGTAATATGGTCAAGGATAATAATTACTATCTAAATATGGCAACATACATATTATCAGTATATTTGACAACGCATGACTCACGAGCGAGGTACGCACGCACTCTCTCTCTCACACACACACACTCTCACTCACACACACACACGCACACGCACACACACACACACACACACACACACACACACACACACACACACACACACACACACACACACACCGCACACATTTATATATATCTAGGGGAAGAGAGAGGGAGGGAGGAGAGAACTAGGTAAATATAGATAGATAGATGGATAGATTATAAACATTTATGTAGTAATGATTCTTTGGTTATTATCTGCGCTGCCATAAACACCTTTTGCAGATTATTACCAAATAACATGTTTTAAAGATTATTACTAAATAATATAATGTAAAGATTATTAACAACTGATAAAAAGATTATTAGCAAATAATCTAATGTAAAGATTATTACCAACTGATATAAACATTATTGCCAAATAATCTAATGTAAAGATTATTACCGTTTGATGTAAACATTATTACCAAATAATTTCGAACACATTAACAATTTTTAAAACCGAACAAAATTTAAGTTTGGAAAGTTTGTCTCAACACACCCTACAGTTTTGAAAGAAACTACATATAACAATAAGAAGAAAGACATTTAACAATACAGCTTTCATTGAATAAACGTTTATAATGTTATCCAAAAAATGACTTGCAATTTAAATATTACTTATAGAATATACAAAATAAAATATCATGCAATTTAAATATTATTTATAGTATGTAAAAATAAAATGTCTTGCAATTTAAATATTATTTATAAAATGCAAAAATAAAAATATTGCAATATAAATATTACTTATAGAATGTAAAATAAAATATCTTGCAACATAAATATTACTTATAGACTGTAAAATAAAATATCTTGCAACATAAATATTACTTATAGACTGTAAAAATAAAATGTCGAAATTAATGGACTGCCAGTCTCAGAACTTCTACTTACAATGCATTTGTCTTGCACAAAAAACAGAGGGGCCGTTTTGTGAAAAAATAAATGTTAATAGAATATTACCACCAGAGTCTCACTTTTGTGAGAAAATAAATGTATTAAAAACAGAGTATCACTTTTGTGTTACAATAAATATATTAATAGAACATTTAAAACAGAGTAGTAGATTTGTGAGAAAATAAATGTATTAGTAGAACATTAAAAACAGAGTAGTAGATTTGTGAGAAAATAAATGTATTAGAACATTAAAAACAGAGTAGTAGATTTGTGAGAAAATAAATGTATTAATAGAACATTAAAAACAGAGTAGTAGATTTGTGAGAAAATAAATGTTAATAGAACATTACCAACTGTCAAGGAAGGTACTTGTACAGCGGATTACATTTCGTAAATTTCTTTTTTTTTTTTTAAAGTGATGCACACGTACAGCATACAGAACTAGGTTGGGTGTGCATACTGAATGTCAAACGCAAAGACTCACAAAGATTTCAGAGATATTCCCTAATGAAATACGTCTCAATAGCTTCAGAGAGAGATGGGGAGATTTCTAAATCAAGTATCTAAAAATAGTTTCATAGATAAATAGAGAGTAAGGGTAGCTATTTCCAAGCGAAGTATATGTCAACAGTTTCAGAGAGAATTTCTAAGTGAAGTTTGCTTCACAATAGTTTCAGAAAGAGAAAGAGTTGTCTGTCTTATCACGCATAGTGCCCGGACCTGCCTTTTTGGCAATCCCTTGTGAATGTGTAATAGCTCAAGGGAAGCAGAGTTTGCGGTACACTTAAATAAAAAGATCAGTTGTCATTTTGTTCTTTTTCTTGTCCAAATCTGTTTTCTTGGTACACCTCTATCACTGTATCAACCTTTCATTCATGAGTGTTGTGATGTTTCGTACTGAGAAACAAACAAAATTCATTAATATAATGAAATGAAAGCAAGGTACTCCTATACCTATACGTACGTCTAACTTTTACACTGCAAGAGAATATGATAGATAGATAGATAGATAGATAGATATATAGATAGATAGATAGATAGATAGATAGATAGATAGATAGATTCTACATTTTCTATATATTATTTATAAGAAAACTGATTAAATTAACATTAAATTGTACCCGTATTCATCACCTAGAAATAATTTTATCTGCAAATGAAAATGATTTTAGAGAATGATACTAGGTTTTTGTGTTTTTCTTTTAAAGAGTCAAAAATAAGATAAGGAATGAATATACGAACATGACTTTTATTTTCTGCAATTACAAAATGAGAATCAGCATTATATTATTTGTTGTAATATATTTAGTATTTTGAGTTAATGAAAAGTTACCGGAGTGAGCGAGTATATTCTAAACTCTTTGTACAGACATATGTTTAATAGACTGCTAAACCATTAATTAATACATATGAAATGTACTGCAATGTAATTGAAATGGAAAATAACGGATATTAAAAAACGTGGAGTTAATATTTACAGAGTATCGTTGTTTTTGCTAGAGTAGATGGCCTTTGTTGTCATGACAATGCGCCGCCCCCTGTACTATGGTCTGCATTCCCTGATGAAAGAATCTCGTCCGTCCGCTTGTTGATAGAATAATGACGTATGTTTGCAAGTGAAATATTGACTTTTTTATTCGAATAGTGAGAATTGCTGAAAATGACACATTGAATTTCTTACTGGAATAATGGCAATTATTGAAAATGATACACTGGGTGTGTTTAATTGTCAATAGGGAACATTTTTTCGTTCATTAAGATTTGCTATACACACCATACGACAAAGAACACTTGTCGACTACAGATGGCAGAGGCGACTGAATTTATTTTGTTTCTGCTGGCAGTTAGGTAAAGAGAATAAATTCTGGTATATAAATCAATAAACTGATGTAGTAAACCATGCCATTCTTTTTTTCGTCAGGAGTATCTAAACTACTCTTGAAGTAGATAGAATTTTAGGTCTTCCCTAAACGCCAGAAATATATTTATATTGTAATGTTAGCTTACAACCAACATTCTCTGCGCACTTAGTTTCGTAGTGACCGAGACAATTTTGACAGTTAATCTTGTTCAACGAGAACGCAACTCCAGCGTCGTTTTCGTACAGTTTTTATTGTTCTTTGTCAGACTGCTAAAAATACCTTGTAAGATTGCTATAAATTACTTTGACTGCTAAAAATACCTTGTCAGTTTGCTATAAAGTACTTTGTCAGCCTGCTAAAAATATCTTGTCAGATTGCTATATAGATATACACTGTCAAATTGCCATAAAGTAGGCTACCATGACAAATTGCTATGAAGTACACTGTCATATTTCTAAAAAGTACCCTGACAAATTGCTATAAAGTAGAACACTGACAACGTTCTATAAAGTACACTTTCAATTTACTATAAAGTAGTAAACTATCAAATTGCTGTAAAGTACCCTGACACATTGCTATGAAGAACACTGTCAAATTGCTTTGAAATACTATACTGTCAAATTACTATAGAGTACACTGTCAAATTGCTATGAAGTAGAACACTGACAACGTTCTATATTATACACTGTCAGATTTACTATAAAGTACACTGTCAAATTATTATATAAAGTACACTGTCAAATTCCTATAAAGTACACTGTCAAATTACTAGTATAAAGTACACTGTCAAATTACTATATAAAGTACACTGACAAATTGTGAATAAGCACACTGTAAATTCTGCTAAATTGTGCACTTACTGGGTCCCTCTTAATAACAGATCCTTGCTACTAATAACACTTGTGCACTCTAAACACTAGACAACTAAATTCCCTTCTTACATTTCCTCTCTAATAACTAAATTCCTTTCTTTCTTTTCCTCTCTAAACAACTAAATTCCTCTGTTACTTTTCCTCTCTAAACAACTAAATTCCTTTTAACTTTTCCTCTCTAAACAACTAAATTCCTTTTTCACTTTTCCTCTCTAAACAACTAAATTCCTTTAGTTTTTCACTTTTCCTCTCTAAACAACTATTTTCTTTCTTACTTTTCCTCGACATCTATAGCTCTTTTACATATTTCGCTTGACAAATAAATTCCTTTCTCATCTTTACTCTCTCTCTCTCTCTCTCCGACTATTCTCCTTTCTTACCTTTATTTTGTCTACAACTATTTTCCTCGATTACCTTTATTCTCTAAACAACTATTCTCCTTTCTTATCTTTACTCTCTCAATAACCATTCTCCTTGCTCACCTCTACTATACAACTATTCGCTTAGCTCAACTCTGCTCTCTCTTCAATTATCCTCCTTGTTCATCTTTACTCTCTACAACTATTCTCTTTGTTTATCTTTATTCTCTCTACAACTATTCTCATTTCTTACCTTTACTCCCTCAACAACCATTCTCCTTGCTGACTTCTCTCCATACCTATTTTCCTTTCTCACCTCTACTCTCTCTACAAACTATACTCTTTGCTCGTCTCTACTCTCTCGACAAAATAATATCCTTTCTCATGTCTACTATGTTGAATCTTTCATATTCCTTCAACAACTGAACTCTTAATTCTCTCTACTCTCTCGACAACTAAACTCCTTGTTCACCTCTACTCTCTGGACAACTAAACTCTTTAGTAACCTCTACTCTCTCGACAGTTGAACTCTGCTTACCTCGACTCTCTCGACTACTGAACTCCTTGCTCACCACTACTCTCGACAGCTGAACTCTTTGCTCACATCTACTCCCTCGACAATTAAACTCCTTGCCCACCTCTACTCTCTCGACAACTAGACGTCGTAATACTTGCACGACGGGTCTTCCATAAACGCTTGCGTACTACTCCCTAACACGGCTGCTACCACCATCACTCCCCCTCCCCGCCCCGCCGCACAGCCCTGCTGGATCTAAGTCACTCATCCGTGCTGCATTGTTCCTTCTCTGTTAACTCTAGTATCAGTCATTTCACTGCTACCCTTGTCACAAAACCCGTCACCGTACCCGAGTGATGATAATTGTGCGAATCACACCAGTCGCCATCATAACGCCGTCAATTTCAAATTCCCAGCGGATTTGTCTGGTGCGCGCGGAAATTATCAGCAGAGGCCTAGCATGCCAGGCGGTCGGGTAGTGATAACAGGGTGCATATTCATTTCTTGTCACCTGTTTTCGTCTGGGTTAAGGTTTGGAGGTAGAATGTGTGGGTGGAAGAATAAGGTGAAGGACACTTTGTTTTGACGGATACATTGCAGATCAAATTATAAAAATCTTGTGTAATCTTGCCCGGGGAATCATATATAAAGGGGTTTAATAGAGTGCAATAGTTCTGGGATTATTACATTATAGGCAGTAATAGGTCGCTAGGCCAGTTTTTTTTTTCCTGCAACATATTAGTACTCACTAGCGCTAGTTCAGTTTCTGTAGACATTGAAGTAAATAATAGATTACGTAGCTATAATTTTAATCAAGAGATTTAATAATTCTAAGTCTAATAATAGATTACGTGACTATAATTTCAATCAATATATTCCATATCTATAATTCTAATCAATGGCGTTCTAACTATAGCTCTAATCAAATATGCTTTATTATAGTATTTTCGTAAATACCAATTCAAAATTAATTGCTTGGTTTTTTTTTTCAAAAATATTTCTTTACAATCTAATTTCATGTAAACATGTCCATAAATGGCTGTGTTCAAAGAAAGAAAGAAAGAAAGAAAGAAAGAATAATTCATTCCAGGTAATATAGAAAGAAAGAAATCGGAAGTAAATAGACAAAAAATTAAATAACTAAGTACACTGAAGTCCACTCTTCTCCAATCGACCCTTTCACCAGACCCTTGCTTGCATTCAATTTACACCTAAGCAGTTTGAAAGTTTTAAACAGCAAACTAAATTTAAGCTATTTACAACTTCCGCAGGTTTTATTATACATTAACGCTGAAATAGATTCGTTCATTTTCCCGCAATAAACAAAAAGGTGTCATGAAATAAATATTAAGAGAAGACTTTGGGCTGTTTAACTTTAGAAATGATACATAGTTCTATGAATTTCTGCGAAAACTGTGGTTTAGATAATATAGACAATTCTATTTATAGAAAACTATGGGTTTAGATAAGATAGTTCTCTGAATTCCTTGTAAAACTATGATCTAGATAAGTTAATTCTATGCATTTGTGGTTTAGAATAAAAGTTCTATGACTTTCATGTAAAACTGTGTTTTAGAACAGATAGACAGTTCTTTGAATTTCATGTAAAACTATGGCTTAGAATAATAGTTCTATGACTTTCATGTAAAACTAGAACAGATAGACAGTTCCTTGAATTTTAAGTAAAAGTATAGTTTAGTTAACAGAAGATCTTCGCCGATCATTGCTCATTTAATAACGAATTAGGTCTGTCATTATTTAGCTATTATTTAATAATTAATTAGTTCGATCGCTGCTTAGTGATATATTTAATAATTAATTAGGAAGCTCACTGTTTAGCCGATATTTAATAATTAGTTATGTCAGTGCTTAAACACTATTTAATAATTATTGAGGTCCTTCATTGCTTAGTGGTTATTAATTAATATTTATCAAGTTTTACTTATACTGCTTTGGGATCACTTAATTATGTCATCTATTGCATAGTGGGTAAAAGTCTGGTATTCTAATAATTAATTAGGTCGGTCACTGCTTAGCTGCTATTAATAATTACTTAGTTAAATCACCCTTTAGTGGGGGTACTAATAATTCATTAGGTAGGTAATTTGTTAGTTGCTATTTAGTAACTAATTAGGTCTTTCACCCCGTGGTGAGTATTTAATAACTAATTACGTCACTCAGTGCACAGTGAGTATTTAACACTTTAATAGTTCAGTCACTATTACGTATTAGCAGATATTTGACCTGACATCATTTACTGATTAACCCTTTTAATATTGCCTGGCTATGATCAGGATTTTTGAAATAATTACTTAGGCCTGTCGCTGATACGAATTTCATTCTCTGATTATTGGATTTTTGTAACAGTTAATTAGTCCAGACACTGTCACTGATTCGATTTAATAATCAATTCAACCAGTAATCTTTATAAATTAATGAGCAATTGATAACTCATTATTTTATTGAGTTCAATGGGTATTTAATACTTAGTCCTGTCACTGAACTAATTAGACAGTATTTAACAATTAATTAGACCAATTACTATTTTAATTAGATGGTATTTAACAATTAATTCGACCAATTACTAGATTTTAATTAGATGGTATTTAACAAGTAACTGGGCCAATCATAGTAATTGATTAGAAGATGTTAATAATTAATTAAGTCACAAAACATTAGTGGGTATTTAATGCCAGGCTGTCATTGATCTGTGGGTAGTTAGGCCAGACTCATTAAAGAGTGGGTTTTTAACAGTTATTTAGGTCAACAGTTAATTAGGCCGGCCTCTATTATTAATCATTGGGTATTCAACAATAAACTTGTTTATGTATTGCTCAGGGTATGTTTAGCAATTAACCATTGGGTATTCAACAGTAAACTTGTTTGTCTATTGCTCAGGGGATGTTTAGCAATTAATCATTGGGTATTCAGTAAACTTGTTTATGTATTGCTCAGGGGATGTTTAGCAATTAATCATAGGGTATTCAACAGTAATCTTGTTTATGTATTGCTCAGGGGATATTTAGCAATTAATTTGATGAAAAGAATCTGTTTGTTGAGATCTAATAATCTCAGCAATGCAAAGTGAATTCCGGTCCATGTATATAAATGTCATGGTACTCAGTGAATAAATACTTGAAATTTATGTAATACAGAGCGATTATTTATTTATTTTAAAAAGAAGAATCTAGTATCAAAGTGAAAGTAAATTAACAAGTTTAATCTTCTATATAATTTATGCTAATTGAATAAGTGTGGTTGTGTAAAGTACTCCCTCTCCGTGGCATCCTGTTTATTTATTTATTTAATGTGATCCGTATAATTATGAATGAAACTTTGGTAAAATCACAATTAGTTTAAAAAAATAAAGATTTTATCGTAAGTGGGTGCTTACAACGAAACAGTAGTGTCTGTTTCTTCTTCTTGTGAACACTTAGTTTACAGTTACTGTAAAGTTAAAGTGAGTTACTGTAGCTTATCTTACACTGGAAATCAATTTCTTTCGGTTGAAATGGTTTAGTTTGATGTAAAATCAAATGTTTTTTTGTGTGTGTGTTTTTTTTTGTTTTTTTTGTATTTGAAAGTGTGTGATTTTATTCATTGTAAAACATACCCCTGATCACATGACCCAAATCGTTTCTCCTAGCGTAGGCAAGATACGAACACTCGCTAGAAAAAGTTATTTAGATAACTTGTGTCTAGTATATTTTTAAACAACTATATAGTGAGAACTTGTGTCTAGTATTTTTTTAAACAAATATATAGTGATAACTTGTGTCTAGTCTTTTTAAAACAAATATATAGTGATAACTTGTGTCTAGTATTTTTAAAACAAATATATAGTGATAACTTGTGTCTAGTATTTTTTTAAACAAATATATAGTGATAACTTGTGTCTAGTCTTTTTAAAACAAATATATAGTGATAACTTGTGTCTAGTATTTTTTAAACAAATATATAGTGATAACTTGTGTCTAGTCTTTTTAAAACAAATATATAGTGATAACTTGTGTCTAGTATTTTTTTAAACAAATATATAGTGATAACTTGTGTCTAGTATTTTTAAAACAAATATATAGTGATAACTTGTGTCTAGTATTTTTTTAAACAAATATATAGTGATAACTTGTGTCTAGTCTTTTTAAAACAAATATATAGTGATAACTTGTGTCTAGTATTTTTTAAACAAATATATAGTGATAACTTGTGTCTAGTCTTTTTAAAACAAATATATAGTGATAACTTGTGTCTAGTATTTTTTTAAACAAATATATAGTGATAACTTGTGTCTAGTATTTTTAAAACAAATATATAGTGATCAGTAGTCACTCTGTTGTTTTGATTTAACCGCCATTTTGCTTTTTAATTGTTTCCACTTTGGACAGGCGCGATCAGAAAAGCCGTTATTTTCTGCAAACCACGAGTTGGATAGTCTGGTGAGTATTACCTTTGACCTTGCTTGTTTAATTACATTTTCCTGATCACTTCAATCATTGGTCAATTCGTGATTATTTCTTAGTTTTACTTATAACACTGGATGATACAATGGGAAAACAATTAGTCACTAATTTGTAGTTTTGAAATTGAATTCGACATTTTAAACATCCAACTTTATAAAGGTTACAGTTGATATAAAGGGCTTGAACTGATCGCTGTCTAAATAATCAAGTTAACTTAAAGAGTTAAATGTCTTCAGCACAAGAAAAGTCAAAAATGGGAGGGAGACTCTTTTCCCGTTGTGTTCCTCCTATTTATTTAAACGTTGACAATGTACACTTTGTCTGTTTATTTAAATGTTGACAATGTACGCTTTGTTTATTTAAATGTTGACAATGTACACTTTGTCTGTTTATTTAAATGTTGACAATGTACACTTTTTCTGTTTATTTAAAAGTTGATACTGTACACTTTGTCTGTTGATTTAAAAGTTGATACTGTACACTTTTTCTGTTTATTTAAATGTTGATAATATACACTTTTCTGTTTATTTAAAAGTTGATAATGTACACTTTTTCTGTTTATTTAAATGTTGATAATGTACACTTTGCCTGTTTATTTAAACGTTGACAATGTGCAATTTGTTTATTTTTTCCTGATTGAATTTTATGAAAATTTCCTAAACCTTCAAAGTGTTATGTCTGTTTGTACGCATGTTGCTTCGTTGGAGGACAAGCTTTCATGTTGTGTACATATTTTATTTTTAACAATGTACCTAAATAAACTATATGTATTGCATAGGGTGTTTTAGTTTACATTTTTATTTTTACAAATTTATTAGTAATTGAGAACTTTACTACGAGACAGTGTTTTTCAAATCCACATCTCTGTTTCCTTATTTGACAGCCTTTCTCAAAGTCCAAATTTCTCAGTTTCGTTAATTAAATGTGTGTCCTAACTATAAATCTCGCAATATTTTATGTTTGAAAATAGACCATGAACCCCCATCTCTAGTAGTCATTAAACCCAGTGATTCTCCATTTGTCTCTTTGCTAGCGTTTTATTATAAATCCTATCTCTTAATGTTTTATTATAAATCCTATCTCTTAATGTTTTATTATATATCCTATCTCTTAGTGTTTTATTATAAATCCTGTGTGTTATTGAATCTGTATGAAATACAGTATAAGACACAGTGTGATCCAGTGTTTCTTTATTGAATCTGTAATGAGACACAGTGTGTTCCAATGTTTTGCTATTGAATTTGTATGAGACACAGTGTGTTCCAATGTTTTGTTATTGAATTTGTATGAGACACAATGTGTTCCAAAGTTTTGTTATTGAATCTGTATGAGACACAGTGTGTTCCAATGTTTTGTTATTGAAAATGTCTGAGGCAGTGTGTGTGTTTCAATATTTTGTTATTGAATCTGTATAAGACACAGTATGTTCCATTGATTTGTTATTGAATCTGTATGAGACACAGTATGTTCCATTGATTTGTTATTAAATATGTAATGGACACAGTTTGTCCCAATGTTCTTTTTTTATTGAATCTGTATGAGATAGAGTTTGTTCCAGTGTTTTGGTATTGAATCTGTATGAGACAGAGTGTGTTCAAATGTTGTGTTATAAAATCTGTATGAAATACAGTGTATTCCAGTGTTTTGTTATTGAATCTGTATGAGACACTGTGTTCCAGTGTTTTGCTATTGAATCTGTAATGAGACACAGTGTTCCAGTGTTTTGTTTTAGCTCCCTGACAACGTGCATCTCTCTTTCTGTATGGAGTAAAACTTAACATCGGACAGCGTGCCTTGTATCAGTGTGACAAAGGTTTTGTCGAACAGCATGTATACATCGCTGTGTACTATCGAACAACATTTAGTGTGTGATTTGTGTCTGTCAAAGTGTTATTGTCGGACAACATATCTCTGTCAAACTTGTTATTGTCGGACAACATATATCTGTCAAAGTGTTATTGTCGGACAACATATCTCTGTCAAAGTGTTATTGTCGGACAACATATCTCTGTCAAAGTGTTATTGTCGGACAACATATCTCTGTCAAAGTGTTATTTTCGGACAACATACATCTGTCAAAGAGTTATTGCTGGACATAATGTAAATGTCAAAGTGTTCCAGACAGACATGATGTAATTTACATTATGTTGCTGTCGGACAACACATCTTTCATCCGCCTGCCTGTGTTCGTTTCATACATCACATTTTGTGTTGCTGTCAGGCATATAATAAGTTAACGCTAAAATATATTTTGTCCTCCAAACTGGTACTCTTTGAAGTACTAAAATGTGTTATATTTGTTAAGTCTGTGTGACAGCACGTGTCTTTCTCGAATTTCTGTTTTACATATTGATACGTTATATTTTCTGTTTTGTGCATTCTTGTTTTACGTCGGTCTTTTGTCGGTCTGTCCGTACTTGCATCTCAGATAAAGATATCTTGATGGTTCTGCAAACCGCCAGACGATTACCGAATTTTCCTAGACCCACTCACAACTGCCTGTCCCTGGTGGCCACGGGCGGGAGAAATAGTCCAATTATATTTTTTTTCTCCTCAGTTTCGTGTTGTTATGTATTTTGTCTACGGCAACGCACCTAGGTAGGGTTAGACAACTATGATAACTCTAAATATTAGATATATATGATAAAACTATTATAGATTATGTATATCTATGATACACCTAAGTTTAGTTCGATATCTATGATAAATCCAAGTATCGTTACATATCTACGATCAGTCTGAATATGGTTGGACTTCTAGATAAATGCGATTTTTGTTTTTTAGACAGCTATGATATATTTGATTATACTTGGATATCTGTGATACATTTATTATACTTAGACAAGATCTAAATATATTTAGATATTTATGACGAATCTAAGCAGGGAGAAACTAGAGCGAGGAAATGAATAATCTTTCGTTCATTGGCTTGAAGCTGATTCTCGCGTTACAAACTGTTCGTTATCACGACTTGACATTCCATTTAAATGTGTTTTTTTACCTAACAGTAGTTATTATTTCATCGCCAGGTGTGCTTCTTGAATAGTCAACTACTTGACGGTGCAGGCAAATCAATGCAAAACATAGATAATGACAACACTTGTCTGACAATCTTTCCGATTTCTCTATCCAATGTCACTTTTACGTCGCTCTCACTTTCTGTTCCTTTGCCGGCCAGTCTTTAAATGTGCTCTTGTAGGAGAGAAATATTCGTAGATTACAAAATAAGAATCTTTAAGATTAATTTCTTACGTCCCCTGACAGACAACATGGTGAAGAGTTTTCCACGCGCACAGAAAGGTCCTGCGCACGGCTTCAACAATTCGATAATACAGATTTGAACCCCAGTCCGCTCGCAGCATAAAGCAGTTAACGTTTCGCAACTCGCGGTGTCCAGAAGACAACAGACACGCAAAGCCATTAACTGTTGGGATTCGAGTTGACCATCATGGCTTTTTCGGTCCGTTAAATTCACGCGGCTCTTGATGGTCAAAGCCTGGGGTGTTGTGATAATCGCCCTTTGGTGCTGGACCGATGGTTATCGCCCTTTGGTGGCGGGCAGCAGCCAAACTTTCCGAATGAGCGACGCTGCCTTGGTAGAGTCGCCGTTTTCGTAATGAAGCGTGTTGCCACAAGGGAAATTCTGAAAATAGCCCGTCATCCTCAGAAGAGTGTTCGGCTGCCCATTCCTGTGATTCTGGATAAAAGGAAAGATGAGCGTTATGTAGAAGTGGTGGAACGGCGAGGGGGGTTAAGAGGGGGCGTGAGGTTACTGCAGTTGTAAGACGAACGTTGATGCAAAAAATTACACATTTATAGTCCGTAAGCACAAGTAAACTGATGTACATAGCTGACCCGTTCGCTTACAAACGTACGTAGAAAGCGACAACATACACACGCATGCGTATTCACACATGCTTGTCGAAGCATGCATACACCGACTAAATGTACGCATATGTGTCTGCACAGAGAACACGCTTCAAGACGCTTACGAGAGAGGGAGAGGGAGAGATTTGAATCCTCTCCTCCCTAAGGGACCAGACCCAGATGGCAGAATGAATAACCAGCCCACGCGGACGGGTTTGCTGCCGAGCGGGAGGCAACCCTCTGTAGTCGTCGTCGGAACCTTCTTTTGCCAAGCGCCCGCCATCTCAACCCTTCCAACAACCTCATTTCTATCCCCACCCCACCCCGCATATTCTACTTTTTCGTGGTAATGTTGTAGGAGACGTGATTGTGGCTGACAGCGCAAATTGCTCCTAACTTGGTAACGTTTACTTATCTAACTTGGTAACGTTTACTTATCTAACTTGGTAACGTTTACTTATCTAACTTGGTAACGTTTACTTATCCATACTTGGTAACGTTTACTTATCTAACTTGGTAACGTTTACTTATCCATACTTGGTAACGTTTACTTATCCATACTTGGTAACGTTTACTTATCTAACTTGGTAACGTTTACTTGTTCATACATGTTAACGTTTACTTGTTCATACATGGTAATTAATTATTATTACCCCAAATTAATTTCTAGTCCATCTTTACTCGCTTTCACACACATACCCCACCCCACCCTTCACATATACACGAAGCCCTCACCCATGTCAAGACATGGCAGTTGGTAATGGCCACATCGGTGATGCTTTTATCCAGGTTTTCTTCTTTCTTTTTGTGTGTAGGGATCTTGTTTTCTTTCTCTCCGTTCTTCCTTAAATCTCTTCGTCTGTTTGCAGAGTGCGACGTTCCAACTTCAATTCTAGTCAGAACGTTCTTAGTACGCAGCCTTCTCTCTCAAAGAGTCGGTCGCTCCATTTCAAGATTTTTGCAGGATGATAAAAAAGAGAAGGGGTCAGTTGAATCCAATGAACCTCGAAACGCAAAACACGCGGCTTGAAAATTGCCAAACCGACGGTTTAACGAAGTCGAGAATAAATTAAACTTTAATAGGCGCTGGGGCCTAGAGCTTCGTAATATAGAGGGGCTGGTCCCGTTTTAGGCAGTCCCCTGATAAACATGATCAGATTTCGTCCAAATGGCAGGAAGAAAAATTAGTTCCGCTTTTCCAAGGGTACATTCTCTTCTATCCAAGACTTGCCTTTGTAAGTGTGAATACAGTTTTAGCTTAAATGAATGGTTTTAAGTAATTGCTATACATTTGTTTGAAGCATTGCTATTATTTTTAAGGCTCACTTGACTGATCACGTAATATTTTGTCAGTGTTTGTGTAATGTTCTGTCAATGTAAGCCTGTAGTGTTTTGTTAGTCTACATGTTTAGTGTATTGTGTGTAGTGTTTGTGCTTATTCTATCTGTGTGTGCAAATAATGTTCTGTCACTGTGTATGTGTATAGCTTTGTCATTGTGTTTAGAACGTGTTTTCATTATATATGCATGGCGGATTTTGTGCGTGTGTGAATAGAGTTCTGTCAGTGTAGGTGTGTATACTTTGTCAGTGTAGATGTGTAGTGTTTGTTTTTCAGTGTGTGTGTGTGTGTGTGTGTGTGTGTGTGTGTGTGTGTGTGTGTGTGTGACTCCACGTTATGTATTATATTTGATTTCCTAGTACTTCACCAGTTGTGCCATTTGTTGTGTAAATAAGCTTAAGTCTGAGGAACTTAAGAAACGCAAACAAAATGTATTTGTATGGTTCTTAAAATCCAAATTTTATTTCGAATTTTGATTGACTGTTACAGTTCTAGTTTTGATACCAGCATATGTGAAAAACAAAATTATATGTTCACATTACATAGTTTATGTTTATATGTAAACCTCTATGTTCACTTTGCACACCTGTATCTAAATACCAATCTCTCTGTTCACGCTTTACACCTCTGTGAAAGCACAATCAAGTTGTTGTTCACAGGCACAAATCTGTGTCCAGATATGTAGTTCCGTTAACCGCATGCGGAGTTCATGTCCATCTTCACTGTTCAAAGGCGACACTGCTTAGTGGTATGCCCACATATTAAATCTCTTGTTTTATTTCGAGAATTAAATTTCTGTCATTTCGTTTCCTAGACATCCACTTCCAGATATACATTACATGTTTAAATATAATGCTTTGCGTCCACAGTGATTTGTGCAGTGGTTTACTTCCACAGCTCACAATAATATTTGCAGTCCTTTGTGTCTACAGCATACAATAATATTTGCTGTTCTTTGTGTCCACAACATACAGTGATTTGTCCAGTCTTTTGTGTCTAAAGTATACAATAATATTTGCAGTCCTTTGTGCCTAAAGTATAGAATAATATTTGCAATCATTTGATCCACAGCATACAATAATATTTGCACTCCTTTTCTCCAAAGCATACAATAAAATGTGCAGTCCATTGAGTCCACAGCATACAATAATATTTGCACTCCTTTTCTCCAAAGCATACAATAAAATGTGCAGTCCATTGAGTCCACAGCATACAATAATATGTGCAGTCTTTTGTGTCTATAATACACAGTGATATGTGCAGTCCTTTTGTCCATAGCATACAATAATATGTGCAGTCCTTTGTGACACAGTATACAATAATTAATACATGCAGTCATTTGCATCTACAATATACAATACTATGTGCAATCTTTTGAATACAGAATAGAGTGATTTGTGCAGACCTTTGTGTCCATTCCATACAGTATTTTGTGCAATCCTTTGTGTCTACAGCATATATAGATTAATTTGTGCAATCCTTTGTGTATACAGCATATATAGATTAATTTGTGCAATCCTTTGTGTCTACAGCATTTTTGCAATTCTTTTAGTGTCTACAGTATATAGAGATTGATTTTTGCAGTCCTTTGTGTCTACAGTATATAGAGATTGATTTTTGCAGTCCTTTGTGTCTACAGTATATAGAGATTGATTTGTGCAGTCCTTTGTGTCTAGAGTATATAGAGATTGATTTTTGCAGTCCTTTGTGTCTACAGTATATAGAGATTGATTTGTGCAATCCTTTATTTCCGCAGATGATTCAAGCCATTCAAGTATTGCGGTTTCACCTACTGGAGTTAGAAAAGGTGATTTAATTGTGATTATACTGAGTGTGTGTTTTATGTTGATATGCGTTTGTGTGCATATGTGTGTGTGTGTGTGTGTGTGTGTGTGTGTATGTGTAGATACGCATGCATCTCTGTATGTACAAGTAAATATGTGTGGAATATGTTCATTTGTCATTTGCTCGCACAAAGGTCAATGCTGTCTGGCTGAACTATATTTAATTTTGTTGTCCACATCGGTCATCTTCCATTTTTTGCTCTCTTTTCTGTCTGTCATTCTGTTTGTCTGTCTGACCAGTAGTGTATTTTCATTCTTTATGCAGTAAATCTCAATATGCATTGGCCCAGTGCAATTTGAACGTTTCAAGGACTTCTGGTTTAACGGGTTGAAGTATTTCCACTATTCACGTTTATTTTTATCGTAATATTATTTGTTTTAAAATTACTTATGTTTAAGCAAATGTTTATTTTTACTTCTAGAAATCTAATTTTATGAATCACTTAGTTTCTATTTGTATACATTGCTGCACACTTTTGCTTGCCATAACCTGGCACACATTAATTGCAGTAAATGACAAGTGAGTGCAGTGTTTCTTGAGAAAATAAAATACGACGGGTCACTAGCGGACAGATTTAAGGGGTGGACCAGAAGTGGAAAGTTTCGTCAAATACATTTGTCACAACACTTCGGTCGCATAACGGTTTTCCACCTGTTTCATTTGGAAACACTTCGTGCAAGAGAAGAGAACTTAGTAGCAGAAATATTTCAGACTAAGATACACCTGGGGTAGCCCAGGACTCACGAACGTCTGCATAAACACACGCACGCACATATCTGTATGCGTTCGTTTGTGTGTGCGTTGTTGCATGCATATCAAAGTGTGCTAAACTCTATCAGTAAAGAGGGGGGGGGCGGCGAGGGAGTTGAGAAAAAAGGAGAGTCTTGAAGCAAGAAGCCCAACAGTCCTTGGAAACGCGTAGGAGTGTGCATGTTGTCACCCACCTCACCTTTCAACCGCGGCCCTCACGGTGAGGGTTTGTGGAAAGGCTTGGCGCTTTACTTAAAGTTGTACTACTACTGATAACCGCACGTTGGAGTGCCAATCTCGCCCCAGAAGGGAAGACACGGGATTCGTGTTGCTTTCTTCGCAACGGGGGAATGTTAACCTCCGGGTACCGGCAAGTTCGCAGGTTTGATAACTTCACCTGTGTTCAGTTTAACGTGCGAGTCAAGAAACACAAAGACGTGCATTTCTCTCGCCCAACCACGCCCATCCACGCTTAGATTTAAAATACCAATCCAGAAACGTACGTACCCGTATTGTTTTAGATGGTCTAGAAAGAAAGGAAGTGTGGCAAGAGCCAGCTTTACTGAAAACGCGAGCAAGTTATTACAGCGCTACCTAAAGGCTGCCTGATCCACTTCATATGCAAATAAACATAAGATATAAACCATTTCTAAGTAAGACTAATTTAACGGTAATTTTTTTTTTCGAATGATACTCCTTACTTAGTACAATGTTATACGAAGTTTACTGAAATAATCTTGGAAGTGATATGCATGATATAGACTGGGCCACAGTGTTCCTTACGGTAAGCATCACATGGGTTTGGCTTCGAAAAGAACATTAATTGCTGTGACGGAGAATTTCACCTTCAAGCAACTGTGCAAACACGTGACGTGTGTTTACGAAGATTCACAAGAAAACAGGAAATGAAACTTTTTGGTCAAGCTCATTACAAAATGAACCTCGGACAGGCCCTGGGAAGACAAAAACAACCCCCAAAATTAATGCAGAGAGAATGGATCACTTACTGGAAATAATGAAAGAAGAAATAAACACTTTTTTGTTGTGGTTGCTTAATTAAAATTTATAACGCTTGATGACATCCCGGAAGTATGCGTTTGATCATCGCCATGTTTCAGGAGCGGGTTCCGGTTGGGGAAGGGTTGTGTGGGTAAAAGATATTTTGTGCTTCACGATACGATCCTAGAGCCACACGTATATGCCCTGATAACGTGGGCTCCACTGTTTAGACACCGCCCTGCCTAGATAACGTGAGCTTCGCTATTTAAATACAGCCGTGCCCTGATAAAAGAAAAAAGTGTTAGTGAGAGCTCCGCCATTTTACTGTCCTGTAACTAAACGGTCGATATATTTTGCTGCTCTTGATACTTTTAGCTGTAAATGTAACATCACAGTTCTGCTTAACGTATTTCGATTTGAGTAGAAGAATGGTGGAGTGCGCTAAGTGAGATCAGATTGCGAAATTTAGATAGTTAGAGAGATAATAGATATATAGTGGACATATAGATAATCATTCGTGATAGATAGATAGATAGATAGATAGATAGATAGATAGATTAAAGTACATGTGCGTATATGCTTTATAGTAGCATTTATATAGACACAAATGCCCGTTTTCCTCCGTGTCACTGCTAACTAAACATTTTGTAAACTACACACAGTTCACATGAGCACACGCAAAATTTGCCTGCTGAGAGAAAAATGAAGAGATAGAAATTCGACTGTATAGTTAAATAACTCGACAGTAATATGGCTAGTAGTGCCTACGGGTTAATTCCATTCCTTCCAATTCGTAACCTAGTTACTCTGTTTCACTGATGAATGTAGAAATCTACAAAGATGCGAAATTGAATATATTGCAAGAGTAAACTGAAGTAACGGACAGGATGTTAAATATCTTCTTCTTGAAGAGTAAACAAAGGGAAATAACATTTGGATATCGCGGCGTTTATGACGTCTTTCTATCAAAAGTGAGGGAAGGCAATCGACTAACGCTAGATAGGTGCGGGTGGCCGGAGTGGATGGGTGGTGGTTTGCCACTGTCGGACTGAAGTAAGTCTGATAAAACCGCCGGAAGAGGACACAAAAGACTCCACCCTGTTCAGCCTTCAACAGCTTTATTACCTATGCCCATCTCTCGTTTCTCTTTCTAAGCCGTGTTTCTGAATAGAATGGTATCATTTTCAAATGTTAAGAGCGAAAAAAGAGAAAACTCAAATAATTAGAACAAAAATGCAAACTTAAAAGACATATGTATTAAAAGGTCCTCAAACGCAATTATTTGTTAAATCCTTTTTCTTTTCTTTTTTCTAGAAAAACAAATGCAATTCCAAAAAAAATGAAAGGATCTGCAGATTTTAAAAAGTAATATGATTTTGTAGCATTCAGATTTAGACAAAGAGAGATGGTTATGGTAATCTAGTTCTCCAGCCGCGTGCGTGATAAAATCGAAATTCATGCTTTTAATAATTACACTAGGAGGTTGTACGGGTAGTTATTATTACAGCCTGTCATGCAATGACTCAAAAATACCCGCCTAACCTGCACCCAGATCGTAGGGTGTCGCTCCCACCTCACTCTACTCACGCTCTGTTTTATTGTTTAAAAATCATCTCAGCGGTTTATGACACACTAATAACTGTAAAATACAATGCTGTGGAAAGTACAGTAAAACCGATCACAATAGTATTTCTAGTTTCGTTTTGATTTTATTGTTTTTCTAACAATTCTTTGTTTTGCCTTTGTGTGTTCCAGGTACACGAACTTTGTGACAATTTCTGCCACCGCTACATCAGTTGCCTGAAGGGTAAAATGCCCATTGATTTGGTGATAGACGAGCGAGACGGTGGGGGGACAAACCCGACCCCCAGTAAATCGTGTTCTTCTACATCTACTTCGTCGTTATCAGAAAACCCTCTGGATCCTACCAATCCCGACCTTCATGCGGATCAGGTAAGAATATTTTGTTTGACTTTGCCTTGTAGTTTAACTCTCGTTCAGTCTCGTCATGTCTGGCTAATTCTCGTTCAGTCTTGTCAGGCTAACTCTCGTTCAGTCTCGTCTTGTCAGGCTAACTCTCGTTCAGTCTCGTCTTGTCTGGCTAATTCTCGTTCAGTCTTGTCTTGTCAGGCTAATTCTCGTTCAGTCTTGTCTTGTCAGGCTAATTCTCGTTCAGTCTTGTCTTGTCAGGCTAATTCTCGTTCAGTCTTGTCTTGTCTGGCTAATTCTCGTTCAGTCTTGTCTTGTCAGGCTAATTCTCGTTCAGTCTTGTCTTGTCAGGCTAATTCTCGTCTAGTCCCAACTTTTCGGAGTCTGTGCCAGTTGTGTATTGTTTTTGACTTGTCAGAATCCGAAAAACTCTCGTCTTGTCTCGTCTCTTCAGGCTAAGTCTGTGGTCTCAGTTTCTCCATGTCTGCGTCCATTATTTTGATAAATATGTGTGTTAGTGTTCTCTTGATCTGACATTTGTTCGTGCGTACATTTTATATTACACGTTCCTCGTTATGTTTACATGATCTTGTTACTTTATATTCATGTTCTCTTAGGAATGAAGTAATATAAAAGCGAAAGGAATAATACATACATGCTTATTTATATTTCTTAAATGAAATTATATGTATAATATATCATGTACAGACAATACACACATTGACGTGTACACGCGCGCAGCTTACATTTATCAATAACACACACACACACACACACACACACACACACACACACACGCACATGCACACACGCACACACACACACACACACACACACACACACACACATGCACTATGTTAACTAACACGATTAATCAGCAGTCCGAATTCTGGCACTCGAACACATACATGCGAGCACTCTCTGAGTGCACATACATCTGGTACTCGAAGATATAGAGTACATACTGAGAGACAAATACACGTACAGTGACTCCCACTTACACACTTTATCTCTACACACCTGAGTTGTTTGTCCGCACAAGGAATGTAACCATAAACGGAAAAATGTGTTAGCAAGTGGCACCATTTAAAAGGAAGTCAAATTGGCCAATTTGAAACACTGACTGGCTGAATCGTTTTTCATTGCCAACTTTTTGTATACTTTGTATGTTCCCCCTTTACATTGTCTGATTGTGCGTTTTATGTCTGCATTACGTTTTTTTCCCTGTCTACACTGTACATGTTCTTTGCCTATGCTCTTTTTGCGTGTATGTTTTGTCTACAGTGATTATTTTCTGTGTCTTCACTGTGTATGCTCTCTCTCCATTGTGTATGTTCCCTATTAACACAGTATATGTTCTCTCTGTCTCTGAATCTCTCTGTTTACATTGTGTATATCCTCTGAATATATTCACTGTCTACAGTGTGTAAGTGTCTACTTGTATATGTTTTTTCGCTGTCTACAGTGTGGTATGTTGTCTGTCTACATTGTATATTCTGCATTGTGTATCTTCTCAGTGTATATACTCTGTTTACAATGTGTGTGTCATATGTCTATGCTGTGTATGTTCTCTCAGTATATTCTCTGTCTACACTGTTTGCTCTCTCTCTTTCTGTCTGTGTATGTTCTCTGTGTACATTACACGTGTTCTCTGTGCATACTCTCTGCATAATTTGTATGTTTACTATGTATATTATTTGTCTGCCTACACTGTATATTCTCTATATTATACACTGTGTATGCTTTATAACTTTTAATGTTCTCTATGTATACTCTGTGTACATTTTGTTCTCTGTGTAAATTCTTTGTTTGTGTTTACTGTGTATGTTCTCTGTGTAAATTCTTTGTGTTTACTGTGTATGTTCTATGCGTATAATATTTGTCTGTCTACACTGTTCATGTTCTCTGTGTATATTCTCTATCTTGTACACTATATATGTTCTCTAGCTGTTTATGTTCTCTGTATATACTCTCTACTTGTGCACACTTTGTATGGTCTCTGTGTATATGCTCTAGGTGTTGCTGTTTATATAATCTGTGTATACTCTCTTTCTATGCACACTTTGCATGTTCTCTATGTATATTGTGTATACTCACTAGCTGTTTATGTTCTCTCTGAAAAGACACACCAATTAAAAACAAGAAAACATACACAATGTACTAAAATGAAATTTAAAATGTAACTCCACGCACTCCACCCCAAACACAAAAACGTGTAAACAGCCGAAATGCTAATTGAACACACTAATCACATTAGCCGTGGCCCACCACTAGTCGCTGTCAGTGTAGTACGGAAAATGAAACGCTTAACCGTAACAGTGCTGACGCGTGTGCATATCGGTTTTATTAAGGTAAACTGACAATCCTTCTTGACACGAGTTTGTCATTTGCCCGTTTATCGGCGCCCAATCGACAGGAATTAATCATGCATAGGCACTCGCGCTGTGCCACTTTTTTACGTGTGGATTTCGCTAGGTCCAGAAGCGATGAGTTACGACCTCGCTAGTGAAAGAAATAGTCGCTGGTCGGATACATGTTCCGAGATCGATGGCTGAAATATGGCGCCACAGACTGGCGGCGTGTTAATGTTTTAGTTTCCGATTTTTTTGTTTCCCTTCGTGTTGCTGCCTGCGACTAGCAATATTCATCATTATAGCCGAGTGCTTCCCTTGCCACCCACCCACCCACCCACCCCGCCTCCCCGCAGAAGTAATCTTTATTGTTTCTTTGTTGGGTTTTGAATGTGTTCCGCTTCATACATTTGTATTTATTTATTTTAATAATTATTTATCTTCTCACCACGAAAGCATGAAATTTGTTTTGGGTACTTCTGTAAAACAAACATTTTTGCTCGCCTATTTGTTTAGCCCTATTGAGAGTGTCACCACGATCTTTCCTGGGCCAAGTGCAGACAGCGATAGAACGAGTCGTGTTTTATTGCGTGCTGTTTCAAAACCTGCTCTTGTAAACGTTTCACTCAGTTTAATGATGTATCAAAAATTTTTAAAAATTATTTCGAAACTATATACTTACCACCAGCGTTTAGATCCGAATGATGTATATCCGTACGAATTGACAATAATACAAACATTTCTTGTATTTAATTACTTGTTAAGCTATTACGAAATTGTTTGTCTATATAAAACAAATAATTTATTATTCAGATAATGATAAAATTCTGACTGCTATGTTATTCTGAAATTATTATATAAGATAGAACATTGTTAGTGAACAATGTGTACATATGTGTACATATTTATTGCTGTTGGAGTTTCAGTGCAGTCGACAGTCTGTATCAAGCGATAAATTAAAATCGATTGTTAGACTTTTGGTTGTATGCAAGATTGGATTGTACTGAAGTATTTTTCCATTAAGGATCATTTTTAATATGCAAGGAAAGTTAATAGTTATTAGTCATGCCATGCTGCACAGAATGCGTACTCGGTCCTGTCGTACTAGGACAAACACTCCATAGAATGCGTACTTGGGTATGCTGTACTAGGTCAAATGCTGCACAGAATGCGTACTTGGGTATGCTGTACTAGGTCAAATGCTGCACAGAATGCGTACTCGGTCCTGTCGTACTAGGGCAAACACTCCATTGAATGCGTACTTGGGTATGCTGTACTAGGTCAAATGCTGCACAGAATGCGTACTTGAGTATACCGTACTAGAAGGTTAAACCTTACGCAGAATGCGTACTCGGCCGTGCTGTTTTTGGAACTTGTACGCGATAATTATAATTCATCTCCTTCTCAATAATCTTTTCTATACAGCTCTTGTTCATGTAGGCTAAAGTAGCGTGTAGATCTAATAACCCTCACTTAATTGACTATGCCTTCCCCCGAGCCACACACCCTCTCCCCCGGATCTAATAACCTCTACTCCACTAGTTATACTCCCCGCTGGTTCACGCTCCTCTCCACAGGTTCAAGTACCCACTGGCTTTAGTAACCTGCTCTAACAACCGCCACTAACTGGTTCAAGTACCCACTGGATCTGATTCTTCTAATCTCCATATCCTAGAATGTCCACCTGCTCTTATTCCACTGGCTTTGCTTATCACGAACTGTTTCTTGTCGACGTAGGCTTTTTTTTTCAGCTTTTGTCTTTTCACCGTACTGACGGTTCTTGAAAGTGTTGTCTCTTACCCACATAAGGCATGTTCCTGGAATGACTTTCGTCTTCCTTTTCTTTTCTTTTACATTGACTCTGGCCTGCAATGTCTCTTTCTTTCTCCACTGTCACTTTACTAGCTGTTGAATTCCCCCCCCCCAAAAAAAAAAAGAAAAGAAAAAAAAGAATCTTGTCTACTAGACTTTTGACCTCAGCGGAATGTAATAAAAATACAATGACTGTTTTCATCAAAAGTCTTTTTCCACCACCGCTCGCCCTCATTGGTTGTTGTCCGCAATATACACCTGTAGCTTTTTACACAGCTGCTTAATCTGTGCCTCTTGTCCGCATTATCCGCATGTAGCCTTTTACACGGCTACTTACTATATTATATAGCTTTGTCTGCAATATACCCACGTAGCCTTTTACACGGCTACTTACTACGAAGTCTTGCTATAAGTAAGGAACGTTTTATATGAAGTCTTGCTATAAGTAAGGAACGTTTTATATGAAGTCTTGCTATAAGTAAGGAACGTTTTATATGAAGTCTTGCTATAAGTAAGGAACGTTTTATATGAAGTCTTGCTATAAGTGAGGAACGTTTTATATGAAGTCTTGCTATAAGTAAGGAACGTTTTATATGAAGTCTTGCTATAAGTAAGGAACGTTTTATATGAAGTCTTGCTATAAGTAAGGAACGTTTTATATGAAGTCTTGCTATAAGTAAGGAACGTTTCATATAAGTAAGGAACGTTTTATATGAAGTCTTGCTATAAGTGAGGACGTGTTATAAACGTGGTAACGGCGAATATGTATGTGTAGTTCACGAAGCACGACCTATTTTTGAGAGGAATGCGTAATTAGTGACATCGATTTGTGGGATACAAATGACTGCCTAATGCTGAAACTAGAGTAAACATTTTAAGGCAGCATTCATTTGAATACAAAAGGATAGCGATAGCAGTTGTATAAGATGTAGTTTGTCTCTTGTCTATCATTATTACTATTTTATTCTAGACTGGTAAAAATAATACTTACCGTGGTTAAATAAGAATATAGTGGTAGCAGTCGGCAAACATTGTCCTTTAAGCATTTCAAATTATGAGCTGCTTATTAAATTAGATTGTCTTATTACGTAAATTTTGTTTTTCCATTTAGTTTTTGTTTCCGATTGCTGTAATTATTTTTAGCTCATAAAACTACATTTTAAACGGACAGACAGGATAGGACAGTATCGCTTACATTAAAAAATATATATTTGTATATAATTGTATAATTTATGCGGAATGCTTAACAAATATGTATAGGAAGAGCGAATAACAAGTACGTAACTGATTTTAGTGATGGTCAGTCTTATTTCTCTCTAACAAGGCCTGAAATCGATTGAGACACACTTTAGAATATACATATGTATGTATATACCTCTTTCACGTACCCCCCCCCCCCCACACACACACACACACGATTCCGTCGATCAAAAAGTGGCATACTAAAGCTGTAAAGACCAGACTAAAGCTGTAAAGACCAGACTAAAGCTGTAAAGACCAGACTAAAGCTGTAAAGACCAGACTAAAGCTGTAAAGACCAGACTAAAGCTGTAAAGACCAGACTTAAGCTGTAAAGACCAGACTTAAGCTGTAAAGACCAGACTTAAGCTGTAAAGACCAGACTTAAGCTGTAAAGACCAGACTCAATTCGCACTTGACGTGAACGCATCGATATCACTATCTTGGCGTAAACAAACCAAGAAATTATCTATCTATCTATCTATCTATCTATCTATCTATCTATCTATCTATCTATCTATCTATCTATCTATCTATCTATCTATCTATCTATCTATCCATCCATCCATCTATCTATCTATCTGTCTATCTGTCTATCCATCCATCCATCCATCCAATATAAAATACTTAAAATCTTCAAAGTTAATTAAGAGAGAGAGAGAGAGAGAGAGAGAGAGAGAGAGAGAGAGAGAGAGAGAGAATGTGTGTGGGAAAGCGGGGAGAAGAGAAAGAGGGACGCTAAACAGAATATGGGAGTGAAATTGAAAATCTGGACTCGTGAAAAAAAAAAGTTGGGAAGAATCAAAAGATGACATCAAACCAATCATATAAATTCTCCAAAGCTTTTTACTACTATTAGATTCTTTAATGAATGTACTGACAGTTTTATGAGGCCCTTTTCGCGTCTTCTGACGTCCCGCGTCAAACTGCAGATGATATGACTATTGATGAATTTTCCTCTTTTCCGGGAGATCTTGAAGGGATTTTGCGCGCGTGTGTGGTTGTTTATGTTTCAGTAATAATCGATATTTATTATGTACTGCAATGATTTCTATTTTATTGTTCAAATGTTCAGTATTATCACTGATGTCATTTGTTTGAAGACTAGTCTGATGTCAGTATACAACGAACCAATTGCTTACTATAGTCAAACCGTATTCGATGTAGTTTGCGATATGTACACCAGAAGAGTAACTACATAATTCTAACAGCTGATATGACATCAGCATTTGTACTGATTCGCAGACCTGAATGTCGAAGTCAGTTGTGTGTAAATACCGAAAACAATTCAAACATCATGTAATGTACGCGATGAAAATCAAACTTCTGATTCCTTAATTTTCTTCATTCATTTTCTACAGTTGCTTGGAAATGTATGATGGGACTCCGTCGATTGAACTCCGATGTAACTCTGTCTTGACAATGACACAGCCGGTTAAGCAGTTCTTTCAAATCGACCTTTACCACTCTGACTCAATAAGTGTAATCAGCTTCGCCTGAAAAATCCCCTACCCCCACCTCTACCCCTGAGTTTCTCTATTGGTATGATTAGTTGAAGTACACATGATTTTGCCCTTGTTATTGTTCGTTGTCCTTAGTGTCCTCGTTATTTCCTCGTCTTTTATGTACTATGCTCTCGTCTACTGTCTATTACGTCTACCTTTACTCTATCATGTCTACGTCCACTTTCTACTATGCTCTCGTCTACTGTCTATTGCGTCTACTTTTACTATATCGTGTCCTCATTTTTGGTCTCTCATGTCTACGTCCACTTTCTACTATGTACTCGTCTACTGTCTATTGTGTCTACCTTTACTATATAGTGTCCTCATCTATTGTCTACATATCAGCATTTACTATTATATCCTCTTCTAATATCCCGTTATTCCTCCTCTGCTGTCTGTTATGTTTGAGATCACTGGCGTATGCCTCATCTATAAAATCTATTTTGTCCTCATCTGCAATTTCCTCATCCAATTCTCTCCCCTCCCCTCTAATTTTTATCAGTGGCCTCACTCCTGTAAATCAGGACCAATTTCATTAATCATGACGTAATTCTTTGCCTCTTAAAGACACAAAGTTCACTAATTTAAGTCACCCAGTGGAGTATAAATTCGCAGAAAACACATTAGACAACCTAAATTCAAGTGGAAGTAATCTTTTCATCAGATTGAATATTAAAACTCGATAACATGATAGGAAGCTGCTTACCCTTTAATCTGTATCAATCACATTAGGAAAATTAACGTTCACAACGGAAACAGGTGGCGGTGCACATCAGAACAGTTCACTACTGGGTCCATCGACGTGGAGAGCAAACACTTTTGAAACTTTCGATAGCCATAGACTGCCGAATGGATGATAACAGAAATAAGCATGCAATGATTTTTTTTTTTAAATGTGTACTATATTCAGACAGCTACACGCACACGCTCAGTTTGTGCTGATAGTGTCTGTAAGTTTTATCTCACGTGCCATTTTCGACTTGTCGTCTGATTGACATTCCGCCAGTACTTGTATTGACTCGGTCACTCTGACGTACCCGACCCAGTGCCCACAATATGACTCAGTCACTCTCTGACGTACCTGACCCAATCACAGTTTGACGTACCTGACCTAATGTCTTTCATACTAACTCAGTTACTACCTGACCCAAATGTTTGCCATATTGACTCGGTCACAGTTTGACGTACCTGGCCCAATTCCTTTCATACTGACAGCCAATGTCTGAACTACCCGGTTCTGGGCCCGCCTCGTAACTCAGAAGTACCCTACTCCTTGCCTGCCATGTAACTCAGTCACTGTCTGACGTACCAGACCCAGTGTCTGACAATCTCCATCTGTTGTTTCTCGAGTCCATCCTTTGTCTTCTGTTTTCTCCCCGTAACTTTCCGAACTTTTTTTTCGTATCTTTTTGCATCAGTAGTGCAGAGCAGCACAATAGGACATTTAACAAAAGACAGTAACTCTTCCTTCTCCGTTTTCTTCTGACAGATTTTTGTCATTTGATTTTCAATCTCGCTAGCTATCCTTTCGCTCTAAACTGAGATAAATTAAATTTTAAAAGAAAGATTGAAAACTAATTAATTTCCGATTGAAAATGGAAAATGGAAATATAAAATACCCAGAAACAATTATATTTAATAAACAGTGAACTCTTGCCGCCTGAACTAAATGCATATTTCCACGTACTGTATTCCGCGCATCTTGAGTTAAGTCCCCTAATTTGATAGCATTCACTAATCGCGGTTGCCTCTGCAGTGAAAACCATCGGGTAAATACACATACTAAATTAAAAATTGCAAACTTAAGCATGTACAGCAAATGAGAAATATAAATATTGCAATCCTACTGGAATCGATGGTAAACCTTTCTGTCACTATATTTTAAATTGATGCGCGTTTTGCATCTTTGTTCCATTTCTTCTCTTTCTCTTAAATGTCTTCTCAGTTTGGCACTGATGACCAATAATTCATTTCGTCTCATGCAGCTTTTGGCGTTATTATTGACCATTGCATGCTTGACTGGTGGAGGCTTTAAAAGGTCAAAGCTTTTACAGTCTGTGTTGTGTGATTGCGTGAGTGCTAAAATGGATCACGTCCACCATCTCGCCTTCTCTCTCAAATTAGCAAAATCAAATATGTACATGATCTTTTGGGTACATGATATCAGTTGCAGTTTTCACCTCCCTCAAAATGTATAGTGAAACATGTAGATTTGCTCTTTTCAGTACAACACATAAGTCATTCTTTTTCACTTCCCTCGAATTAGAAAAAAAAATATTTACATGACCTTTTGATGCGCCATATCAGTCATAGTTTCCATCTCCACTCCTTGACTCCCCCCCACCTCTCTCTTGGTACAATTAGTCACATCCAAATCTCTACGGTCACAGACATAAGTGGGCTATACTAATTCTTCTGGACGTTTTTGTTTTCTTTCTTTTATTGTTGATTGGTTGTTGATTTTTAGTCAGTTTAAAATCGAGGACTGTCTCTCCCCTAACCCCAAGAAATTGTCTTGGCCAAGAGCCGAACACAAACTTTGACAAGAGCCGAACATAAACTTTGACAAGAGCCGAACACGTAAACTTGACAAGAGCCGAACACATAAACTTTGACAAAGCTTTGTTTTCAAACCACCATGTATAGAGTTAGTCCGCCCTCTAGCAAAGCGGATATGTTGTGGAGGGTTGCTATTGCGTGCGCCCATTATTCAGTAGTTTTTGTCGACGGTTTAGAGCAAACTGGCATTCACATGAAAGTGGAAGTTATTTCCCTTTACGACTGCCCAAGCCTCCGTCATAACTGGACATCCCCGAGAGAAAATGAACAGAAACAATTGGACCCCACTCGGTCCAACCAGTGACTTGTACTGATGACCACCGGATAATCGCTCATGACGTTGACTTATGTAAAGTGTAAGTGCTGACGTACACAGATTTCGGTAGTAATATTGCGAAGTCACCTGCACTATAGCTACCAGCAACATGACAAATTAGACATAACCCGTGCTTACTTTAATAAGTAATCTGTACTATAGCTACTAACAACATGACAAATTAGACATAACCCGTGCTTACTTTAATAAGTAACCTGTACTATAGCTACCAACAACATGACAAACTAGATGTAACCCATGCTTACTGTAATTAGTACAAGAACTATTTTTGTGCTGTCCTGTAGGTCTCGCCTCACCAGGTACAGCCATATCAAATGACACAGCCCAACAATGTAGTTTGTGATTTACATCAACCAAGGCGGTGGGGAATAGACATTGTTTCGGAACAGGTCGCCGACTATGGGGATAGAATAGAAAGGGAAGGGACGGGGGTAGAATAGAAAGGGAAGGGATGGTCAACTATGGAACGGGAAGGTAAGGACAAAGAGGGACGGAATAGTCTCCCCACCTCTTTTTCAATTCTGTGGACTCCCCCCCCCCCCCCCCGAAATTTATTACATTTATTGACATTTCATATTGTTTTACAGTCTGATATTTATTATGTTTATCGATTCTTTCAATTATCTTACGGTCTGATATTTATTATGTTTATTGACACTTTAAATTTTCTTACAATCCATTTATTGAAACATTTGAATTCTCCACCATGCTGACATTTATTACATTTATAAACACTTTAGAAGTCTCTTACAGTGTGAAATGTTTTACACTCATTAGCATTTTGGAATTAATTCTCTTACAGTGTAAAATGTTTTACACTCATTAGCATTATGGAATTCTCTTATAGTGTGATATATTTTACACTCATTAACACTTCGGAATTCTCTTACAGTGTGAAATGTTTTACACTTATTAATATTTTGCAATTCTCTTGCAGTGAGATATATGTTACACTCATTAACATTTTGGAAATTGCTTTTGTGATATATTTCACATTCATTATAACATTTTGTAATTGTCTTGTAGTGTGATATATTTTAAATTCATCAACATTTTGGAATTCTCTTAGTCTGATATTTGTTACCTTCATTGTCACCGATAAATCCATCTAGAGCACATTCGTTGTCCACGTATATTTTAATTTGGAAAACAGTTTGCATTGTTCGTGAAGAAATAATAAAAACATAAGTTGATATAATTGGAAAGAAGCAACGATTGTTTGTATTAAAATCACAGATTAAATGTAAGCAGAAAGATTGATTAGATAAATTAAATTACAGTTTTTAAAAAACTTTATATAATGGGTCAGATATAATGTTTGTTCTTTAGAGCGAAAGAATATATATCATATTTGTCGTAAAAAAAGAAAAGAAAAAGTATCAGTTTATTTAAAGTTACTGGGACTGAAGAAAATATTAGATATTGAAAATGGACTAACAAATTAATTTAGCGATATAAGAAAGATTGCTCTTTAGAAAGAAAAGAAATGAAGTGAAGGAAACTAGAATATGTTTTTCAGAATTTGATCTCAAAGAAAACAAAATGTTGAATTATTCTGTGAATACATAAAGAGGTATTCGGGGGAAAAAATTGTAATTAAAATCTTCGTATGTTGGAGATTTCTTTTTCTTCTAATTTTATTATTTCGCCTTTTATCAGGCATTCAGTGTGCGACCTTCTATTTTAATTTGACTTTTAATTCAGTTTATGTAAAGTTCGGTTTTTTATATTTTCTTTCTTTCAGTTTTGTATTGCTTGTAATGATTGAGTCTGATTTCTCTTTTGTTCACTCTTTCGTGTCTGTTTATCTTAGGATTTTGTGGTTATTCAAAGCTGACTGTGGTCAAGTGCTTCACCAGTCTCCTAACCTCCCGTTGTGATTGATGCAAAATTTATAGACGCACACACAAACACACGCAATTATATGCATGCATGCACACACACACACACACACACACACACACACACACACACACACAATATATATATATATATATATATATATATATATATAGAGAGAGAGAGAGAGAGAGAGAGAGAGAGAGAGAGAGAGAGAGAAAGATTTCCAGTTACCCATAACACATCAAATTATCTTTTTCAAACACTGAACAATAGACGTTATATAAGAGGTCCAACGTTTTTAGAATTTTACAATTATAAGTACAAAGTCTTAATTGATCAAGTGCACACATTATAAACTCTGAGTAGTTGTAAATGATCAATTTTACAATTATAAGTATTGAGAGTTTGTAACTGATAAATTGCAGACATTATATAAATGAAAGCTCTAGTGGTTGTAACTGATTATTTGTTCTTGCTGACGACCACGCCCTAGCTAGATATTCAGTCAAAGCAATGCCTACTAATGATAGAACAAAAGCTATAACTTAAACTTGTATGTATGAGTTTACATGTATGTGTAATTTAACCACCAAAGCAATTATTGTAATTGTTAGATATCACTAAACCAAAACTCTATGTACAACACTGTTCTTTATTATTAAGCTAAAAGTTACTAATACTGCCAGAGTGTAATACTTCTGCAGTTGTCATTAATTATTTGCTGAGCTTACAGTTTACAAATACCGTATTTCTGGAGTTGTCATTAATTATTTGCTGAGCTTACAGTTTACAAATACCGTATTTCTGGAGTTGTCATTAATTATTTGCTGAGCTTACAGTTTACAAATACCGTATTTCTGGAGTTGTCATTAATTATTTGCTGAGCTTACAGTTTACAAATACCGTATTTCTGGAGTTGTCATTAATTATTTGCTGAGCTTACAGTTTACAAATACCGTATTTCTGGAGTTGTCATTAATTATTTGCTGAGCTTACAGTTTACAAATACCGTATTTCTGGAGTTGTCATTAATTATTTGCTGAGCTTACAGTTTACAAATACCGTATTTCTGGAGTTGTCATTAATTATTTGCTGAGCTTACAGTTTACAAATACCGTATTTCTGGAGTTGTCATTAATTATTTGCTGAGCTTACAGTTTACAAATACCGTATTTCTGCAGTTGTCATTAATTATTTGCTGAGCTTACAGTTTACAAATACCGTATTTCTGGAGTTGTCATTATTTATTTGCTGAGCTTACAGTTTACAAATACCGTATTTCGCACTCTGGTCGCGCTCGTCCACACTACCCGGCACGTGTTCCAACACCCACAACGACGCAAGAATAGTTAATCATCTGAACAGGTACCATTTTGTCCAAGTTCAACGTCCTTTGCGGGTGGTACTCACTCTTCTGCAAATTCTATCAATAAATATTTAATAAAAAAATTTCTCGTTACCACGAGTTCTAAGGATTTTTTCCAGTTCCTCACTAAAGAAAATAGAACAAATTAATGTTTAATACTTTTAACCTTCAGATATACTGTTTCTACTTTCAAACTGAATTTTTATCCTTGACAGTGATCTATTGTTCAATAGAATTATTTAGTCCCCCAATAAAAAAAATAAAAAAACAAAAAGAAACATTTGTTAAAATATCTGTATTGTCCAATGTACACTATAAAGGCGCCTTTAGCTACATGTATGCACCTGTCGTATTCTGTTCAATGATTATATTATGTAAGTATGTATGCTCCACACGTTTCTACAATTATTGTTAGTACAAAAAAAATATAAAATGTATGCACTCGGAAACACAGTTATACTAGTGCGATGAAAATGGAAAATGTATGCACTCGGAAACACAGCTATACTAGTGTACTGTAAATAGAAAAAAGAGAAAAATAGGCAGGCATACAGATAACGAGTAAGATAGACCTTTCTCTTCATTATTTTTGTCGTCGTTGTTTCGAGGAGGGGAAAATCCTAGACTTCTTTATATCTGCTGGTCACGTGCCCAAATATCAGACCTTAGAATTTAAGTAAGCATTTGTCTCATCGAACACGTCAGCAAGAATGTTGTCACGTGACATGCAGTGCAATCATGCATACATGAAAACTATTGGAAATATATATATCTGTCTTTAAAACTCATTCCTTCTACATTCTACAATGATGCTGAATTAAAATAACGAAGCCTGAGTGTTGTGACGATTTTGACGACCACTATACTATACTATGGTTCATGCGCTCTCTCTTCTGTCCACATATAAGTTGTCTTGTCTCGCTGGGCTGATTTCTTCACTCTTGGTCTGTTTGGATCTATGCTGTTCCTGATGTGTGTCTCTCTTGATCTGTGCTCATCTCTACCCGTCCTTACTGGGCACTGATTTTGTCTAGTTTGAGTTGTGTGTATCCTGATATGCGTCTATCTTAGTCGGGATTTACCCAACTTGTTGTTCTTATAGTGCGGTGTGGGAACATTTCTTCCCAATTTTCCTTAAATGGTCAAATCGAAACGACGCTTGGTTTATTGAAAACTTCTGTCCTGGTGAGGGTTGGGAGAGTGGAGAAGACAACTATTTCCATTCATGACTAAATACAGACCATCAGAGGACTGTTTTCGATGGATGGTTTTTGTATCGTACTCCATTTTAGACCCCCTCCCAGCCTGTTTAAACCTCCCGCCGCTTAACACTTTCTCTCTCCTCCCCACCCCACCCCTTCCACACAAACCCCCGACCTTCGACGAGTTCCTTATCGCAGCTTGCCGTGCACAATGCTGTGAGTTGGTTATCTGTTTAATGATTATCATAGCCTCAGACAATGCTTCTTTATTTTCTAGCACTAGAGCCTTAATGGCCGTTCTAATGGCTTGCCTTTCGAGCCCACATTCAATGGCGTGCTTTTCTACGTCTTCCAGCGGCTCGTTTTGCAGTCGGGGATGTAGAGGAGGGAGTCTGTGATGGCCTTGGTGATGATTTTCAAGTGCTAGTGGGGTCGAGGGAAAAGGGCGGCTAGTGTCGGCCTTCGCACGCTCGTTTGGCCAAATGGTCTTCAGTTTTGGCAGGCAGCTCAAGAGCTTGGAAATGTCCGGGTGGCAAAACTCAAACAGAGCTCCAGAGTTGTCTTTGGTTAGAGTGACGAAATTCCGAGGTTGGTTGTGGTGGTAGTAGTAGTGAAGTGTGTATGTGTTTGTGCGTGCGTGTGTGTTTGAGAGAGAGAGAGAGAGAGAGAGAGAGAGAAGAAGACATAAAGTTGATGGAAAGATAGTGTGATCGAAGTGATCGGTGGAGATTTATATTTTATGTGATTTTATGTGTGAAAGTGACTGAGAGAGAAGAGCTGAGAGAATACATTAGTTTTATGTGTGGATGAGAATACCAGAGAAAGGAAAAGACAGAACACGAGGAGAGAGATAACGAATTGTGGTGGTGGTGGTGGTGTGTGTGTAGTAAGAGAGAGAGATTAAATGGAATGATAGAGATATCTTTTTCTCTTATTTTAAGCCGGCACTTTCCTTGCGGTGTCTCTCCATGATCGAAAATGATTTGTTGTATAAAATATGAAAATACATATTGCCATTTATTACATTTAGTATTGTCGTTAACAAAACGAGCATGATTTATGTCATACTATATACGTTGTACTTTGTCCTACTATATATGTAGTAACTATGTATATTGCATATTGTCCTACTATGTATGTTGTAACTGTGTATATTATATATTGTCCTACTAAACATGTTGTACTTTGTCCTACAATATATAATCTGTGCCTTATCTTACTATGCATTTTGTACTGTTCTACTATATATGTGCTTTGTCCTACTATGTTGTACTTTGTCCTACTAATCATGTACTTTATCTTACTAAGATACGTTGTACTTTATCCTACCAAGCATGTTTTATTTTGTCCTACTAATTATGTTGTACCTTGTCCTAATAATTATGTTGTACTTTTCTTTTACTACTTATGTTGACTTTGTTCTACTAATTGTTTTATTTTTCCTACTAATTGTGTTGTATTTTGTCATATTAATTATGTTGTATTTTATTCTACTAATTATGTTGTACTTTGTCCTAATAATTATGTTGTACTTTGTCCTACTATATATGCTGTACTAGACCCTACTAAGTATGCTATGGTATGTTTCTTGTTTCGAATTACAACAGACTTTTCAGAAAGTGTTCAGAATAGGCTGGGGTGTTCAGAGCGAATATGTTCAGGCGAGCGAAGGTGTTTAGAAAGGCTGTGATCAGACAGGCTGATTTGTCTTAATCACTTAGAGTGTGTATTTTTTTTTTTACTTGATGATATCATTTTACTGGTCATTATAAACTGAGTCAATGGCTTGCTACGCTAAATTTTAGACACCGAGCTAAAGTTTCTTTTCCCATTCATTATACAGGTAAAATATATTTTTGGGGTTTGACCAACATTCGTGTGTCATTATCAGTCCAGCGACCATACCTCTGTTTGTCATCAGTGTCTCTACACGTCATCAGTCTCTACACGATCATGTGTCTCTACATGTCATCAGTGTCTCTATATATCATCAGTGTCTCTACACGATCATTATCTCTACACATCGTCAGTGTCTCTACACGACCATATGTCTTCTACATTCTTCGGCATTTATTTTTATATCCTTACCTGTTTTCTTTAGCCATTATTACCAACAAGTAAAAAAGATTTCTGTTGCAATTCACATCAAATGGTTTTAATTTTCTACTACTATGATTATCTTAGTCGTATACATTTAATATTATTACCCTGAAGTCTGTTGTTATTTATTTCTAAAGGACTTGGTCGTATACATTTAATATTATTACCCTGAAGTCTGTTGTTATTCATTTCTAAAGGACTTGGTCGTATACATTTAATATTATTACCGTGAAGTATGTTGTTTTTATTTCTAAAGAACTCGATTCTTTTCTTGATATTATCATCTTGCTTGTCGTCTGTTGATGTTGTCATGTAATACGATTTGTGGTGTCATTCACTTCGAAAGGACTTTCGCATTTACCATCGGTTTATCCATAGTTTTAATTCAGTATTTGCTCTTGTTTTTCTTGTCATTTGTTTCACAAGGACTTTTGCATTCATTGTCAGCTTAGCCACAGCCTTCAGTATCTGTATTTGATTTTTGTCGCCATTCTCAACTGAAGTACTTTCGTATTCCTTACCTCAGCACACGTTCTTTGCACCCACTATCTGCTTGAACCATCGCTAAATGCGCGTCTTCGTTAAATTTGAAACGCGGGGTAATTTCATATTCACACGTCACTAAGTATGAACCCCTTGGCCCCATTTTATGGGTATAGGATTCACAAAGTAAGGCTCAGATTACTCGCTGATAAATCTCTATTGAGCGCTCTTTCGCACACCGTTTGCTCCCCAGGTCCTTAACGCTTCACATCGCTTAACAGGAACTAGAGAGAGAGAGAGAGAGAGAGAGAGAGAGAGAGAGAGAGAGAGAGAGAGAGAGAGAGAGAGAGAGAGAGAGAGAGAGAGAGAGGCACTTATAGAGAACGAGAGAAAGGAGCAGAGAGGAGAGAAGGGAGAAACTTAGTTTATATGTTTACTGTTCGACAATATATCTGTTCTTTAATCTGGACTGAGAACTGATCGAACCCATCGCTGCATTCGAGGTCATTACACATATTATTATAGAGAAGTACAAATATTCTTATGGAGAAGTGGTATTTCCTAAGCACTTGCAGTAGCAGTATCAGCCTGTTTCCAGAAAAAAAAGAGAGAGAGAAATGATAACATTTAATCAGTTAATGATGCATTAAGAAAACTGGTAATTTTTATAAATAGGCGATGAATCGAAGAAATGCATTAAAACAAATCTAGACTGAGTTAAGCTACTGATCAGTAATAACGAAATAATAATCATGTGATCAGTTAATACCGAAATATAATCATGTGATCAGTTAATACCGAAATATAATCACGTGATCAGTTAATACCGAAATATAATCATGTGATCAGTTAATACCGAAATATAATCACGTGATCAGTTAATACCGAAATATAATCATGTGATCAGTTAATACCGAAATATAATCACGTGATCAGTTAATACCGAAATATAATCATGTGATCAGTAATACCGAAATATAATCATGTGATCAGTAATAACGAAATATAATCATGTGATCAGTTAATACCGAAATATTGTCATGTGATCGGTAATAACGAAATATAATCATGTGATCGGTACTAACGAAATATAATAAAGAAGTAGTATATAAAGAAAAAGTGTAAACTAATGAAAGTAATATTAAATGTAATAAAAGTTAAGATTAGATTAGAAACAAATGTAGTGATAAGAATAGTAACAAATGTAATGTTTACATGGTAACAAAATTCGTGTAAAATACTAACATAAGTAATACAAAATAGCAACAAATGAGATATAAAAAAGTAACCCACTTCTTATCAAATAGTAGCAAACGTAAATAAAATAGTAGCAACAGGAAAATTAAGGAATAACAACAGGAAAATTGAGCAAAGATACACAGTGGATAATAATTAAGTTTTACATTTTAAAGATACACGGTGGGTATCAGTGTTATAAGCATACTTAATAAAGGTTAGCGTTTAATAGATATACAATGGATATCAGTGCTGTAAAGATACTTAATTAAGGTTAGCTTTTTGTAGATACACAATGGGTAATAATTAAGGTTTGCGTTTTAAAGATATAATGTGGGTATCGGTGTTTTAAGGATATTTAATAACGGTTAGCGTTTTAAAGATACACAGTGGATGTCAGTGTTTTAGGGATATGTGGAGATTTCTAGTGGAAATACTTTCAGGTACTTTTGTTTCTTGAATGGCACTAGAGTACGCTTCTCAATTGCGCTTGGGGTTGTAACAGTCGCACGACAATCAAAATTGTAAACCTCAAACTGCGACAATCACAACGTAACACAACTTCCAATATTTATGTTCTAGGTCACATGGTCTATTGCCTAGCTTTTAAATAGATATCTAAATAGCCTTTCTCCAAACGACCAGAATTCATAACAGGAGACACATTCAGACAGAACGAGACGTCTCTAAATCAGAATATAATATTTACCTGGTAAAGAGAACAAAGTACGAGGGAGCAGTGGACTCGATTGTAAATCGTGTTCATTTATTTGTCATTAAGCCCGAACGCTGCTGTACGCTTGAATTATTGCTAGTGTGGCGTGGATTTTTGTCACTTGCTCTCTCTCTTCTACCCGTCACCCCGGGTGGGGGTTTCAGTGAAAGGCAACTGCATGTAATGTCTCTGTCGTTTTCTATCTAGGGAATGTTTTTGGTGGACTGAGGCATAACTTGGGATGTCTGGGTGGTTAGGCAATTACTCGGTTGAGCTAGAGATGCTTAATCAGTGACTGGGGCTTTCGGGCCGGTTGAGCGATGACAGGAGATAGATAACTAGGTTGGCTGACATGTATCATAGTATTTCAAACATAGACATATTGAGAAAGATTTTATAATATCACTCAGCAGTAATTAAGGAATATTAGTTGCATAAAAATCATTATCAGGAGTCTTAGCAGGATAAATCATATTGAGGCGCCTTTGTTCAATTACTGGAAATTTTTATTTGAATGTGGCATGACAGGTGACTTTAAATGATTGAAGAGTAAATGAAACATGACTGGGGATTCTAAATGATTGAAGAGTGTTTGAAACATGACTGGAGATTTTAAATGATTGTAGAGTGACTGAAACACAACTGGTGACTTTAAATGATTGAAAAATGACTTAACATGACTGGGGATTTGAATTGATTGAAGAATGCATGAAACATGACTGGAGATTTATAAATGAGAAATGACTGATCCATGACTGAGATATAAATGGGCTAAGGTATGGCTGGAGATTAATAAATGACAGAGCAATGACTGAAGACTGGTGGGGATATTTAAATGGCTACGCCAACTGGGAATTTTTACATCATTAAGAATGTTTAATCAATCAATCCATAGCTAGGAATGTTTAGTCGTTTCAACTTTCACATACTGAGTTAATTAGGAACATGTGACTGGATGAGGAATGGTTAAGACGAGTTATGAAAATTAAAAAGAATAACAGATTTTCTGTTTGTTAAGTTACGACATCGGGAGTCTGTTTGGATTAGACATATACTTTTAATGAACAATTATTTAGATGCTATGTCGGTATAAGTATAATCAGGAAGTTGATATAAACAAAATCAAAGGGCTGAGGACGACGCAGAGATTTAGAAAATGTAATTGTCATGACAACGATGTCGTTATTTCGAATTAGAAATGGCGTGCCCTCGTTTCCTTCAGTTTTATTGATTAGTATTTCCTGTCACTAAACCTTGTTTGGTATGACACATAGCAATCGGAATTACTACAAGTATTCGGTATGACAACAACAATCGGAATTACTACAAGTATTCGGTATAACAAATAACGGAATTTCTACATGTATTCGGTATAACAAATAACGGAATTACTACAAGTATTCGGTATAACAAATAACGGAATTACTACAAGTATTCGGTATGACACACAGCAATCGGAATTACTACAAGCATTCGGTATGACACATAGCAATCGGAATTCCTACAAGTATTCGGTATGACACACAGAAATTGGAATTACTACAAGTTGTCTCCTTTACATGTCACTGAAGTCGATATTATCTCATCTCCCTCACCCACGACACCTATGCGTTGTCCCTCGGGACAGTTGTCACTGCTTTCTGACGTTTGAAGTGAAAGAAACTACTAAAATTAAAACCTGTTCCCTGTGGGACTTTCATGTAGTCATCAATGTAACGGGTCGCGGGTGGACCTTCGTTCACGCCTCGCGTTATTAGGTAAAATGGCAGGTGGTACACGAGGACCCGATCAGGCTGTTGCTCAATGTCTTGAGTGAAACTCTCATCAGAATAAAATTGCTGACAACACTAGAGAACTATAAATGGCGAGCCAAAGAAATTTTCCAAATTACCAATTCTCGTTGTACGCATGCACTTCTGTCGTCGGACGTTGGGGGTAGGTGGGGGGGGGGGGAGAATGTGACCGTTAGAACGGTTTTGAATGGAAAGTTTAATGGCCGTCAGGAAAGCATTGGATGCTGCTTTAAGATTAAACTGAGACCAGATAAAAAACAAGGGTTGCTATAACAAGATGAAATGTAATTGTTAATATAACGAGATGAAATACAAGGGTTTATGTAATGAGATGAAATACGACAAGTGTTAATGTAACGAGACGAAATACGGCAAGGGCTTATGTAGTGAGATGAAATACAAGTGTTAATATATCGAGATGAAATACGACAACGTTTTATGTATTGAGATGAAATGCAAGTGTTTATGTCATGAGACGAAATACGACAAGTGTTTATGTCATGAGATGAAATACGCGACAAAAGTTAATGTATCGAGATGAAATACAAGTGTTTTGTAATGAGATGAAATACGACAAATGTTAATGTTGCACATGAAATACGCGACAAACATTAAAGTATCGAGATGAAAGATGCTGATGGATTAGGGAAACAGATGAAAAGGGTAAATGAGGGGTATTTTTAAAATCACAAAATCTAGATAAGAGAATCAATAAGAATGAGGGTCTAGATAAAATATCAACATCTATGACTGACAGATAGAGGGATTAGTTAAAATATGACTGACAGATAGAGGGATTAGTTAAAATATGACTGACAGATAGAGGGATTAGTTAAAATATGACTGACAGATGGAGGGATTAGTTAAAATATACTGCTGGAAAAACAGAGAGTAGATGAACGATAACGATAGGCGTACGAAAACAGGATTATATTGTTTAGTCTAATATTGATTACAGAAAATGTTAGGTAAAATGTAACTAAATGAACAAATATTTCCAATAAAGAAGGAACTTGATGAAATAAAATTTTAGGAAAAAAGTTACTAATAAATCATTATTCTAAGCAAAAGGAAATTCATTTGATGGAATACTACAGGAGGTGGGAAGAGAGAGAGAATGAAATAGCCATTGTGTCAACAATTATCCTATGTAAAACAAAAATAAAAGCTTTTTATTTTTGTTTTTATTTTTTTTACACACCTGCAATTTTAAAAGTATAATCAATGCCCAGTAACGATCTTGGTCTGTGCATTACGGTACCGTCACCTTTCCGATTCTTATGAAATGATCTTGTTTGTTAGCTTAGATGTCTACTGCAATTTATGGAAAGCCAAGTGACAGGGTCACGTGGTCATGTTCATCTGCGAACAGTTTGTAAGACGTGCTATTGATTTCGGACTGGATGTGCTACTGGGTCGTTAAAGTGTCGTCCGCTTTGTATAGTATATTATAAAGGCTTTTCGCGTTGTTAGTATTTCGCTATTATTCCTGATACTATAAACGTTGTGAATAATATTAAAAAAATTACTCCACCGACCATATGCATTTTTAGGTTTTATCTATTACTTCTGATAATTAAGCTTTGAAAAAGCTGTTATACTTGCATTGACCATATTCGTTGTTAGGTTTTAACTATTACTTCAGGTATAATAAGAGTTGTGATAGCTATTATAACATTCTTTCCCTAACCATATGCTTTGTTAGAATTTAGCTTTTACGTCAGATAAACGTCTATTACCATGCCTCGGTAGTCTGAAAACCACTCAACGATTAGATTTCGCGATCTTCTCGCATAGTCGGCCAACATTGACATTGAATATTTATTTAAATAATTCCTGTAATGACAGAAGGAAAATATACTAAAGAAAGTTAAACTAAAAAGCATAATTCCATTTCATCTTAAAAGGGTTAAATAGAAAATAGAGAGGGGAAGTAAGTGAGGCTGTGGTAGTGGAGGGGGATGATAGTGAGTCTTATGGTGGAAATGAAGAGAGACGTTTGTTGACAAGTCCAGTAACCGCACAGTAAATGGGTCGCCACTCTCTAAAGATTTCTATGTCGCAAAGAAATACAAAGAGTCAGTTCGATTGGTTGAGATGTGCACATCACTTCTGAGTTTGCTTGTGATTAACTTAATGATGACGTATACAGAAACAATCAAACAAACAAAGCAGTGCCTAGTGAAATACTCCACCACGCAACTAACAACAATTCGTTCCTACTTTCTTTTGCATGACGTATCGCAGTGAGAGAGAAGCAACATGAATACGTCATCTTCAGATAATAATGAGCAAACCTCTAAGAGACATTAATTAAAGAAAATGGACGATTGTCAAGGAGAAAATGAAATCTCGTGCATATCATAGAGCCTGTCTGATGCAATTTACTTACAGAAAAAACTAATATGTGGTGAAAGCGACTTATATATGTTTTTTAATTTTATTTTTGGTTTCCCCCGCGGATTCTAAGGATGTTATTTTAGAGTTTAGAACCTTAACGATTCGTTTTGATGGGGTGATGTGTTTCAAGCTTGAGCAGGTAAACAATGATGCAGGGTGAGCCAATGAGAAATCGACGTGACGTGTACAATATCTTAGTGAAGACGCGCGCAGTTCCACGTGGGCGATTTGACCAGGTATTGATGACGTGTTGCAACCTACGGAAGCATTTTAATTTTAATGTTGTGTCTGTGTGCCCAGGCGTGTGTGTGTGTGTGTGTGTGTGTGTGTGTGTGTGTAATAGAAAGAGAGAGAGAGAGATTATGTGAGTGAGGTTGAGTGTGTGAGAGTGTAAGTAGGACCAACGTTCCGAGTTTGAGAAAGAAAGTGTGCCAAAACTGAAAATGAATGTTAAGACTGATTAAGCAAATTAGTGTTGTGTCATGCAGACACGCCAGGCAGATTAATATTGTGTCATGCACACTTGCCAGAAAATTTCATGTTCTTGCTGTATGCCAGGCAAATTAATAGTGTGCCGTGAAAACTAGCCAGGCAAATTAATGGTGTGCCGTGAAAACTAGCCAGGCAAATTAATGGTGTGCCGTGAAAACTAGCCAGGCAAATTAATAGTGTTGAGCAAACTAGCCAGGCAAATTAATGGTGTGTCGAGCAAACTAGTCAGGCAAATTAATGTTTTGTCTTTAAAGTTGTGGAAGAGAGAAAACGTTTACCAATTACAGCGCCGTTTAACCGCTAAATGAGAGAGATGAGTGGTGTCTTCTAGAGAATAACTAATAACATAAATTAAGAGTCTCATCACTTGCAATTAGTTATGGATGATTAATTAATAATAATAACTAGGTGGCATTGGCGGCACGTACACGCGCGTGCACACACACACACACACACACACACACACACACACACACACACACACACACACACACACCTTTACAGAACTCCATTGAATGTGTTAAATGTTCACATGTTCATTTAAAAATAACTAAATCTATATCGTACTGGCAAATCAAACTTGTCAACAAAGAACTCCACTGACCTCATTCCTAGTTCACTGTCCGCAAGTGGGATGATTTATATATGTGGACGAGGTAAAACAATGGGGAAAAGAACCAAACACCACTAATTAGTACCGCTTTGCATAACATCGAGTCCATCACTTGTCTGCAAGCCTGTGCTAATTGGAGTGACGCCCTGAGAGTGTATCGGATTCGTCACACATATCAAATGTGCATGTTACATATCAAATTGAATATTACACGTGTACGTTACCTATGACTAGGCTAATATCAATGAACATTTTAAAATGTCTACTTTACCTGTCACTTATGTAGTTCATATATCAAATTAGTACGTTACATACATATAGAATGAGAGCTTGTCTGGTTTATAAAACAAGTTTACTCATATATGCAATGCATATTTCTCCAAGTCATTACCAAGGCTTTGTAAGGATTTTCTTTAGAACAAGATGGTATTTTTATAGTAAGCTAAAGTCGTGAAATCATAGGCTTTTGTTTTCGCTTTTTGAATGTAGTGGTAGAAATTTCCAAGTAATTTGTTCTACAACAACACACAAAATTGATGCTCCAGTACAAATTGATTTCATGGATTTCTTTTCTTTTAAAGAACAAGAGAGAGAATATAGTTTTATTTATTTTTGCGTTTAAAACCTACGTATTGTCAGAGTTATAACCGAAATAGGTACGGTGCAGAAAACTGAGGACATTAACAATACCAAAGAGTCGTGACTACTTAGGCATAGATATAACAACTAAATCCAGACTACCGCATGTCCGCTGTTAGCTCTTTAACACCGGAAGCGCGTTCAACAGCACTGATCGCCGACGCCCGCCACTAGCTCTTAACACTGGGAGGGAGTTCAAGAAAGTAACCACACTTCAACAGCAATGGTATGCTTCAGTGTCTACACTTCAACAGTAGTGGTATGTCCCACTGTCGAAAACTGTAACGACGCATGCACTTTTTTATGGACCGTCTTGGAGAAGCAATATTGTATAATGCTTCTACTGGAAATGGCGTATGATTGGTTGATGTATTACTTGACCCGATTGTCGACGCACAGGGCTTTGTAAATGTTCTCTTCATGTTGGGAGAGAGAGTGTGTGTATTGGGTTAATAGTTGTAAACATTTTTAAAGTTAGGGAGTAGAGCATTTGAACCGTAAGACAATAAGTATGTGCAGTATAGTTCAACATTGTTTTTACTGCCTCAGTACAATTGTTGAGTACACGTAGTGTTCTCACTGCCTATAATTGCTCATAATATCGCACAATTCTCTCAGGCTGTATGTAAGTCGTTTGCGATTGAACTTTCATTTCAAATACTGTTTTCACTCTGCACATCACAATCACTGCACATAATAATCAATTCTGCACATCACAATCACTTTGCACACCACAGTCACTTCACATAATAATCACTCTGCTCATCACAATCACTTTACACATCAAAATTCTCTCTCTTTCTCCTTTTATTTCATTCAATCAATCATCATATCTTTCAATAAGATTGTGCATTACTGACGTGTTCTATGCTTGTTTTATTTTGTTATATTGACTCTATGGGCGTGTCAGCATTCAGTCAAAGGACACTGAATAGCTAGCTGTTAAACCAGTCATTGAATATAAACAACCAGGCGAATCTATTTTTTTTTAAAATAATTTATTTATTGGTTAAATTGGTTGTATTTGATTACTAGTACACAACTTGAATTTTCTGTGGCTTATTTTTTTTCCTTTGCTTTGAACAGCAAAAGCTGTATTTTATTACTACTAATTCTTAGTACGCGACTTAATTTTTCTCTAGCTAATTTTTTTTTATTTCTTTGCTTTGAGCAGCAACAAAAGCACATTTTATTATTACAGCATACCGCTGTAATTAATTGGTGTGTGTTCAGACTATATGGCTCCAACTTTAATAACTCACAGGCGATAGGAACATTAAATGTTTCATTTCCTATGGTGTTGTACTAATGTAATTGTCAGCATGTGGTGGGTGCATTGTGCATCAGTGTGTATTCGTGAGATTCACCTTTCTGCATACAGTATGACAAAGGTAATGACATCATTTAATTTCTTTGGTACACTTGCAGATTGTTCTATTGTATTTTATGCTCTTGTTTCCTTACACCCCATATCCCCCCTCCCCACCACATACTTTCCCTGCCTTATTGCTTTTCTCATTTTGCGCCAGCTAACGTCTTCAAATGGCTGCTTATTATGTCTTGTCATGATGAGTGTCAGAGAAGATAGCAAAATGAACTGGCGTCCTGTTCAATCCTAAGACTCCTGCTAATCCAAGAGGATTGATTGTTAGACAGTTACCCTTGCACAGCCCGCCATTTTCCCGCCTTTGTTTTTCACTTGCCATTATTTCCTCACCCGCTGTCTCGGTCTTGCCTCACGCATTCTCTCTTTACTCACTCTCGGTCTTGCCTCACGCATACTCTCTTTACTCACTCTCGGTCTTGCCTCTCGCATTCTCTCTTTACTCACTATCTCGCTCTTGTCTCATATTTCACTTTCTACTCAACAGTCTCGATCTCCTTACTGCCTGCCAAAATCCAGATAGAGCGTAACGCGGACTTTGTAGATGATCATTTAGCCACTAGGCCAGCATTGGTGCTTCATGGTATAAAGTCTGCGCACTATTTATTGATCAGCTGTATCTTTTAAAAAAGAAATCTTGCTCAACCCATCTCTCTCTCTCTCTGACCTGGTTGTTTCTGTGTGTGTGTGTGTGTGTGTGTGTGGTATATGTGTGTCTCAGTCTCCCCCACCGTCCTCTCTTACCCTAATTCAAAGCCGAGTCTCCAACGCCATTCGGCCAAGATGGGGCTCGTTTCGAGCTGTAGCGAAGACAGAGAAGCAATTGGAAGGCTTTATCGACAAATAATCAAATTATGACCCGAGACGGTCCTTGCGTGCATCAGCCTGGGCCGGCTGCCGCCTCCCCGACTGCATACTTAGCAACGCAATCGGAGACTGCTAGTGTGACTATCACTTTCTGTGGCTCGGCACCGTGCGATCTTTGGGGACTCTCGTCTGCAGTTTCCCGCCTTCCTGGTCGCGTCTGGATAACGGAAAAGCAAGCCTCGGTTAGGGCTCTCTTCTGTTTAGTCGATAAGGCGTGACATCCCACAGGTATTTGTATCCCTCGATGGCTCGTTCACATCTTTACTTCGTTTTGCCAGACCGGTTGTTAGTGTGTCTGATCTTTGGTCGTCAGCGACAAGAGAAATCAGTTTTTGCGAAGGCATAAAAGGTTGTGTGTGTCGGTTCTGGTGGAAGACTTGGGGTGATTTACTTATATCTCTTACGGATTAGTGTTCATCGACCTATTGTATTATTATCATCTGTTATAGATGAATTTTCATCGTTGTCTAGTGTTATTACTACATCTACCTACATTAAACATATTGTATTGGATAATAACTTTATTCCATATTTGCTGACACCAAAGTTATTTTTTGTTATTTATTTGTCAAGTGATAAATATTAATTACTTTATTATTGCAGCTTGTTACAATCTTTTTTTTTTTTTATCTATCTATATACACAATGCTAGTTACTTGATTCTTGCAGCTTGCTACATTTTGGGCAGAAGTGTTCACAAAACAAATAACGCCATAATAATTGTTTTCTAGATGAAAATCACCTTCTCATCCCTGAATTCTAGACCTCAGAAACAAAAGCTCGGTCCAACCGGATTATCGTGATACATTTCAGAAGTTTGACATCCATTTGTAATACTGCATAACTCTGAGGCCCAAAACGACTTGAAACCCAAAGCGCTCCAAAAACAAAAGGAAGAAAAAATAAAAATGAAAAAAAAAAAGAAAGAAAAAAAAACCAGAAGAGCAGAGGAGAGTTGGGGAGGGTGTCTCAAAAGACAGGCGAAGGGAGACAACTTTGTGCTGCATGAGCTCCCTCTTCGGCGTTCTTGTCGCCATGCTTTATGCATGAGAAACCTAACCGAGCACACAAGATATTGACTATTGACGAACGTGTCTTCAAGTTGCGCTGTGGCTTACATGGTCGGGCTGAGGAACGGGGGCTGAAATCGGGCCACCGCGCTGGAGGTCTCTGCTCTTTTTCTTTCCTGTCGAGTGCCGACTGTGAATTGAGGTAGCACTTGTACTTTGCCTCCCAAGCAAGAACAGTTGGATTGGGTATTATAAATATAATATTTAGGATGGCAAAAAATCTTCTTGCTATCAATTCAGCACCACCCGTAGTTGTTTGAATCTGGTTTTCTGACCTGTATCTCGTCGGATGATGAGGCATACAAGTGAATAAACGTCATAAACACACACAAACACATATACAAATACACACGCAAACACGCGCACAAACACACGCAAACACGTGCACGCATATATGTGCACACAGGTGGTTTAAAGCCGGTAACATGGACAGTTAGCGTCTGTTAACTGTAGCATAATGATTACCTGAACTGCAGCAAGCTAATGACTTATCTCCAGGCTTCGGGTGTTTAGTAAGTTCCGTGTCCTGATTGGCAGTGATGTTACACTGTGATGTTACACAGTGATTTTGCACATTTGGTAGAGATGCTCTGTCATAGAGGTGCGCAGCCTGATTCTGGCTTGAATATTAAATTCGAGTAACTAGTGGATCTGCGGACTAGTTGGACTGTGTAGCAAATTTAGTGACTAGTTGGACTGTTTAGCAAATTTGTGTGACTAGTTGGACTGTGAAACAAATTCGAGTGACTAGTTGGACTGTGAAGCAAATTCGAGTGACTAGTTGGACTGTGAAGCAAATTCGACTGACTAGTTGGACGTAGCAAATTCGAGTGACTAGATGGACGTAGCAAATTAGAGTGACTAGTTAGACTGCGTAGCAAATTCGAGTGACTAGATGGATTTGTAAAGTTTGTAGTGAGGCTAGATTAAATTCGCACCACCTTTTCTGGATCTCACGTTCTTTTCTTCATGAGATGGACCTCGTACTATTTCCTCCAACAGGGGAAACAACCGCGATATCTTTTGAATCATCTGTATCCCAAAGTGTTTACCCACAACGGCCAGCAATCCTTTCTCCCTCAGCGTTATCACTTCCCCAAGCAGCAGTTGAAATTAATTTTAGTTAGAAGTACGAGAAGGGAGGAGAGTAATGATTGGACGTTACTGTTGACTACGGTAATGGCTTGTTATTGGATGGCCATCCAGTTCCTGGAGTGTCTGTTGGAACTCGTCCCATGGCCATGTGAATCACCCTATTAGATACAGGGAATATGTTCTAAACGGAAGGAGGTAAACGGTACAGAGAAAGGGGGTTACATATTGGTGCAACTAAAATTGGTCTTGTGTTGCTCTTTCTCCATGCACCCATCCATCCACCACCAACTCTGGCCAAATCCAGACTTCAGTGATGTGATGTTGTACACTGATATGGTAACGAGCGAGGCAACATGTTATCCTTACAAGTGTATTGGCACCTATTGTTATCAACTTGGCTTATATTTTCACTTCTAAACCAAACTTTATTCCAGAAAACCTAACTCGTGATAGATGTGTCTTATGAGTTGTTTTTCACTTTTATTATTGAGAGTTCCCTTCCCTATAACACTGTGTGTCCATGCACTTGTTTCGTATTTTACATATGTGCGTGAAATTGTGTTGGTTGATTCTCTTATTGAGACGATGCCTGTCTGTATATATGTGTGTGTGTTCGTGTGTGATTGTATGTAAGTGAATAATGGATAAATATTCTTATATAATTTACTTTTAATATTCACGTTCAGTCATTTTTGTTTATTTATTTAAAAAAGCTAAAACATCAATATTATTGCTTTCATTTGCAAGGAAAAAATCTTATGCTTTGTATTCATTTCATATAAGTCCAAACACAGAGTATGAGAGTTCGCCTGTTTTATTTTGTTTTTGTTAAGAAAACGCAAGCAGCCAGCGGCTAAGACAGAAATGCTCTTGAATAAAAATTAATTAGTTTACCAGAACCTGTTTGCCACTTGCGTTGTCTCAACTCTCGGCGAATTTATTATTTTCCACTCGTTCCTTCGATTTGGGAGTTTAGAGTTACCTGCCCTGAAGTAGAGAGGCATGTTAGTGGTGTAAGGTTGATCGTTTCTGCACAACACGCGCGCCGGCCCGCCATATTTTGAGAAGTGATTATGGAAACCATAACGCCTGGCCAAATGACGTAGAACTTTTCCATATTCATGTCCCTGTCATTCGTTCAGATAGAGTCATCGAACTATAAATATTAAGGAGGTGGGGATTTAGGGAGAATAATAAACACGAAGGAAACTAAAAAAAAATATGGCAATTAAACTTTTTTTCATTGCGGCCTATACTTTTGTTGTTTCCTATAGTTTTATTATTGTCTACATTTGTTTTATTGAAGTTTACAGTTGTTTTATTGCTATCATGTTGTCTACATTTTATTGTTATGTACAGTTGCCGTGTTGCCCTTAGTTGTTTTATTGTTGTCTATAGCAGTTGCGTGTAGGTTGTTTTGACAAGCATTCAAGATGAGTTTTATCTTCCCTTGTTGTGAGTAGAACTTTTATGTTAATATATTGTCAAGAGATTGATTACAGTGATATTTCCAGTACCATAAAAGGTAAAGTATTATTACAAAGCTATGAGAGCACTAGAGAACAACGTAGACAGACTGATGAAAGATGTCCCCTCTTATTCTCTCTCTTTCGCTCTTCACACACACACACACACACACACACACACACACACACACACACACACACACACACACACACGCCACATTCCAAACTTTTTAAAACAAACATTAAACATGCAAACTTTTCAGAAAATGGATACGAAATGCTATTTAAAATTTGACACCCGTGTCCCCTTAACCCCCACTCTCAGAAAATCCAAACCTTAATCGAAGACTTTTCTTTCCTTGTGTCTGTTTCGGTAGAAAGGTTCTTAAGTGCCTACGTATTTCTTCAGGCTGCGCAGCTATTCAGTAAGCGCTGTGTTCAGAGTCAACGGTGCCCGAAAACGTTACAAAACTTGCAAACAAATTTAACCCTTCGTCAAGAATTAATCTCGCAATCCCCTTTTAGCTTTTATTCGGACAGTGATCGGCATACGTTGCTCTTTCCTCTCCCTTTTCATCACCCTTCTCATTCTCTGTTTTGCTAACCAATTTGCCAGTGAAAGGAGAGTGGGGAGACGAAAAGCAAAGGCTGGCTAGAGAATCACGGGTGGAAAGCGGTCGGGTGGATTACAACAACACGAAAAGTCACCCTGACAGTTTGCTCTTCGCAAGCATAACAGACGCACCGATTTCTGTCGGATTTGGGCCTTGGTGTGCGCGTTGTGTTAGAATCGCACCTGTCCTCTCTTTGTCGCACGACAAAGCCGTTTGTGACCTTTTGTCGACTAGCCAAGGCTTTTCGTTGAATGCAACTTAGAAACTTTCTTTTGGGAGGAGCTGGCCTCTTCTCCGCCTTGAAAGCACATTTCTGGGGGCCATTTCCCCCCCTTCTTTTTTTTCCCACTAAAGCGCTTTCTGTTGTCGCTGCCTTGGCCGCTTTTCAGTTGGGTTTGATGCTTTTGTTGCACCACTTTTGACACAGCGCCGGATGTTGAAAATTTGTGTCGCAAAATATGTGTGGACAGAAATAAATCTGTCACATTAGCTGTTCTTCCCTACCGCGCGCCAGTGCTTAGAGCGCTGGTTTATGTAGTTCCAATATTGAGATGTCGTTATACTCTCTCGAGAACAGGCCTCTCTAAACACAGATTGAACCTGTATTAAAACCATGACCCGTTCTGACAGGTCAGGATTAAATGTGCAAATATAGTGGCAGCGATAAAATGCACTATCGAATGTAGATCCTGATTTCTCTGACAAGCGATTTCTTTTCCTCCCAGTTTCTTTCGAAGATTGGAGTTTGCCTAACCGTGGGTGATCGAGCGGTTCCATTGTAGAGAGGACTTCACCGCGTGTTTCCAGAAGTATTCATCTGTGCCTATACAAGCATACAATCATAGCTTACATAGTTTTGTTTTATACATTAATTTGTTCACTCTTCTCTTTAGAGTAGTAGAAATATCAACAGCAGTCACGGCAGTAATTGACCACAAATCTTGAAAACAATGAAAGGAAAACATGCTTCGTGACTTAATATAACAGGTATCAAGCGGTATTACGTAAACAATGAAAGGAAAACATGCTTCATGACTTTATATAACAAATATCAAGCGGTAATACGTAAACAAAACTTTGTGCACATTTAAAGGGTGTACGGTGTTTACATTAAATTTTACACTCATGACCAAACGTGACGAATGTGTACGAGTAGTCATTAGCTCGAAACAACCATGTTGTAAATCCAAACAACAGAGGTGAAGATAGCCAAATACTTCAAGATAGTCAAATACTTCAAAACCAGGAAGGCATGAGAAGCTGTTTTATTATAAAACATAAGTCATGTGGGACTATTTTATTAAACAACACAAACATGTAGGACTTTTATTACACAACACAAACATGTAGGACTATTTTATTGCACAACACAAACATTTAGGACTATTTTATTACAAAACACAGGTATGTAGGACTATTTTATTACTCAACACAAACATGTAGGCCAATTTTATTACACAACACAGGCATGTAGGACAATTTAATTGCACAACAGAAACATATAGGACTATTTTATTACTAAACACAGGTATGTAGGACTATTTTATTGCACAACACAAACATGTAGGACTATTTTATTACAAAATACAGGCACGTATTACTTTTTCATACAAACCAAACAAGCATGTAGGACTACTTCATGCAAAACTATATTTATCTAGCACTATTTTATATCGTTGCACACAAAATAACACACACACACACACACACTTTAATATTTCACACAAAACAACATTTATGCAATACTGTTTCAAACAACATCGTGTTCTGTAATACCAATTCAAGCAAAATAGCATACAGTTGTAAGTACCATCTCATAACAAGCTTACATTTAAATTAAATAAAATTAAATTAAATTAAAATAAATTAATTTCTTTCAAAACGTTTACGTTACGATTTCGTTCGAAAGTGGCATGTATTTGATTTCTTACAAAGACGAACTGTTAGTGTTTACATAATTTAACGATATAAATCAGCTCTCCCATTTCAACACTTTGCAATTTCCAGAAATATTTCTGTTTGATTGAAAACATACCGTTTTGAGTACATGCAATAACTGAAACCCACTTGCGAGTTTGATGAACTTTGAAGTGGAAGAACAATTTGCAGTCATGTATATCAAATGCTATATTGTATTATGCCAAGGTCGTGTTATGTTACATTATGGCTAGTTCATGCTGTGTTACATTATAACTAGGTCATGTTACATTATGACTAGTTCATGATGTTATTACAGTAGGGCTTGGTCGTTTATATTACATTATGGCTAGTTCATGTTATGTTACACTATATAGCTGGTTCTTGCTATGTTACATTATAACTAGATCATGCTATACCATTCTGTATCGTGTTAAATTATATTAAGGCTAGTTAATGTTATATTATTGCAACTCATTCTTTGTTACATAAGTAGTGTTGTTTCATTATGACTAGCTTATACTATGACACATAATAACTAGGCTGTTCGGTATTACATTGTGGCTAAGTTGTGCTGTGTTACGTTCTCGGTAGGTCGTACTATGCTACTTTATGGCTAGGTCATTATGTTACCTTATTGTTACATTGTCGCTCGGTCAAACTGTGCTACTTTTGACTAGTTTGTTACATTATGACCAATAATTCGTTACATACGAAAGAAGCCCGCAAATGTTGACATCATTCTGAACAAATTACTCCAAGAGTAAACTTCATTTAAATATAATTTGTTTATATCTTTTTAAATTATTTTCCTTCTTGTGGTGGTTCTGTTGTAGTATTTCTAACTTATGTAACGAATTGGGCATAGACTTAAGAATTTATAATACCAGCAGTGAATATTCAGTATTGTCTCGTTGGTAATATAATGTAATGAAGTTAATAATGATATATTATACACATAATAATCTTTAAATAGTTTTTTCAATGTTCAGAATAAGGAAATTATAATGATGATGTAATTACTATTAGCAGCAGTAATGACGCTGTCGTCGAATAGGATGATGATAGTGGAAACGATAATAATTACACAGTCAGTTTTATTCATAAATGTACAACATGACTTCATACATACGTGTCGACCGACCTTCGTGTAAAAACAACGATAGTTACCTTATCACAAAGGCCATGGTAAGGTTTGACCTTAACCATCAGTACACCATGTGTCGCGTTGTGTTATTACAAGTCTGGGTTACTGACTGACGGCTCGTGACATTTCCCCCTGTCATGACGTCATCACCAAGCAAACAATATTGTTTACATTGCCATTAAGTTACCTCGTGCATTGCGAAGTTGGGCTGAATCCATCTCTGCTATGTTAAACGCTCCAGTCGGACCACAGAGGGGAGAACTTTCGGAAATTGCTTGGACATCATTTAAAGGGAAATAACTCTTATAACTCTTGGTGGCAGTATCCGAAATTACTGGTGATCTGTTAGAATATTGCAATTTTTTATTAAATAAATGTTTAAAGTTCGTCTAGGGGATTAACAGTGTCTGAATTTGATACTTAGGCCTAGAGGTTGGTCTTGTGATTAAAAGCGTGTATGAATTTGATACTTAAAAGATGGTCTTGGAGATTAACAGTGTGTCTAAATTTAATACTTAAAGGTTGGTCATGGGGATAATGCACTTTGTGATTGATTGGCCATAACCTCAGATCGTGATTGACATGAACCTAAAGAACGTGATTGGCCAGAGCCTACAGAACTTGACTGACCAGAACCTAAGGAACATTCCTATCCGCAGTATGTTCTGTAATGGCTGACAAAGATGCTCTAAGGATTATGTCCCACTAGTTACAGAGTGCCTTGCAGTGCACTAGATCATCATTTTAAATATAAAATTTAGACAATTTGAGGATCACAAATTTAGACAGATCTTGATGATTTACAGGTTCAAATAGGTCAAGTGTGCACTTATTGTTTTACCATTAATGATTATTATATTTATTATTATAGTTTAGACAGACACCATAGAATCATTTTGCAGATAATAGGAGTAAAACTAAAATCGAAAGTGGAGAGCGTTCGGTCGACCTAATAACCTACTATAAGTATATTTTAGTGGTGCAAGTTGCAATAATATATTCTGTATACAATATTAATGACAGTCCTTGCTCTAGACTCGAAACTCATCAGAAGCATTAAATCTGTCTTGATTACAATGAGGATTATTCTGTAAAATGGATCGCTTTCATTAAACATTCATTTCATGTATTCACAGTTCAAAGCTAATTGCTCGCACAACTGTCCTTTTGCTATGCAACATATTTAACAAATGAACGCGAACAATCAGTGCTCTCTGCCACAAGCGGCCTCAACATGCGTTGTCGACCATTAGTCGTCCAGCCGCATTTTTGCCCCAACCAACCCTGCCACAATTGCCGATACTGCCACAAGAGTGGCACTGTTTAGCATACATTTTCCACTCCGGGGGACACCCTACCATCTAAGGTCGAGCCTGGCTGCAAGTGAAAGAGTAGTCTGTGGCACTGAAGACAGAGAACTTCCCTGTAGACCTCTGTCCAGGAATACACAGGGCTGCGCGTTGCCTAAGTCTCTTCTCATTGGCATTCTTGACAGAGTCTACGCGTCAACTCATTGAGAAATTGGATTCAATTATTTTTCTTTTCTTTTCCTATTTGGCCGAAAATAACACGAGGAAGAAAGAAAAAAAAAGAAAAAATACAGAAATTATTATTTTAAAAAGTATATCCTGCAAACTTTAAAAATTAAAACATTCTTTTTAAAAAAAGAAAATAACTAAATACAAAATGGGAGATCAGTCTCCAAGTTTGATGCGGGGTATAATCCTCTTCCGTTACTGCTGCTTATCGTTGTCTCGCTTAGCAGGACAACATTTTGTTGCTTTTTCACGTGCACAGAACAAAATGCTTCACTCTTTGCACAATCCCCGCGACAAATAAATATCCATAAAATTTAGAGACATGATAGATAATTAATAAAGCAGTTTTTTTTTGGTTTTTTTTTACACAACGGAAAATACTTATTTTAAAACCGATTTTGTTGTTGTAGACAAATTATTCTAGAATTAGGACTTCGAATTGTAGTATCACAATTCTTTGAGAATAGGTGGGTGCTGCATTATTACAGTACCTTAGCGCTATGTTTATGTTATCGCTCACACCAGTCGTTAACCGAAAAAGGTGTGTGTGAAATTCCTGCCCCCATAGGGAATTTGAGGGTATCTAAGGGGTGGGGGTGGAATTGGGACAACAGACTCAAACTGTTGGAATATTGATCTTTCTACAAACTACAATTCAACTGATTGTACCTAACCTATAGGACATCACATTTTATTGTATGTCACAGATTAAATTAAAAGTAAAACTAAACATATCTGCTTTTATCTGAGGAACTTTGGTCTGTTAAATAATTAGTTTTGAAAATTTTAAATAAATTATTCATTTTTTTAAATATCATCAACATTTTTTATTGCTTATAAATATGTTAAACCCCACTCTAAAGGATAACACAAGTAAACATATATACTGTGTATATACAGAATATTTTCAATATTATATGCATATGATTTGGAATGTACGTTTTTTGAATCAGAGACATTCTTGGAAAGGGAAGAATGGCACTCTTACATATGGGGCAAAAAAGGTTCAGATCCACTGGCTTATACCTACATATCTTTTTTTTCCCGGCATCGTTGCAGAATTGTGATCTGATTCATTTCGGCAACATTAATGTTAGTTTTGGTGTTTACTGAGCTTTACAATAAAATTTTAAAGCGTGTACAGGAGTATCGTCATCACTTTAAAAGCACCATGTACGCACAGACTGTTGATTTACTGTCACACCAGAGTTACTTCACAAGCACCGCCACGTATAATCTATTAGTTTACCATCATACCAAAGTCATCATTTACTGTCACACCAAACTTACGTCACTATAACCTCCATGTATACAGTCTGTTTACTACAACACCAACGTTACTTTACAAGCACCGTCACTTGTACAGTCTGCTCCTTTATTGTAACACCAAAGTTGCTTTAGCACCGTCATTTATACAGTCTGTTCGTTAACTACAACTCCAAAGTTACAAACTTACTTTACAAACACCGTCATTTATACAATCTACTCATGTACTATTACACCAAAGTTACTTCACAAACATCGTTGTATATAAGTCTGTTCATTTACTGAATGGTAGTTATGTTTCATTTTTAGTCTTAATTTTCTTCGCTTTCCTCCTAACGGAGATACAATATGTTTTTGCAATTCATTAATAATGTCTTGCTGTCATGTTCATCCCTTTTAATTTTCTGAGGGAGGGGAGGGGGTCGTTTGAGAGGAGTAAAAAGAAAAGAATAGGAGGGGAACAAATCTGCAAAGACGGAAGGGGGAGACAATTACAGTCAGACGCAGAAGCGGCTGTCAATCCATGCCAAGAGGAACTATTTTGGCAACACTAACAGCACGTGCCAGTTGTCTGCTCATGTACATCTCCGCAAGGGGGCGCTGGTTCCGCAGGCAGTGTTTTGTTGCCTTGTATCGCCATCTGACAATGTTTTCCTGTATATCTTAGCCACAGTGGTGTTGCTGGCGCCCTGTTCAGCGCTCACCTGGGATTCAGAGAGTGGGGGCCTGGTAGGACATGTACATTTTCTTTATTACGCAGTGGTCAGCGAATGGCCTCACTCTCTGGATGGTGAGCCACTCTGTGTATGTGTGTGCGCTTTTTACTCTTTGGAAGAAGTCACTTTCCACTAGATAACGGAACAAAAATGATATTTCTTTGAGAAAATTAATGTGAAATAATATAAAATTTTGTTTGGGGCAGGCTGTAATTCCGACCATAATTTCATGCGATGAACAGAAGAGTGGGTTTAAGAACAGAAATAAATTCAAAAGATATGTAGTATTGTAACTGAACAGATATATAATTGCTGTTATGAACAATAGTGAAGTTGGCTACAGGGTACTTGTTAAGACCATAACAGACGTGAAGATGGGTACAGGGTAGTTGTTAAGACCATAACAGACGTGAAGATGGGTACAGGGTACTTGTTAAGACCATAAAAGACGTGAAGATGGGTACAGGGTAGTTCTTAAGACCATAACAGACGTGAAGATGACAGCTACTGAAAATTATAATTCTCTTGTACACCTCGAAGTAATCATATGTATGTAGTGTCACCCTCTCGGTCGCATTATTAAATGGTGTTTATACACATATCTCTTAATGGCTAGTTTCTCCAATTGTGTGGTGTCATTATGTGGTATCATTTTGTTTGTGTCGTTATGTGGTGTCATTGTGCGGTGTCATTATGTAGTATCATTTTGTGGTGTCGTTGTTTGGTGTCATTATGCTCGAGATAATTTCCTAGCATCTCAATTAAAGTTCAATTGTATTTTTAAAATCTGTTTTATTATTTCGAACACACAACGAAAAGGGGCGCAACCTTACAGTGTTTGTTCAATGAAAACACTTATTTTGTATTATGTTTGTTTGCATCTTTTTTTATGAACACCGTTTCTCTCGAATGAATGTTGTTGTTAATTATATTGCTGAATACTCTGCACTCATAGCATTCGACTTATGAGAGATAGTAATTAACTCCAAGAAGTGGAATTAACACTCAGCGAATACAGTCTGTTTGCTTACATTTCAATTTCAGCATTATACACGTAGACGTAGTTTGATCGCTAGGCAACTGTGATAGATACAAATGGTTGTTTGTTTATATTGACTGGCGTTATAATGTGATGTCTTTTGAACATTGTTGGTTCAAAAGTCCATACCTTCCAATTAATATCTTGAAGTTTATATAGTTAGGCAGACGAATGAAAGTATGTATATTTCCCTACTTTTGAATAGAGGCGTGAGGTCAGTCACTTGGTAAATGGAACTATCTTAAATTTTGGGCTATGTCAGAAGGAATACGGTTGTCTCTATACGAGCAATATTTCTCCTTCCTGCCTTGAGACTCCTTGTGATAACAATACTTCTCCTTCCTGCATTGAGTCTCCTTGTGATAACAATATTTCTCCTTCCTGCTTTGAGACTCCTTGTGATAACAATATTTCTCCTTCCTGCCTTGAGTCTCCTTGTGATAACATTACTTCTCCTTCCTGCCTTGAGACTCCTTGTGATAACAATACTTCTCCTTCCTGCCTTGAGACTCTGTGATAACAATACTTCTCCTTCCTGCCTTGAGACTCCTTGTGATAACAATACTTCTCCTTCCTGCCTTGAGACTCCTTGTGATAACAATAATTCTCCTTCCTGCTCAGAGACTCTTTAATAGCAAATCTCTTTCTTTCTCTCCCCATCTCCCGTCTTTTGTTATACTGGTAGTAATTAACGTATTGTTTAATTAATTTTACCTCTTATTCTTTTCTTCTACTTTAGTTTACTACAAATAGTGCTTGCTTTCATCATCTCATTACGACTTCCAGCGACCTGATTTTATTTACGTTTACATCCTTTGTAATTATTTAAATGTTCACATTGGTGTTGAGGACAAAATCTTGCTTGATAATCACTTTTTTCTTTTCTTTTTTTCTTTTTTTTTTTTACCTCAGTTCTTGAAGTCTTATAATTTATTCACTTATTTGCATATGTGCTTTTGACACGTGGCTTGTGATTTAAAAAAAAACAACTTAATCATCCATTTTATGTATTAATTTATTTACAACAGTGGCTTGGACAAGAGGGTGTCAATTATAAAAAATATATTCTGTCATCTTATGTAATCATTTACTTACAAGGAGTGTTTGTTTATGTACAAGGTGTTTTGGCTCGCAGGAGTTTTGATGCATACATTTATTTATTTTAGTGGTCTAGACCTTCCTTTATTTACTTACGTATTCTCTTGTTCAAAGAAATTTCATGATGCCTTTATGTGTTAACACCAGGTATATAGACACATCCTACTAAGTGTTTGTTTGGACACGTCGTTTTAAGTGTCTGTTTACGATTATTGTCACGGTGGTTTGGACAAACTTTGTGCACATGTATTTATTTACATTACACCAGTTCTGGGGAAAGCGCGACGTCTGTTGTATTCATTCTGTGCTAATTTATTTAAATACGTGTTTTGATTTGCGCATCAATGTTTTGACTGCGGGCAGTATGTTCTTTTGTTTTCCCTGGTATATGGACAGCAAGAAGTATAGGTACATTTGTTTACACTAGTATCTGGACAGCAAGAAGTATGTTCATTTGTTTATTCTAGTATCTGGACAGCAAGAAGTTTATGCTCATTTGTTTACACTAGTATCTGGACAACAACAAGTTTATGTTCATTTGTTTTTACCTGTATCCGGACCTTAGAAATTTATGTTATTTTGTTTCCACTAGTATCTGAACAGAAAGAAGTTTTTAAAAAAAATGTTTACACTAGTATCTGGACAGCAAGAAGTATATGTTAATTTGTTTACACTAGCGTTAAGATTTCAAGCAGTGTTGTGAACTCATTTATTGATATTAATGTTTGAAACAAGACGCCTTTTGACAATTTCATTCCTTTCGTTATCATAAAGCAAATCGTGGGGTCCGTGTTCCTGTGTTTACAGACTGTCACTAGTACTACATCTGACTTGTCTTTTCTCCATCTAGTACTGTTACTTCCCTTTAATGTTTGTGTTTGAAAATACCCTGTTTATTACTGTTACTTCCTTTTAATGTTTGTGTTTGATTATTCTAACACTTCGATCTTTTCACAGTATAAGCGGTAACGCCAAACGAAACCTGATTACTAAATGTTATGCTCCATCATGAGTATTTAATAAACTAATGTTTCTGTTAATTATTGCTGTTTGAACTTACACTCTGAAACTTGAAAAGTGAAACGGCACTTTTTTTTTCCTTTTTAAAATGGAGAGGAGCGTGTATTTTGATCAGTTATGTATGAATTTCATCTTGACGAGTGAAAGTGGATCTACCTTCGAAAGTGGCAAGAAATGAGAGAAACACAGACTCTCGATAGCCTTACGTCATTTTTTCTCTACGCGAAAACTGAATTTACTATTAGAACAAAAACAACCGGCTCTCGAACAGATGCTGCGTTTTAGATCCTTATTCTATGCGTTTTGGCTGCGTTTTCAAATTAGATTTGGCATCTGTCACACGCATTGGCATATTGTTTTCTCGCCACAGATCCGCGCCAGAAGGTAGCGAACCCGAATGTGGGTTGTACTCGTCAATACTTTGTCTTCGTTAAACGCCCGACTGTATGACTTTTCTCCCCCCTTCCCCATTCCCAGTCCGTATTTTCCGTGCTCCAGTTCAATTTGAAGCCATCATAGTATGCTATTGATTTTGTCTAATCTCCCTTTTCTCTTGAGTTTTTTTTTTTTAAATCTTTTGTCATTTTTATGTGAATATGATGTATAAGCGTAGTTTGTTTCAGTTTTGTTTTTACTCAGAAGCAAATTGGATACGGCTTGTCGTCCTTTGTGGCGTATTGAACACAACGAGAAAAGATATTATTTTTTAATTTAAGAACTGTCACTGTATATAGTGGAACGGAATTCTACCAAGCGGGCTTTCAAAAAACTATTTTTTTTTTCAAAGAAATTAAAATAACAATTTCACATTTTCAACCCCACCCCCACCACAATTTTCGAACACATAAATCACACTGGTCGTGTAAGTGGGCATTTGGAAATAGACTGTGAAGAGATTAATTATAGTTCTCTACACCCCCACCAACCCCACCCCCACCATCGTCGCCACCACCACCTACAATCGCTTTGAGAGATCGCTCTGTTTTCTTGTTTTCGCATTAGATTCTCATTTGTGTCAACTCCAGAGCTAGCTTCACGTCCTCTGTCTAGTGGTGTGGTCCCTGCTCGTGCGTGCTTATAGGCCTGCAGCTATTTACATAGTTACTTCAACCCGATCATCATTAACACCCTCAGCATCAGGGGCGCTCAACGTCTTCACAATGCTTTAAGTGAAGAGGGAGGATACGGAGGGAAGAGGGAGGGAAAATTCTAAATTAAAAATAAAGAACCTTACAACTCGAAAATCGTTCGTAAGCGGTTAATACGCACCAGGGTGTATAACTGGGGTGGGGTGCCGGTGGTGCCCTGAAGCAAGGAAGTTCGTCGACAGGAAAAAAGCAAGCGGACATAATCTCATTTAGAATTATTCCCCCCATCTTGTGTCATTAGTACAAGTGCAGATAGAGGCGCCTGTCTCTGCAGGACTGGCGAAGGTGACACCATGGGCGACAGAGGCTGCGCACAAAAGGGGCAGATCACTCCAACCAGTTCCGCCAAAGACCTGGCAACGGCCGCCTCGTGGCAGACAATAGCTGTGCGATTCTGGCACAATGCCGTCGCCCTGGTCTGCCCACCCTCTGTTCAGACGAACTGTCAATGCCAGACTGAGTCCCCGGGCTGCTTGGTAGCGTTTAGCAGAATTGCCTCCCTCTGGTGTCCAAGCTTCGGGTGAGATGGCATTTAGTTCGTCTCTCGTGTCCAAGGCAGGGGCCGTAACTTCGCTGGAAGAAGCCTAAGTTATTTCCGATTTTTAATCGGGAAAGCTTTATTTCCCTCTCTTCCTTTCCTCACCGTACATATCTAAAGTTTGTTTAAAGGAGTTACATTGTTTGGGTAGTGTTTACTATCAGAGTCGGTAACAATACGTTTGTTGTGGCTATTTGTTGTACTGCTTTCTTGTGGGGGGTATACCATACTCCATATATAGCTCGGTAAGGATCTATTGTTTACTAAGTCTAAATCGATTCCTACGAGATGTCATATTTCAGTTAATTTGTTTAAACTGACTGAAACAATTCCTACGAGATGTCATATTTCAGTTAATTTGTTTAAACTGAAACAATTCCTTCGAGATGTCCTTTTTTTTCTCCATTATTCAGTCGAAACTATCTGAACTAATTATTTCGATCTGTTAATTTTATTTATATTTAGTTTGATAAGTCGCGTGCAACTAGTTTTTAAAAATTGAGTTCTGGGATTTTTTTCTCTTCTTAGTGCTAGATGGGATACTGCGCTGCCATTGTCCAAGAGGTAACAATTCAGATATTAAATCGCTCTATATCTCTTCCTCCTCGTGACAGACTGCAACAGAACACTTTTCAATCTATGAAAATAGAGACATTTCATAATGAATATGAAATCTTATCTTTTATCAGTAATAATAGTTTTACCGCCAGAAGTTTCTTGAGGTAGTGCATTGAATGATTTGGGTCTTCATATTCGTTTCATTGCAGCTGATTTCACTGACCGGCCCAAAGCGCCTTGAGCGAGATTTATGCACTGGACTGGAAGGATATAGTAAAGAGAAAATAGTGGTAAGCGCTGAGTTTGGAACACATTCTGGGGGTGGGGGTGGGGCAGAAGAGGTCTCTTTAGGTTATGTGCATCTTACGCCATCAGCACTTTTGCCTCAACTCCAAGGAGGCGTTTTTCTGTGGTGCTTCACTTTCGTGCCAAATATCGCATTAAGCCTGTTCTCCAAGGCAGTCGTAGTAAGAGAAACTACGGTACGCATGGATCATGCGATCTTGGGACAATAAGAGTGGGGTCTAAAGAAAACACCTCAATAAAGTGAGGCATAAGGAGAGTGGGGTCTAAAGAAAACACCTCAATAAAGTGAGGCATAAGGAGAGTGGGGTCTTTAAAAAACACCTCAATAAAGTGAGGCATAAGGAGATTGAGGTCTAAAGAAAACACCTCAATAGAGTGAGGCATAAGGAGATTGGGGTCTAAAGAAAACACCTCAATAAAGTGAGGCATAAGGGGATTGGGGTCTAAAGAAAATACCTAAAAAAAAAAGGCGAGGTATAAAGAGAGTGGTGTCCAAAGCAAACACCTCAGTAAAGCGAGGCATAAGGAGAGTGGGGTCTAAAGAAAGACTCAACAAAGTAAGTCATGAGGAGCTTCAGTACACAGCGTAAAATAGTAGTACACATACATTCACACACACGGACTCACACACTAACGGACATACACATTATATGCATGATCTAATGTATTGCTACTTCAAAGTTTTCAATACTAACTTCTTGGCGCAGCTTATGCAGTACATGGTTAAATGTTAAAAATAATTGCATAGCGTACACCACCAATAATAATAGCAATAATAATAGTAATAAAAATAGCAACTATACAAATAACAACATTAATAAAATAACAAAGGTGTATATGTTCACATTCCTCAGTGAGGGTAAGGGTTTGCAATCGGGACATTCATAAGATGTGCAGGAAATGAGGCTCCAAGGAGTAAGTGCAACAACCATGCCAACAATATTCACGATCTGGAGAGTAAGCTTGGAAATGGGGAAGGGTGGGGAGGTTCCAACGAGAAAACTCCCAAATGACCCAAGCCAGGCTCGCGCTCATATAACTTGCTTACAGGATAGCGCCTTTGCCTACAGCAGATTGTCTTAAGTGGCGCTAATTATTTTGGTATTTTCGATAAACTTGTCGAAAAGTGAGCGAGGTTTAAGCATGGATATTGAATTGTTGGATAAATGAAATATAATGGATAGTTATATGTCAAACTGTTTGTGTATACATTAAGTTTCTATGGGTTTTTAGCTTCTACTGCACGTAGTCTGTGTGTCTTTCTTAAGTTAGGCTGTGTTTAGTAAGTGTACAGTGCTTTTATTCCTGTATGGACGCATTTAACCGTGGGAGAAGGAATTGGTAGAGTATAAGAAGAAAAGAGGTAAAAAGAATAACAGGGGAGAAAAAAGAAAAGAAAAGGAGGCTTAGTTCTAAGCTCACGTCTGAAGGCCGTTGCTTTTGCTTAATTTCTTCATCTGGTCACTTGGGACATTCCTGCGTCTGTGGAGTTGTCCACCCATTATGACGGCTTAAGACACAGCTCTGAGGAGAGTGTGTTTGGGGGCATTATGACGGCTTAGAAAGTACTTGTCAGGAACGAGAGTTTGGTTCATTTTGACGCCGGAAGTAAAAAATGTTTGAGAAAGTCTGCGAGTCCGATTACACTAAACCTGAAAGGTGTGATAGGGTGAGTGTGGATATTATTGTTTTGAATGGGTGAGTGTGTATATTATTGTTTTGAATGGGTGAGTGTGGATATTATTGTTTTGAATGGATGAGCGGATATTATTGTTTTGAAATGGTGAGTGTGGACATTATTGTTTTGAATGAGTGTGTGTGGATATTATTGTTTTGAATGGATGAGTGTGGATATTATTGTTTTGAATGGGTGTGATTGATTTTGTGGGCACTTTCAGTAAAAACTATCTATCTATCTATCTATCTATCTATCTATCTATCTATCTATCTATCTCTCTGTCTATCCATCTGTCTATCTGTCTGTATCTATCTATCTGTCGATCGGTCGGTCTGTTTGTCTGCTTTGTCTGTCTGTCGGTCGGTTGCGCATGTTGTTTGTAACTTTCCGTGGAAAACAGTCCAGCAGATATGAAACAGCCGATGAAAGTTCTGAAAATTAGCACAATAAAATTTACACCATCTGGTGTTCTTTATTATTTATGCATGCGTTATTTTATTATTGTTGCTGTTGTTTGAGAAAACCTTTGATTCTGTATTTGAATACTATCATTCCTTCTCTGTACTACAAGCATGAGCCCAATAGATAGAAGTTTTATTTTTAAAGTGAGGATTAATAATGTTTATTGAATAAATGCAATTTTCACTTTAATGTTTTTGTATTGTGTTGTCAGTGCTCTGGTGTTTGTGTTTGACTTCAATTTTTAGTTTGTGTTTCTCTGCTTCTATCTATGCATGTTGCGTTGCTAACAGTCTTTCCGTATTTCTACATCTGTTTCTGTGTACGTTTTTGTTTGACGGACTTCTCGGATTTCTGTATACTTAGTCTGACATATTTTTCGGGGTTCTGTATCTGCTTTTTTGTTTGACAATCTTATGCTTCTGTATAAGTTTTTTGTTTGACAGGCTTATCGGTTTTCTGCATACGCTTTTGTTCTCAGGTTTCTGTTTACGTTTTTGTTTGACAGGCTTATCGGTTTTCTGCATACGTTTTTGTTTGACAGACTTCTCGGGTTTCTGTATACGTTTTTGTTTGACAGGCTTATCGGTTTTCTGCATACGTTTTTGTTTGACAGACTTCTCGGGTTTCTGTATACGTTTTTGTTTGACAGACTTCTTGGATTTCTGTATAATTTTTGTTTGACAGACTTCTCAGGTTTCTGTATACGTTTTTGTTTGACAGACTTCTCGGGTCTCTGATAATCTGTATAAGAACACCACTGAAGTAAAACTTATCAATTGGTTTTTTAGTAAAGTAAATAAATATTTATCTTTTGAAGCAAAACGTAATGGTTGTAGTATTCAATTTTTTTTTCGGCTTTAGTCTCGACGTGTGTTTAGGAAATGCACTTTGAGTAATTCCCCTTGCTGACCATGAGTTGCTCCCCTTGTCTGTTGCTAACCAGTTGCTGCTCTTTGTTTCCTCTATGTCCGTTACATGCATGCTCTTCTGAGACTGGTAAGCAACGTTTCCCTGCAGGTCCTTCCGTTTCTTGGCTGCAGTGTTAGTGTAAATGTATTTCATCAGTGTTCAGGTTCTTCCGTGTCTTGAATTGTAAAGCTATTGTGAATGTATTTCAGCAGTGTCCTAATGCTTCGAATTTGAAAAGCAACTTTACTCTTAAACTATTATCGAAATGTTCAAGTATTTCCCAGTTTGAAAAGATACTTTACTGTCAAATTATTTCCGGAGTGTACAAGTATTTCCGTGTTTTGTCGGTAAAGTCGTTGTGTTGGTGCCATATTATTTCTATACTAATCATTTAGTCTTGTGGCTTTCTTGAAGGTACTAGAGGTATTTCATTGCATCCTGCCGACTAAGCACTATGTATTAAGAATTTATGTTTTAGATATTTAAAAGCGAAGAGTTGTTGACCAATCACTGAACATTTAAGTTTTAGATATTAGAAAGTGAAGAGTTGTTGACCAATCACTGAACAGTTAAGTTTAATCTGTTTGATGGCAAAGGGTTATATAAGTAGAATGAGTCCAGCCATTGCGGTTAAATGGTCATGAAGAAGATAAAAGTATTTGCATAGAATTGTAGATGAACTAGATATTCAGTTGGCCTTGCTCTTAATTTTGCTTTATGTTCAATTTTATGTTAATAGTGTGTATGTGTGTGTGTGTGTGTGTGTGTGTGTGTGTGTGTGTTTGTGTGTGTTTGTGTGTGTTTGTGATGTTTCTGACAAGCAGGTGACAGATTGCTATCGGCAGTGACTGACGATATGACGTCATGCACATACGCCTCTTTAGTTTTAATTACTGAGTCGCCCCGGGTTTTCCATAATGTGAATTGACAAATTTAACTACGGTATACGCACAGAGAGAAGGATGGAAAAAGAAGGGAAGATAGTATAGAAAGCTATATATATCGGTGATCTTTGAAATAAATAATGCAGGAAAGAAAATAGCGACCCTTTTTCTGGATTAAACTTGAAGATCATTATTTTAAAGACTGTTTATATCCACCATCTTTCTCTCCCCAAAACAAAGAATGCCTTTACTAACTTCTGACTTGCTTTCTATCACCATTATTTATTATCGCTACTAGTTCGAGGAAATTTCTAAATTTAAATTATCAGGCATCTTTATTCTAATTTGCATGTTATGATTTACATATTTTATACATGCTTCTAATTTATTTAATTAAAACCAATATACTCTTCTTTTGTCGGAGACGATTGAGGGAGCGCCAAAATGCAAAGAAAGCGCAGCTCTGGTTTTCTGGTTTTAATCACTGAGCTTTCAGCGGCCGTCGAGGACTCTAGACGGATTTACGCATTAGCGAGTTCCATCCTGGAAGAGCTTTTGCTTTTCATCTCGAGGCTTGGGCGAGAACAGAGATAGTAGATGGGTTCTGCGTACGCCTGTGGCTGAAACACAACCAGTAGATGAGCTAGCTATACGTGCGTCTGTCTTTGTTGTGCGTTTGTCCTTTCATTAAACACTGATTTGCCTATTCACAGTCAGTTGCTTTTTTAAAAATGACTTTTCTGTTTCCCACGTCCTTTCTTTTGTTTATTTTGGCGTTTTGGTGAAGTTGAGTGGAAAACAAAATTTATTATTGTTAAAAGGTTAAAACAAGATTTGATAAATTGTGACAAGAACCACAATAATAATTGAGGTGAGAAAAAGGTTGCATTTTATTCTAATTTCGTATAAGTTTTACAGAGTTCAAAGTGCACACACACACACACACACACACACCCTTAGTCATCACACTTAATGCACTTCAAAAAGTCTATCGCGTTAGTCATTTATAATGGAACATATTATGCTTTTACAAAGTACCTCTCAAAAAGTTCTTGTTAAGCAGTCAAACCGTTCAGTGCTATGAAATACTGTTCAAGTTGCACTGCCGTTATCGATATTAAAACATAGAGTGCTACAGAAATGTAATACATAGTGTTCAAAGTAAACTGCTATATATAGAAACAGAGTGCTACAGAAATGTAATACATAGTGTTCAAGAAACTGCTATATATAGAAATAGAGTGCTACAGAATGTAATATATACTATTCAAAGTAAACTGTTGTGAAGTGCTATAGCAGTGTTGCGAAATTCTGTTAAAAGTAAACTGCTATATATAGAAACAGAGTATTACATTCAAAGTAAGCTGCTATATATAGAAACATAGAGTGCTACAGCAGTGTTATGAAATACTGCAGTGCACACTCCAATTATATAATTATCGATATATAAACAGAGCACTTCAGAAGTACTGTTCAAAGTGCACTACTATCTTCTGCATATAAAGCCGTACTAAAGTGTATGAAAGTAACTTTCTGGAACGCTATCTGCAAGTTCCGATTTAGAAACATACTGCTCGAAACCAAAATTGGGTCTCTCTCCACATCCTATGTGTTTCAAAGTTAAATACAACGCTATGATTATATTTTTATTTAGCCATTGCTCATATAATTTCAGAAATAACACAGACTTTATGTCAATAGAAAACAGTTGTCTAGGAAAACTTTGTTTACCTTGCCTGCTCTGTCATTAATAAATAGGTTTATATAATATAAAACACATAGGTAAGATGTGCAAAGACGTTTTTATTTTTGCGCGCCATAGATTGTTTATTGGCAGCAATGTTTAACTTGCTGCACAGCAGATATTTTTGCTGTTGTTTGGCTGCTAAACAAACCATGAGCTCGTTCGAACCACTACGAGAGAACTCCTACAAGAGCTCTTCGGAGTTAACGAACCTTGCATTCGTTCGCTCATCGAGAAATGTCGATTACGATGGCTGAGCTTTCCCTGTGCAGATATAATGACACGACATCAGTGTTTAAATTTACGTAAGCCTTGTTACATCGCTACGTTCTGTTATGTTACATAGCTGATTATAATTCTCGTTCAAGACATAATCACAAACCTCATTCTAGTGGACTATTTTAGTTTTCAATGAACTGAATTGAAAACTCTTTAACCTATATTTGTTTAGTGAGTGTCATAAAAACATTGCAATATGCATTCTTCAGTGAAGAGTCTAAAAAAAATTAACCAACACATAATGTAAGCAACTGACCGATTAGTTTTTATATGTTCGTTCGTGTTCACCGCTTGCTCTTGTCTGATATGGCTCGTACAACATACACTGTAGGTAGCAAGCGACACTTTGCTTCCTGTCAACATTCCCTGTACGTAATCAGTTGGACTCGGACTCCAATCGATGGAACCGGTATCCAGCCGACAGCTGTTCGCTGTTGGGTATAAAGTTTCTCAACCAAACGAGGAAAAAAATATTTAAGATAAACACAAACAACCTTATGCAGACTTACAGCTTTTATATAGTTATTATCTTTTGCTTAGAATTTGTCAGTTTTTCGTTGTACATTTATGTTTTGTGTGTGCGTTGATGTTAAGTCTAAGATCTGTGTGCATGTTCGCGCGCGCGCGTGTGTATGTGTGTGCGCGCGCGCGTGTGTAAATATGGTGAACATATGAATGTGTATATTGTTCATATTGTGTATTAAATGTAGTAAAAATATAAATAAAATGATGTGTTGTATATTGATATGCATGACTTTTGGAATCCTAAGTTGAGTTTTTTTTTTGTTGTTTGGCATTAACGATTCAATACTCTCTCTCTCTCTCTCTGATGCAAAGTAGCGCAAGAAAGCGCATTCTACTTTGTCGTGTTGGAGACGTGGCACTCTACGACTGGCATGAGCTTAAGGTTGCTAGCTTCTCGACTGCGCCACGTGACTCGCTCACTCCGATACAGTTTATCCACGTCAACGTTAAGACGACAAAAATACTTTTAAAATGAGACGGGGGGTGGGTGGGTGGGGGGTGGGTGGGTATGTATATTTGTGCTATGTGATCGGACATTCAGCGGTTAGACGCAGAGAAATGATTTCCATTCTTATCCAGCGCCTTCGCGGTGTGTGTGTGTGTGTGTGTGTGTGTGTGTGTGTGTGACATTCACACTGTGCGTCGCCACGTCACGGAGATTTATTGACTGGATGACGTGCATTTACATGGCCGAATGTAAGACAAAAGGTTCAACTTTTGTTCTTTTATTGTTGTTAAAATATTTTTGTCAGTGGTGCAGTCAGCATGTTTATTAAGCAACAGATAGATTTCTGCACCACTATTATAGCGTATATCTGACCAGCATGCAATTTATTTCTCATCCTTTCATTTCGTAACCCTACTAAACTATTTATTTCAGGGCGACGATCTTCAAAACTTCCCAGGACGTTTGAGAAAAAAAGTGGTATATGAGTGCACGTACACAATATGTGACACTTCTCGTCACCCTTCACTCATTATAATTATTATTTATTAATCAATAACACATAAGTAATTACAAGTGAACATCTTATTTTAATAATTCTCACACAAGATCATCATGTACCTCACTTGGCGGATTATAGGGTGTCGTAAATCTCTGCTCTTTACACAATAAGAGAGACGCTTCACTTTCTCATGTTTCTGCTGGTAGAAACTTTTTACTAAGGGGGTAAAAAAAATCCGTCTTTTATTTATAATTAACGAATCCCTTTCAACCCACTTTTACTTTAATATACGTTTTTAATATAGATGCAAGAAGGTTAACAAATTTAACAATAAATTTATTAAATCAATAATCAAATCTACAAATATGAGTGTAATCATAGGAGCATTGACATTTACATCAACAAGGCCGATTTAACGTTAGATACTCAATCAGTTTATCATAGCAACAAAGTCTGTTTCTTAATTATTAGATGGCGGTCCAACTTACCCTTCTAGACTCATTTCACAACTGTTCAAAATCTTTGATACACTCACAATGTACACCGAGAAGAATCGTTTAGAACTTCGTGTGCACTATCCAAGACATCACGTGGAATGTTCCCGAATCTTCATGTGTGTTAGTCAGCACACCATGAGTAAAGTTCAGGAATTCTCGAGACCAAACTCAAACCTCAGTTTCCACCGTTGTTGTTTCTCAAATGGAATTCGAATACAACAACCGGGATCTGATAGAGTACAGTAGTTGTTCTCTGAAGCAGATACAAGGTTACAAAACCAAACAGGCGTGCTTCATTCTGCAAAAGTCAAATTAAGGCAGTGCTAATTTTCAGGCATATTTCATCTCTAAACTCTTTTCTCTCTTATACACATTCTCACCTTACAAATCCTGCAACAATATTTATTAGCCTGATACACAAGCAGCATGAGATATGTAACATTGATCAAAATTCAAAAGTATAATAATGTACAACGTAATCAAATTAGTGAACATAGAAATAATGGTTCAGTTACATAATACATACTCCAAAATCATAGATCTCTAGCAAACACATATATGAAATATTTCTAAGTCCATGCCTTCTTTATCAGTCAGTTAACTTAATTACCATTGCCTTTATTACAAGACTCGAGTTATGTTCAAATTCAAAATGATTAGAATATAGAACTTTCTTCAACAAAATAGCTTTCGGTCCATCCTCAGTGGTTGAAGTTAGTTATGAACAGGTGTGAGACTATTAGTCAAAAACAACTACTCACTTTTTGCATCAACAAGTTCTAGCATTTTCTCCACCTGAGTTGTTTACTCCAACTCTGGCACTTCCAAAAATATCATCATAAGCAGAACCCAGTGGCGGGTCACGTTAACATTGGGAACAGTGTATAATTATTAACTTTAGAAATAGTGATAGGCAAATTTCTTCCATCACTCAATGCAGCAGGATGGTTGTTTGACCAGTAATTATTGACGTTATCAGAGTATTCAGGAAATGTAGTGTGTGTGTGTGTGTGTGTGTATGTATGTAAGACAACTATTACAATATGTAATTGTGAAGAGATGCATCAGTTACATTAGTCTCTAATGTTCCACACTGGTTAAATTGCCTGTGTTTTAAAAAAAAAATGTTTAATAACATAACTTATTTCGCATATTATCTTAGTGTGCTCTAAAACACAGATGCACCACCAGTGAAAGATAATTTATAAATACGTTGCTGATATTAAACTGTTGCACATTGCCTTATTGTAACTGCATAGTTCTATGTTGATGTGTTGCTAACCAGTTTGATTGTGTAGGTTTGTGCTATTGTGTTTCTGGTTAGTGTGATTGTATACTTATGTGTGATTATGCTGTTCGGCTGTGTGATTGCATAGTTCTAGATGATTGTGTTGTTGGTCTGTGGTGCGTATGCTGTCCAATGTGATACATAGCTCTCTGTGGCTTTATTTATGCCTACGTGGTGCACATAGTTCTTTGTGAACATAATGCTGGTCTATATCATGCTCATAGTTCTTTGTGAATATATTGCTGGTCTAATTCATGCACATAGTTCTTTGTGAACATAATGCTGGTCTATATCATGCACATAGTTCTTTGTGAATATATTACTGGTCTATATATCATGTACATAGTTCTTTGTGAACATAATGCTGGCATGTGTAATTAAAAGGTATGTTCACTAAATATATATGGTCTAAGTATATAATTCCTTCCTATAAGGCATTAAATCTATTGTTTGTGGTAATAGTTTACGTCTACGAGGATATTAAGCATCTGACTTCCGAAGCCTTATATACACGCCTGCCGAGACCTTAAATGTGTATAACTTGCAAAGCCTTAAGTACGTGACAACAATACCATTCGCTTGCATCCTGTAACGGAAATGGTGGGAGGGATACAGAGGAATCGACTCATTGAAATTAATTATGCCGTTAGCCCTAATGGCGGGTCTCTCTGCTATTTTACCTTTTCACTAAACTCATTTCTAACATTTTTTTTCCCTTTCTTTAAATGTTTTCGCTTCTTGTCGTCGTGTTCATGTTGTCTTCTTCTCGGACCAGACTCAGATGCTCAAAAAAAAAAACAACAAAAAAAAAAAAACATAGCAGGAGTCATCCATCTGAAGACGGAAAAATTCATTAGTCCTCGGCGGAGAACTTGCTTTTTCTTAATAGCCATGTGGTGGATTTTTGTAACAGCCCTATGATGCGCGATGCTTTTCTTCTTTTTGGTTTCTGGCTTTGTCTACCCCGTGATAACGAAATATTCAGGCATCTTGAGATTTGCCATTTTAACTGCTTCCAAGAGACTTGCTGCAAGCTGGTAACTGCCGCCTGGATTTACATGATAAATGAAAAGAGGTTTTATTCTTGTTTTTATAATAGTGCAGCGCGTTCAGAGATTTTTGCGTCATTAACCGGATGTTCATTTAGATGGATTAGCATCGGACAGACAGATAGATAGGTAGGTAGATAGATAGATAGATAGATAGATAGATAGATAGATAGATAGATAGATAGATAGATAGATAGATAGATAGATAGATAGGAGAAGTTAAATAGGCAGTAATGCAATTAAATAAGCAAAATCATGTTATGCTAAAAGTGGATGTATAGATCTTAAAAGGAAATTCAAGAACAAGAACGGAAGTACTCGAGTTAGCAAGCGCCACTGTCCAAAGGTACAAGGGCTATGCCTCCACGGGAGCTCTCGGAAAAAGCGAAGATTATTTTTTTGCTGATGATGAATATATCGACCAATACCGACTGTTTTCTGAATCGCCATTGTTGTCCGTCTATAGAGCACGGTTGATCCGTGAGTACCTGCGAGCGGCGCCATTACACAATCCGTGCGCTAAACATCACGCCAGTCAGCAGACGACACCACAAGATGATGCACCAACTGCTATAGGAACTGATGACTTCCCAAGTGCCGCCGTTTTCTTGAACAAAAGTAACCGTTAGTGGACTTGGCTTCCATTGCTGGCACACGTCTATTAAGGAGGGCTGGGGTGGGGGGTGTTAAATACACATTTAAAGATGCGTATTGTTAATGGAAGAGTCGTTACGTGCCTAGACAGATGCAGTGTCACGTTCCCATCACTGTATGGAGGACTTCGTAGTTTACAATCTTAGTCACATACTTTTGTAATTTCGTTCTTTACGCACATACTCGTAGGAATTAAACATTTTAATGGTAGGCGTGGGCGTTTAATGAACGATCTCCTGTTACATACGCCGATCCCTAAATTAATAATTTATGGACCTTTGATAGTTCAGTACCGATTTATACACATGCATGTGTTTGTGTTGTATGGATTTCTTTCTTGGGTGAGAGGTTCTCGTAAACACGTTTATAATGGGGAATTTGGCACATTCATTCATTTTTAGTGTGTTATATCAAAGAAATGCTGTCGAAATTCAAATTTAGAGCCATATGTTTATAGTAGATATTTTAATTCATATTTGGAAAAGTGCTTGTTTTAGAGACTGAATTCACATTTCGATATATTTATAGTACAGAGAGAAATTCTTACTTAGATATATGTTTATAATAGATTGAAATTCAAATTTAGAGACATTCTTACAGTGGTAATTTAAATTCAAACACATTCTTTTAGTAGAGATTGAAATTCAATTTTAAAGACCTGATTATAAACAGACTGAAATTAAAAACTAGAGATATATTGCTGGTAGTAGAGATTTTAAATTCAAATTTAGAGAATTCTTAGAGTGGTAATTTAAAATCAAACTTAGAGACACGTTCTTTTAGTAGAGATTGAAATTCAATTTTAAAGGCCTCTGATTATAAACAGATTGAAATTAAAAACTAGAGATATTGCTGGTAGTAGAGTTTTGAAATTTAAATTTAGAGAGACATCTCTGACAGTAGAGTTAATTATTGTGGGCTTCTTTTATTCATTTATATATAAAAGGCACTCTCATTGCTAGGACATTATGCAATGAATCTCCCTTTCCTTTATTTCTTTTGTCAGTTGGTTCAACGGATTTGTACTTGGAAAAGGTCAAAGAGCCAATGCATTATAGTATCGGACTTGCATAGAAAGAAAATGACGTGCACATTTAAATATTAATGAACATGAGTGAACCTTTTGAGATCAAAAAAACTTTTGGAAAAGATGAACAAGAGAAGGGAGAGGAGAATGCCTGCTCATGAAGTTGACTGTTTAGGCTCAGTTTGTTTCTAGGCTATTGGCCTACTGGTTGACTGTTGACAGGCTTATTGTTCCCTGTTGTCTGTTGATTGGTTGATACATGACTGGCGATGTTCTTAGTGGCTGCAGCCGTTATGTTTTGAGTCCTTTATCTATTTGCTTATTAATCTTTTCTTTCAAATCGCCGCAAAATTCGGGGCATTCCTTAGATTCAAGGGCAATTCTTTCAGTCGTGATCTTCAATGTTTCCGAATCTCGTTATCCAGTATTTTGCCAATCGTGTAATCACGTTAATCTCTGACACTGTTTAATTGACCACCTTCGACACCACGTGATTAATTGAATATCTGAAATTATGTCATTGGTTTCAATTTGCTCTGCACTTCTGCACATCGCTGGGACTAGCACGCGGGTGATTTGTCCCAGACGTTAAAGAACGTTGCATCTAAACGACACAAATCAGTCTAAAGAATTTTCTTTAGTAGCATTAGTGTGTCAGTCTTGAAGAAGACAATGGAACGGAAAGGGTAATCTGTTTATGTTGGGGTGTTGAACCCAAATACAAGTTAAATAATATCTGCCCCAACAACCTGTGATCTATGGCTGTTTACTCTACAGGAAATGTTCCTGATTTAATTGCTGCTATCTGAGCAGACGGAGATAAAAAAATTCTTTATCGCATAAATCATCGGATCTTTGACAAGCTCCTGTTAAATTATGAGATTTCTTTTTTTGTTGTTGTATATTTGGCCTGTTATCGTTATATCGATTATATAAACGGTAGGACCAGGTAAGGTTGTTTTTGTTTTTATTTCTGTCGATAAAGCGTTTGTTTTGGTTTTTTTTTCCAGGAAACATCGGTGGTGTGTCAAATCCATTTTCTTCTTCCTTCTTTTTCTCGACTTATTTTAGAAATCATTTTATTTGTCATCACACCAGCAATTGTTGTCCTTACTTTTAGATGTTGTATATAATAAGCAAATGTTTGCAAGACAAATGTAATCGTTTGCTTAAATAGCTTATACTGAAGTCTTGATCGCTATAATTTAGCATTCTTTAACAGATACTTGTCGATAGCGCAATAAGGTGAAGTGGATAGAAAGTGGAAAAAATATATCATTTCAAAGATCTATTGCATTTGTGCTTTGACAGAGTTCCCCGCCCTGAATATAAAAATAGATATTGAAACGTCATCTTCGTCTGCTTCGAGTGACGGAGGCAGCTAATGTGGATATTGTTTTCCAGCTTCCTCAGTTCCGATCAAGGAAACAAAAACGATTTATGTTTCCATCTGAAGACGTTTAGTTATTTTTTGAATTGTTAAAGAATTAACCTTGACCGGATGCTTTCTATCATCGCTGGATGTCTTTGTCGATGAGGCGTGTGCTTTCTCGACAATGACGCACCTCTAGACGCTGTGTGTAGTAATGCGTGGTGCTTTTTTCATTGATAATTTTCCCGAACGACCCCGATGATAAGTGTTTATTCTGCATTTCTCACTTGATCTCAAAAGTACTTGGAGAGAAAGAAAAATGCAGTGTTACGTACATGTGTGAGTGCAATCGTATGAATAGTTATTGTGTCATGTATGACACTTTTCTTATTTCAAAGAGTTACCATTAGTCGGGAGAGTTGTGCAGGCAAACAACGTTATTCAGTCTTTTGTTAATTGGTAAATATATATGACCAATGTGGCGGTGACTGGTGGTAATGGTATGTGCGAGGCGTGAGGAATTTTCATCGTAATGAAAGTGTTACTGTGTGTAAATGTAATGTGAAGTTTCCCTCGTTTTAATCCGTGTGTGTGATTATAAATACCTGCTCCCTATTCATATAAATTGTACTCTATAGCTAATGTACATTCTATATACCTAACAATACTTCCACAAAAGGTAATATTTTTGATGACTTAATAAGGTACATTCTATAATATTTGTTCTTGCACGAAAGTAATATCTTTGGTGATTTAATAAACTAATGGTGAATGAAAAAATGCTCAGTATGCATGACACATGCAAGTCGGTCGTAAAACATACGCCCATGGTGCTAGAGTCAGCCATGCGGATCGTCTAGGTGTTTGTTTTTAAGTGAGAGGCGTCGAGTTCGAAATAGAAATTAGTAACAAGTCCTCTCCACTCCCACTGCCGATTGTATTGTACGCAAGGCCGATTTCGAACAATAACAGGAAATAGAAATCAGTAGTTCTCGACCCTGCTGATTTTATTCTACGCAGGTTAAAGCAAACGATCTTTACGAGTTTTTAACGGGTATCCTGGGTGGCACGAAACACCCAAGAGACACATCCGTAAGCCTGATTTCCTGCTGATGAACAGCGTGGGTAAAGAGTGTGGATACAACTAAATTCCACATTGCCTGGTGTCCACATTTTCTTTCTAAACACGTACGAGATTAATGCCCTGCGCAAAAGGTTAATGCGTTACTGCAAAATGTTAATACAATACTGCAAAAGATGAGTGCAAAACTTCAAAATACTCATATTATGCTGCTGAAAATAAGTGTCCTACAAGGAGATAGTATTTCCTGTAGGCCAGCTGCGGATTCCTTACATGGAAGGTTAGCAGGTTAGTCTAGCAATGTAAATGCCAGTGCAGCGCTGGGAAGGTTAGTGGAGCACTATTAAATGCCAGTGCAGCTCTGCCTATGGTTAGTGGAGCACTCTGAAATGCCAGTGCAGCGCTGCCTATGGTGACTGGAGCACTCTTAAATGTCAGTGCTGTACTGCCGATGATTAGGATATCCATCACTTTTAAATACTAGTTACAGTATTGTAGATGGATTTTACCTATGCAGAAAATTAATACACTGCTTTAAGTTAGTGCTCTTCTATAGAAGGTTCATGCAAATGTGTAAAAGCCTTGGAGCATTGTTGCAAATTTCATATTGTGTAAATTTGGGGCACTGTTGCAAAATTCATACTGTGTAAATTTGGAGCATTGTTGCAAAATTCAGTACAGTACGTACGAAGGATGGTGAAATAATATCGACAGTGAATACAATAACGGTTTGCAAACAATAAAAAAATCCTGTGTATTATTTTTTTTTAAAGAAGAAAATTAGAACGTAGGTCGATTGTCAATGTTTTTCTCATCATTCATTTTATCAACAGCACAAGTACCATTCCTCATTCAACCTAAATAAACCATAACTGCAGCGAATCCCACCCACCCCTACCTCACCCATTTTGTGACCAGGACTTTGCTTAATTAACATCATTGAGCTTGTGGCTGATTGCACGCTCCAGGCCCGTTTTGCATGCGTTGCGGGCGTATTCGAGGTACATTAGAATCCGGGGCCCTAAACGAAGATTTGAACGGTTAATTAACCTGTAATCAGGAAAAAGTACAATAGCACAGATCACATTCTCATCACCGACGCAGGACACCGACAGCGTAGCGGCACCCAGGGCCACCACCCCAGTTGTCTCAGCAAGCCGGCGACCGTTAAACTTCCATAAAGGGAGGCGAACAGCAACAACCTTGACTTTAGGACGGTCATATATCAGTATGATACTCTGTCATAAATGTCGAATCATGACGTCCTTTATTATGTTGCAAGTCAAACTGGCCAAATTCCCATAATGCGCGAGTCATCCTTTTTGGCCGTTTAGAAATCCGCTCTCTTGTGATCGTAAAGGTTTACGGACAACCGTGCTAAAGTTTAGTGTGCAGGCAAGTCAGTGAAGAAAGTGGACGAAATGGAATGTAAATGGCGCGAAGAGAGGGGTGTGAAAATTTTACTTCCCCCAACAATGACAATAAAATGTATGCTCAGTTTAGGCGATGGTGTTGTAAAGGCTAGATTACACGCGTCACGCGAAACACTATCTTTTTCGTAGTGGAGGCCAGACCATAACCGGACGTCCCCGCGTCCAGAAGTAGCCTTTTTGTGTGTTTACATTACCAAAATGGTTGCGGATACAAGTCATAACGAACAGGATTGGAGCTTTATATGACCTGATTATTGCCATGAAAACTTCAGCACGTAATGTGTCCCATACACAGAGGCAGCGACAAATGAACACAAAACGTATTGTAAGCAATGTTACAACAGCTTTTCAATGGCATGTTACTGAGAAATGGTAGTGGTAGTGGTGGTGGTGGGCAACCTTTTACATTTTATGCCTGGAGTGGATATGGTCTCACTTCTAGCTGAAGAATTATCACTAAACTTGTAAACCTTTAGAAATGGTTTGTTCTGGAATACTCTTTACATGCTCCATTATCCAATTGCTGGCTCCCAAACTCCAACTCCCCTCTCTCTTAAACACACACACACGTACATACACAAACATTTACTCTCCTATACGCACACACACACACACACACACACACACACTGCGAATTCAGTCGCTCGCCCACATACGCGTACACATAACAACTATTCTGATGTAGACGATATATTTAATTACTTAAATGTGGGGGGAAAAACAACAGTGGCTCGTTTGTGCTTCTTTATAGCCATTTATACCCAGGTGAATGAAACGTATTTCTAAATAGCAATCTTTGTTGAAATCAGCTGAGGACAACAACCTTTGGTGTGGTAAAACTTCGATCGTTATTACACTGATCATTGGTTCCCGAGGTAAGAGTGGCTTATCCCCGCCAATGTCCGGCTCATGACGTTTGCGACTCGCACACGTGTATAGCGTTGATTGAGGAGCGACAGGTGGTGTTTAACAATTTAGTTGTTTTAATATGGCTCCATGCCGAGATACATACACTGCAGTCATAACGTGCGGTGTTATCTGCATTTTCCTCCACTCTCACTTACTAATGACTCCGTGGGTTTCAGTTTTGAATAAAAAACCACCTTGTTTTTCCGTTCAATGTTAATCACTTATTGCCTATGTTCATGTATGAACCACTGTCTCTTACCAGTCTCCCGTTCTATTTTACTTTTTAAGTTAAGAAATGACTCCAGGTAGATACTGTTATAACGTGACGTCATTAGATGAACCTTATGTTCACTAGGCAAGAGGACGAGATAAAGTATGGTGCATTGGCTAACCGAAGACATACAGCGCGACACACCGGGCAGTTAGATTGGTTAAGTCTGATGTTGTAACCGGCATGGTTGGATTATATATCGGTTGAGCTATGGCATATTAACAGTGTAAGGTAGGGGTGGGGGTAACATTCGATTCATGCAAGAGGAAGACTGACTGAAGCTGTGATTGACCAAGAATGCGAGACTTTTGCATGGCTGGGGTAGTTGTGTTTTCACTTGCTCACCAATTTCGCCAGATGATGTGGATTTGGGTTGTAATTTACTCAAGAGTATGTGGTTGTCTGTGTTGTACGTAGTTCGCATTTGTTTCAGTCTTGACCTTGGAATGTTTTTTTATGTTTAAACACAAATTAACACTATTTCAAAAGATAAACTTGTTTTCAACAACATGTCAGATCACAAAAATATCCACACAATGGTATGAAAGTGTCAGATCACAAAAATATCCACACAGTGGTATGAAAGTGTCAGATCACAAAAATATCCACACAGTGGTATGAAAGTGTCAGATCACAAAAATATCCACACAGTGGTATGAAAGTGTCAGATCACAAAAATATCCACACAGTGGTATGAAAGTGTCAGATCACAAAAATATCCACACAGTGGTATGAAAGTGTCAGATCACAAAAATATCCACACAGTGGTATGAAAGTGTCAGATCACAAAAATATCCACACAGTGGTATGAAAGTGTCAGATCACAAAAATATCCACACAGTGGTATGAAAGTGTCAGATCACAAAAATATCCACACAGTGGTATGAAAGTGTCGCGTAGGAATATGTAGCCAGACGAAACCGGGGCGTGGTGTTTAGGCGTAGCAATCATATAAAACTAAAACAAATTCATCTCCCTCCCCACGCAAAATTGGCGCAAACCGGAAGCGCTCCCCAAATTCATCAACACTTCCACAACCACACTAGATAGGCCGCGAGGACAGGCATGTACCGCGCCTTGCATGTGATGCACCGACGAAAGAAACTTTCAAAATGTAAGATGTTGTGCTTATTTTTTTCTCTCTCTCCATTACTCTTTTAGATATACCCAAACTACACCATCTCAAGGGGAGATAAAACGCTACATTTCGTCTTCCCCTAATTTTAAAGGCCATAGCAGCAGGATCCTGAACGTAAAATGCGCGATAAATTCTGGGACGGAATAACTGGTTGCATTATTTACTTTCGATGAAGGGAAAGAACTGAGGCAAATAAATCTGTCTCATTCTCAAGCCCTTGGGGATGGTTTGATATGATCATTTACTAGATTAATGCCAGCATTAATCCACTGCCACTTGTTTTAGACACTTTAGAGAGACCAACAAATCGAGCAGGGCCGATACCTCTTGAAAACCTCCTTACACCTGAAATCTGCTTCACTAGGCGGGCGGTGTATGTGCCGGAGTTATGTTTCCTAATTCACATCCTGAAGAACGCAATAAATGACAGAAGAGGGGAAGGAAACAGAAGAGACAATTTGTGAGAGTTCCAGTGCCCCGTGACTAGGAAAGTGAGTGTACTTCCGCTACGCTTACGATTTAATGGTTCAGAACCCGTGAGAGTAATTTATTTAATGTGGTGTGGATATGATTGTGATTTCTAAGCTCTGTGTATGGATAGCACCTTCTGCATGAATATTCGCGTGTAACAAACATATAATTTACTTTCTTCATTGGCGGAGGGATTGAAGAAAAACTAATATATGAAAGTGCTAATAAGTTATATCTGGAAAGAAGGTTAGTTTCTTCAAAGTTTCGTGTGAATTGGTTTGTGGTATTGTTTGTAAGAATGAGATTGGTAATTGATTGTTCGTCGTATCGTGCAGATAAGACAGTAATTTCGCAATTGCTTTTATAGTGTAGAATGTTAATCTTGTCTTTAAATTTTAATGTCATTGTGTTTTGATCGGCTGTTGTTACGTATACCTCCGAGTGCAAAATATTTAATGTCCTGTTACTATACGTCACTAGATTAGAAATATTATCTTATTATTAACATTGCGTCATCTGCATGTTTGCTACATAACTGTTGTATGCACTTGGTTCTCTAATGCCTTAATAAGACTGAAAACACAAGGAAGCATTCTGAAAACTGAAGCAGGCGCCACTTGTAATATATTAAATATACCAGTGTGTGTGTGTTTATTGTTCACACGACAAAGCTTGTTTGTGAATGTTCATTGAAAAAAATTATCACCTGCTCTAAATGAAGTCCCGTTAGACATTTCTTTTTCTCTATCTGGTAAAATGTACTGTGTGATTGATGAATGACAAATATTGACATTGACCTTACCACGTCATTTTGTACGCCTGTCTGGGTTTATGTTTGATTTGTGTACATCGCGAACTTCTATTACAAATGGATGTAATGAAGGGAAAATAGTACGGGGAGCTTGCGTTTTGCTTTCACGTTACAATATGTGAATTCCTCGATTTTATTTGCACGTTAACACTTTGTGAATTTCTCGTTTTTCCTTACATGTTATAGTCTGTGTAATCCTCGAATTTATTAGCACATTACACTCCGTGAATTCCTCAATTTTTGTTAAATAAGCCCGTTACAGTCTGTAAATTCTCCGTTTTCAAACACGCGTTGTACACTGTGGCTGTTTCCTTATTTACAAGTTAGACAAGAAATCGTCGCTTTTGTTCACACTCTATGAAAGTCGGATAAAAAAACATATCAGACGGTTTACTTGACCGGAACTCAAATATTTTTATCGGTATATGCGTTGGTCAATTAGATGTTATGCTCCCTTCTTCAGTTTGTCTGTTTGTTCGCGTTTTTTTGTTGTTACTTTCTTCACTTCGTCATTGTGTTGTTATTATTGATTAAGCTCAGTGAGTCGGTTTGTTTCTTTGTTCAGTTCCTGGTGGAAATTAAAGAAGGCCGCGAAATCGGCAAAAATTATTCTCTGATGGCCGATGCCATGCTGGTAATACCTGATTCGAGGGTCGTGCGAGGAAAGTGTAGGTGGGTAAAGAGTGGGGGGAATCCAGCAACACCAAACAACACAATGTCAACGCTTACTTATTGATCTGTTCTTACAGGTAATTTGCACAAACCCAGGCCACGTGTGTCAACCATTGATGTGCGCTGCAGCCCTGTCATGTCAGATAGCGGCGGATGATTCAAATTACAGATAACTAATAAAGGGGCGGTAACTGGGTCTTGGCTTCGGTAGGAATGGAGAGAAGCCCAGATAGGTCGGTCAACCTCACTATAGTGAAATGCGAAAAATTAAGCAGTTTCTATGGCGTTCTGCCAGCCGTTTAAGGTGTATATGGTGACATACGTCTGTCACAACCCCAATGAATTGACTGCATCAACAATCGACAATTATTTTTGCGAATCATAACGCCTAATCGTCCATCATTTACCTGCAGCGAAACATAAATATTTCTAATTAATACGCCTAGGCATTTGTTAGTATGAACTCAGGGATTATGATTCTTAAGCGAATTTCACTATGTTAACAATGACGTCAAGAGATATGTGAAAGCTCTCTTTCGGTTTATTATACTCAATCACTTCTCCAAAGTAAAGGTAGTACGGTGCTGCCAGTCACACTTCCGGTAATGCATTTCACATGGATGTATGGTAGCTGCCAATCACGGCACCTGTCACGAATGGGTGACACTTGTAAACAAGGGCTGCAACTTCTCTTTCACATGTAACTCAACTTTCGGGTTAGGTCATACTGAGCTCTGGTTAACGTTCGGGTTAGGTCATACTGAGCTCTGGTTAACGTTCGGGTTAGGTCATACTGAGCTCTGGTTAACACACAATTCGTGAGTCAATGTCACTACAACAGCAAAACCTCAAACCATACAGTGTGCACTTCTGTTGTACACCAGGACCCTTAAATACAAAAGGTTGACCAGCCCTTAAGATCCTTTTTCAGAACTAAGTAGATTTATATTTAAAGATATCTGAGTAAAAGTCGACATTAAAATATTACAAAATTCAGTATAAAAATACAACTTGCTTTCATTCAGTCACTCATTTACTTCTTTAAAAGGTTCCTAATCACATTTCCCCCAGCCATTCCAGTGACACTAATTTTTTTGATAGTATATGTAATGGTCAATAGCACCAAAGGTTTCTATGCACACACACCCAACACTACAAAAATATATAATTTTAATCTTGCCTACGTAATTGACTGTCTTGGTACAAGGTCAGCCAGGTTCTCACGCTACATTCCTCTCCTGTACCAAACGTTTTGATTTACGCCCACACAATCCACGCAACCTCCATCCCTCTCAACTCTTTCCCTCTTTTCCCAGGAAGTCTGTACTTCCAACTAAGGACACGTTCACAATGACGTCTTTAATTTATCATTTACTTGAATTTGGAATTATAATTCCAAATGAAACTCCTTTCATGACAAACTATGTAACACTTATATATAATGACACATTTCATGTACGTAAAATTACTATTAATACAACTGGATGACACTTATATTCTGACACATTTCAAGTGTCGAAATTGCCAATGAAACAGTTGGAATGTAACGCGTAAGTGAAGTCATCTAACATGAAAGAATGACTAATGGAGTGAATTGCTGTCAAATATCCTCAGAGCTAATTTCCTCATTGTTATTGTCGATATTTTGTCTCTTTACACAATGCCTTGTTTTGCGTCGTTTGTCAATGGGATTTTTGATTCATTAGTCAACGGAATATTTGCTTTATTTGGTACATGTTTGACTCGTTAGCTATGGAATGTTTTACTTCATTTGTTAGTGGATATATTGAGTCATTAACCATGGAATGCTTTGCTTCATTTATTAGTGGATATATTGAGTCATTAACCATGGAATGCTTCGCCCAATTTTCATTGTTTTTGGTACTTCCACTTATTATTCATAGAATATCTTGCCTTTCTTCAGGTATGTTCGCTTATTATCCCGTATTAAATATAAGCGATTTACTTTATTTGTCTGATATTTTGACTGATGAGGAAGATTCTTGGTTGTCAGCTTGTCCCTTTAAGGCAATCAAATTGGCTCCTTTATAGCTATTTTATGTCTTTTAAAACACTAGCAAAGACCTAAAAGATAAAAGATCGTTGCATACATTTAATAAAATGTTCAAAGTGTTTGATATATACGTTTACTGACTGGTTGGACACTTGTGCTGGAGTATGAATTATTTCCCTTTGTTAGGAGATCAAGAAACACTCCTCATTATCCTAAAGTGTTCTTTTTTTAAGCTGTACCTCAGTAGCTGGTGTGTTTTATAGTAGTCTTTAAGCATTTTGCCTCAGTGTCTTTTGACTGTTTTGCAGCAGTTGAGAGCTTTGCCAGCATCCAAAGCACCTTAAAGTCTTGTGTGTTGTTTTTAATCGCTGAGTTTGGAAATGATTACAGTTGATTTGATCCATTCTCTTTACGGAACAAACTGTCATAGAAACAGAGAATGAGAAAAACGAAATATGGCCCATTTCTTTTTTTTTTAAATTTATTTTTTGTTCAAAATTATCTTTCTTTCTAAGTATTGAAGAAAGGAACGTAAATTGCAATAAATAGCTAGACAGTGGACACCAGTGGCAGAGAAAGGCTGGAAATAATGGGGAGTTTATGAGAAAAAGTGTGTTTAGTTACTTTAATTATTCATACAAGATAATGCTGCCTTCTTTTTTTTCTTTCTTTTAACCTCGAGACATTACTAGCAACGTATGTTCTGGACGGTGCTCGCGCATTTCGTGTGTGCATAAGAAGTCATTTGTATGTGTGTGACTGTGTGTAAGAATAGTTATTGTGTTAGAGGATTGTGTCTGTGTGAGTCTTTTTGTATCCGCAGCGCTAAATGTTAAAGGGCTGATGATGTGTCTTCTTGTATCCTGCTCGCAGCACCATTTGTACAAAATTCACAAAACGAGACACACAGGTTCTTTGTAATAGTGATCGTTTTATTTTTATAAAATGCCGTCTCTGAACTGTCGGAACCAGGACATGTCGCACGACAAATGTCCTAGTCCATGGCACAGTTCTTTTATAATGCATATTTTTTATAATACGGACAAGTTCATTAACACCACAATAATAATGATAACATCTCCTACTCTAACCTCTAGTTAAATAAAAGTTTTTCACCAACTCTGTGCATAGTTCTTATTCTTCTGTCTCCACACTACACTATAAGTCTATTCACAATCTAACCTAAACTACCCACCCGTATTCTGAAAGTGCGGACGTCCACGAAAACCCATAAAGGCAGGAGGGGCAATTCAGACTAAAAGACCACTAAAAATAGTTACTGTTTCCTCATTTGCTTTTAATTGTCACTTGCAATTAAATGCCTAAGAGGTATATATAGAATCAAATATGTAATGAACCTACCTTGATTATTATGGTTTAACATATAACTCTTGACTCTTTCCTACTATATAATCTAAAGAATTAGACCTAACATAAATAAAATATGTGTTGATGTGATGGGCTGGTGAAAAGAACATTCTCGCACATATGAATTGTAAAATATACAAATACCATAGCAATATTCATCATATAAATTCAGTTATAAAATATAGACAATTTCCATTCTAAATATCTAAACTGTTAATACAGTTAACAAGTATATCAAACAGCATAAACTGATAAAAGTGTATATCCTCGCTCTGTACATTAGCTAACAAGTACATCAAACAGCATATACTGATAAAAGTGTATATCCTCGCACTGTACATTAGCTAACAAATACATCAAACAGCATATACTGATAAAGTGTATATCCTCGCACTGTACATTAGCTAACAAATACATCAAACAGCATATACTGATAAAAGTGTATATCTTCGCACTGTACATTAGCTAACAAGTACATCAAACAGCATATACTGATAAAAGTGTATATCCTCGCACTGTACATTAGCTAACAAGTACATCAAACAGCATATACTGATAGTGTATATCTTCGCATTGTACATTAGCTAACATGGACACAAGGTACAGAGCACCGTATGGCCAAAAGGCAAACTCCCCGACCTAAAGCTGTAAATCTAGTCACCAGTGCCAACAGTCAGATTCCAGGAATGGGCCATGCAAGCCCGCAGACTGTAGTGAACACATACAAACTACTACATTAAACTCACGGGTGCTACTATTTATATATGTGTCACTAAGTGTGTAAGAATAGTCATTTGTGTATATGTGACTGGGAGTGTGTGTTTGTATATATTTAGTTATTTGTATAGGTGCGTTTATATAGCCATTTGCCTATTTTTGTAAATGTGTTTGTATATGGTTATTTGTATATGTGTGTATGTATACAGTTATTTGCATATATTTTGTAAGTCATTTATAAATTTTTGTATATAGTGATTTCTGTATGTGTGTATATGAATGGTCATTTGTACGTGTGGTGTGGTGTGTGTATGTGCGATTTCGTGCGTCTCTTTGACTCTCTCTATATCTGTGTGCGTGTGTTTGTGAAAATACTTAAATCTAACAAAGACATGTTCTTTATTTTAATAGTATGTGGGTATATGCATTGATTGGTAGAGTTGGGTAAGTAAACAAGTCATGCGTATTTGCGTGTATGTCTTGCACAAACGTGTCATCCCTACAGTGTATTCTTTATCAGTCACATTCACATTCACACTACAACTGTTCTACTCACTACACTGCACTACACAATATTCTACACAACCTCACACAATACTGTAAACACTGCTGCATACATATATCAATACTTTAGTATTGAAACTAGAAAACAAAAATGGAGCACATTCGATATCCTTACCCGTCCCATGCCGTTCCCTTCTAGATATCGTTCACATCTAGACACCATTCACTTCTACTTCTGTTCACATCTAGAACCTTTAGCTTCTAGCTACTGTTCACATCTTTCGTTACTGGGTACTGTTAATTCTGCATACATTTCAGTGCTGTTCATCTGTAAGTATTGCTCAGTGTTAAGTATTGTTCAATTGTAGCTACTGTTCAACACTGTTCCAACAGTAGACCTTGTCATCTTTCTAGACCTTGTCATCACTCTAGTCTAGACCTTGTCATCACTCCTTTCGGCCTTGAGTAATTGCCATGAATCTACGCTCCTCTGTTCAACGATCCCACAAATCGGAATTTTACACTCCATTTTATGAACGAGTTATTAAGTTTTCTTTTTTTCAAAGAAGCCATATAACTACAATTTCAAACGCACATAGAACGACTCATAAAGGCATACTTCCGCACTTCATTGTTTTTTATTGACTCGCACAACAGTATATTGTTTTATGTCTGACTGGATTTCTGTTAAAATTGTAGGAGTGTTCGTCTCAGGTCGTCGTTTTAACCTCCCGATTCCTATGTTCTTGTGTGTTGTGTCACATGAGTTTAATGGGGGTATTAAATTAATTTCCAGCCTCTCTCTCTACTCAACACCCCTAAAACCAAAAGTTTCATAGACATGAAGTAAATTTATGCTTACCCATTATTTTGTTGTTTTATGGTTGTTCTCATAAGATATTTTAAATTGTATTTGTCGATTATACAGACCCTCTGTATAGTTTCAAGTGATTGTTGTTTTCATGAAAACTGAAAGCATAAACTGGACTTTTCATTATTATTTTTTTATTGCTGTGTGCTTGCAATGTTTACTAAAATCGGACTATATCTAATTATTTTCATTGCAATGTTTAACCAAATCGAACTATCCAAATATTCTGCTTGCAATGTGTGATGCCAACGCCACCTAGTTAATAGTTATTATTATTTATTAATTAATTATCCATAAACATAAGTGATGAGAATCTTAATTTATGTTATTAATAATTCTCCAGCAGACACCACTCGTCTCTCGCTTTTGGCGGATATGCGAGCACTGTAAACGTTTTCTCTCTTCCACAACATTAAAGACAAACTTTTACCATCACACTATTTCCGTAGGTGGAAAACTTCTTACTAAAGGAGAAGATAAATCCATCTTTTAATCTATATTTAGCGAGCCCACATCCGCCCACTTTCTTTTCCAACATAAGGTTATAAATATGTATAAGACAGTCAATATATTTCACAATAAATTTATTAAATCAATAATCAAATATACATATAACAAATACAATGAAAAAGAATACGTGGCATCAATAAATCCCTGAAACCACGTTCAGATAATTTTAATCTCTATACAGTCTTATATCATAACACATTTCAATAGATTAGTGTCAATATCACAAGATACATCTTATCAGAGAACAGAAATGAGTTATTAGAGATAAGTAATAATAGTTTCTATGGAACCTTGTTTGGCAAAGTTGCAATAGTCTTTTTGCATGCCTTTCATAACACAGCTACAAGTTTATAATTTACATTATTACTGCCAATTCCACATGCTTCCCCTCTCACCTTGTAGAATACTGATATGTTATTCTCTCAAGGCTAACCTGGATGTTCCATCACTGTATTAGCTCCCTCAAGCAAAACAACAATTGTAGCAATTTCCTGTACCTTTCTTGTGCCAAAAATTACTTAAAGTAGTCAGCATACTTTGCTACCATACATCAACGGAGTGCAGTGTATTCCTTATACTTACACACTGCAGTTTATACTTCTTTCCTGTACCATGGTCGTAGCGATTTATAATCAGCAAACCAGAAGATTCCAATAAACCAAAGAATGGCTGCTTTTTCCATGTAAAATATAATCAGTTAACAAATGCAAACTTTCCAGTGTACTCATTTTTAACTCCTTTCTTGCATTCAAGTCTTCACTTACAGTTTCCTGCAATAGTATTTATTAGACCGATACATGCACACAGTATAATAGTTTATGAGCAGGTTTACTGGAAACGTCAAGTTTTAGCATACTACACATGAGCATCTTATTTTACAATTTGTAAAATACATCTCTACGTAAGCGTAAACATTAGGGAACGACTAGTAGAGGTCACATTGTATTAGCGCAAGTGTCCAGAATGCGATATAGTATGGAATTCTTTCATTTTGCAAATAGTACTCGACTACAAGGACGATACATGTAAAGGGCTGATGTGTATTACGTTTAAAAATGTTTTCCTCGCGAAATAGTCCACTACTCACAATAGTCCTCAACCGATCTTTGTCTATATCGATTAACGCAGTCACTGAATACAATCGATCTCTGGCTATATCGACGGTACAATAGATACAGCTTGCACACAATCATTCGCTAATTATCGATTCTTACAATGGCAGTATGAGTGGGCTGCATTACATAAGAAAATTCTCTTTTCAGTGCATTTGCATGTTCACTTAGCATGAGAATTTGCTTACGTAACTACTGCCTAATTAGACTGTCAGTTTATAGAAACAGACCTATCTTTTTGGTGTGTGTGAAAATAACATCATTTATTCCAGTTTTGAGAGACACACTTATTTTCTCCAGTGTAGGCAAAAAGACACTCAATTAGGTATTCCACTGCTTCTGTGAAAAGCAGCACGCTTTTTTTCCATAAGTGGGTGGGAAGGCATATTGCGTACTTTCTAAAGTTACGCGGTCACTTGAGCATGTATTATATTGTTGGTTTCAAAAGACGCACACCCGTTCTCCATAAATCGGTGGCAAGACACGCGACACGTTCAATATTTATTCCATTGCTAGTTTGAAAAGACGTGTACCTCCCCCTTGTATTGGTGCCAAAACCTACAGCGTTGCTGTTGTTAGGGATAGGGGTATGGATCCATGCTCTTCATTTCTTCTGTTGTTGGAGGAAATCACCACTAAATGTACTCCATTTTTTCCTGTGGAAAAAGTATACTACCATTGTTCTGTTGTTAATTAACACTATGCTTACCCTATTATAGTATGAACAGATAGAACTATACTTAACCCATTATTATGCATATTCCATGACAGGCTAAAGAGACACTACTCTATTTTTTGTAAACAATAATAAACATGATCTCTATTAGTGAATGAAGAGATATACATTTACTCCGTTTTTGATAAACAATATTAACAATTTCTCTATTAGTGAGTGAAAAATCACTCTACATTTACTCCATTACTAATATTTAATACACATTAATTTTACGGTAGGCGAAAAGTGTGTTCGTTTATGGTTGAGTAAAAAACCATTACGTTTGCTCCTTGTCGAATAACAACTCATTGTACGTAGAATGACGTAGGGCCTACTCATGGCGCGCTAGAAAGAAATGACACATTATACTTACTCATGGCGTGCTACAAAGAAATGACACATTATACTTACTCATGGCGGGCTAGAAAGAAATGACACATTATACATACTCATGGCGCGCTAGAAAGAAATGACACATTATACTTACTCATGGCGCCCTAGAAAGAAATGACACATTATACTTACTCATGGCGCGCTAGAAAGAAATCACACATTATATATACTTACACAATTCGCTCTTGGAAACGTACGTATAACATCAAATTGCTCTCTCCTTGTAGAACCAAATTATTCTAATAGTGAGGAGAGAAAATGCTAATAAAATCAAGACTGCAAAGGGGAGGTAATTAGCACCAGAAAGATAAGTCCATTTTATTCGGCTGTCTTGACATCACGGCAGCCTACTTAACTCGTTCATCGTCAGACTGTATCACTGGTGTTGACGTGAGGAGTAGTGCGCCCTTTGATAAGCGCTCTTTGGTTTGTGAGACTTCAAATGTGTGCATCGACATGGTTTCTTTCTTTTTTTGTTGATATCGTGAGTGTCCTTTGTAGATTTATAAACATAGTACTATATAAGTTACAGTCAGTTTACTTCACTGCACATTATTGCTAATAATAAGAAATAATAGTAGTTGTGGTTGTTATAATTTATGGAGGGGTGGTAAATTAATATAGAAGTTTGAATATGAATATTTTGCAATTCTGCAAACAGCTGTCTAAATTGTCACATTTTTCCCCCCTGAACACACTAAAGAATTTCAGCATCAATACATTTAAAAAAAAAATTATAACTAGACAAGTCTTCTACCTGCCCACCGTCCTACGTTTCTTTGAATGTTTAGTGCCTCCTGCGTGGGAGGAGGGGGTCGAAAACAAAACAAACAATTTCAGCAATGTGCCTGGTCCCACGATACCTCATCATCAAAGTAAGGTAGACCCCAGTGATTTAACGTTTTGATAGAACAATTGTGATTGTTTACACTACAGTCGACAGTGCTTTTAAATGGCGTGGCATTTAACTTGGCCCTCACGTGACCTGCTCTCACTGCACGTGCACTTTGTACCCGAGTATCGGCATGCCAGTGAACACCAGACGATAACAGGCACAAGTGCCGCAAATCAGTAGAGTGCAAACGAATCACCCGATACGACTGATAGCACCAACTTGAGCTTGCAGTACTTTATTTGAAGTAATCTTGGCGTGCGTTATCGCCCCTTGATGTGAGTCATCAGTTGTTCATACGAATTCCCCAACCCCAAGAAAAAAATTAAAAACTAACAATGTCGGACTGTAAATTTGAATTTGGTATTACAATATATTCGGGAAACAAAAAAAGAGGTTTTCACTTTTCAAAGATGCCCCACGTGACTTACATCACAGCAAGCTGCTGATGCTGCTGCACTATCTCTAACACTACATATTTTGGGTCTCTCATATAAACCTGATTTGTCATTGTCCACCACTAAGACGAATCAGACACAACAAGCGTCGATGTAGCTGCAAATATATGAGACCAACAACTGTTGAACTGTCTATCTATCTTTCATGTCAGAAGTTTGCTGATTTAGCTTTAGTACATTACAACATATGAACTAGCTATGGCATAAGGCAATATTTGTCGGCTTAGCTATGGCATAAGGCAATATTTGTCGGCCTAACCAAGGCATAAAGCACTATTTGTCGGCCTAGCTATGGCGTAAGGCAATATTTGTTGACCTTGCTATGGCATATGGCAACATTTGTCGATCTACTAAGGTATATAGCAACATTTGTCGACCTTGCTCTGGCATACGGCAACATTTGTCGACCTTTGCTATGGCATATGGCAACATTTGTCGACCATGCTAAAAGTTACGATATTTGTTGACCTGATTATCCCACATGAAAACCATCTTTGACTTAGCTGCTGGTCATGACAACATCAACAGTCGATTTAGCTCTCTTAAATGACGGCAATCGTTGATGTAACACATTAAAACCTACTGCATCAATACTGTCCCATTTCCAGCTCATCGCATCAATCATCGACATAGCAGGCGACAGAAGAAGTCGTACCCGCAACGATCGTGGCTGTGGGAACCAGACGCTGACAGAATAGTATTCAGAAATCTTAACTCTGCATCCGTATTGCATACATTCTTCGCGTTCTTCCTCAATCTCTTTATCTCACAGTACAGTGACTGAATGCGGAGTTAGATTCTGGAACTTCAGATTACAGTAATAGAGAGTCAGTTTTGGCAGGGCTGTTTGGTAGAATAATAATGAAAATAGTGATAACACTAATGATAATAATGATAATGATAATTGTAGTTATTTATAAAGACATAAATGTGCTTGACAGCGCTTGGTCTGGCTGGATATAATTTATGAGTATTTCGATTGTAGTCCATGCTTTGTGCTGAGAAATGGAAAACGTAACACGTTCCCCTCCCCCCTGCTTACCTTGGTAAATGTTTACATTTTAATCAGCAAACAAGTGCGTGTGTGTGTGTGTGTGTGTGTGAGAGAGAGAGAGAGAGAGAGAGTGTATGTGTTTAATGACAGAAATGAACCTGACGGTGTTTGGTCGAGAGATATGGATATTTTGAGTCTAGTCCATGCTTTGTGAAAAGAAAGGGAAAACAAGAAACTTACCCCGTTTAGACATCTTAACACCTCGTGCAAAATGTTTAGTTTTATCAGCAATTAAGTACGTGTCAGTTTTAGTGGGAGAGGAAAACGTGTGTATATTGGTGGGGTGTATGTTTTAGAGTAAGTACCTCATAAAGTTGTAATAAAATACCCTCTTTGTATTGCATAGAATGGATGTACACACACACACACACACACACACACACACACACACACACACACACACACACACAAAGTTGAATTGCGCTCGTACTACAGAAGTTCTATGAGATGTGGATGTGTTTTAAAAGGATGGGATAGAACGTAGGTGTCTGCTGGATTGTTGGAGTTTTCACGTCACACTTGTGTCGCATGGATTACACAGAAATGCACTTCCTGTTCCCTGGCGTGTGGTCGAGTCTGACCTTCATGTAACGATTACTTTCAATGGTGCTGAATACTTTGAACGGCAACATTTTTCTTAATTAATGATGTGCCCTTGTTGAACAACGTTGTCTACAAACAACGTGATTAATAATGGCATTCATTTTTTTAATTATTATTATTAAAGCGGAATCTGAATACGTGAGAGAAACAGGACACTCTGGCATATCTTGTAGTTCCTGGAATATCCATACCCGGGCTTTGAATTAGCGATCATTTAGTGGTGGTGATGTGTGTGTGTGTGTGTGTGTGTGTGTGTGTGTGTGTGTGTGTGTGTGTGTGCCTGCTGTGAATGATAAAGAACAAACGAGAGGGAAAGAGAGCTGAGTACCCTCCAATGCTATTATCGTATCGGGGGTGGGGAGGGGGGAGAGACAACTGTGATGAGGCAATCAGATGTCACAAACTGGAAGGTCAGGTCAAAGTTGACATGACAACTGCAAGGACTGAAAATGAAAACATACTCTCACACAATATACTTGCAGTAGTTTCGCGACTGCCTGTGTTCTTGATAATAAATCCGTTACGATGAATGAACGGTAGAGCCTAACTCCTGTCAGTTACAACTGTTTAATAAAGAATCATCCATAGAGAATGATGGAAGAAGTTAAGAAAGGAATCATTTATTAACAATCCGTTAGTAACGAGAATGAATGCCAAGTGGAGCAGTCGACAGACATATATGATGATAATTCAATAGGAATTAGCAATGGTGAACTGGAGCTGTGACCGTAGAAATTTGACAACAATCCAGTATACATGTAACTTATAACTTGCCATTGTCGAGCAGTGATTAGTAGGCAAATATTAATAATTCAACATAAAAGAAAATGATGTAGATAGCTAAGTTAGAGACGTAAAGTGTTATACTGGACAGTAAACGAAAGACGAAAACAATACTGTATAGTAAGTTAAAGACGAAAACAGTTATACTGGACAGTAAACAAAAGACGTAAACAGTATTGAATAGTAAGTTAAACAGTTACACTGGACAGTAAGTGAAGGGCGTAATTCTGGATATGAATTCGCAACTGTGCAATAAAGTTATGACGAAATAATGATGAAGACGTTACAGCAGTCAGAGGAAAAAAATACACTTTAGCAGCAAAACGTAAAAAAAAAAAATAGAACAGAAAGCAAACCAACTACGTTTTCTGTTGTTGCTAAATCGGATATTAAGGGGTGGGATTATAGGTTTGAAATGGGTGGATTACTGCACTTTTCATCTGTTTAACGGCCTTTCTTGGTCCGGGTCGGCATTGGCATTCGTTTGCTTTATTTTTAAATCATCAAATCAACGCACGCTCTCACTGAAATCTGTCTGATCTCTACACAAAATTGAGTAAGAACCTCCATTCAATTTTATTGATAATGCCATGAAAACCTGGATAGGCTGCGAAAGCGAGTGAGCCTTGCCTCATCTATTTGTACTTGATTTTTCTTGTTTGTTTGTTGCTTTTTCAAAACTAATAATAATAGAAAAAAAAACATTAAGCAAAAATATTTGTTTTAAATTACAGACAAAATATTTTTCCCCGTTTGTTCAGTAAAGAGTATATCACCCATTTCAATGTAATTTATTTTAATATAATTCTGGAAGCTCTTTGAAAGTAAAATCCATTGGATAATAAGTCCAATCCATCTCATGATCGTACAATGTTTCTTGTCAGACGTAGTACAGATGTTTGCTTAAGGGAATATACCTGTATTCTTCGAAGTGTGACACACCAGTTATTTTTATAATAGAAGTCATAATAGAAGTCCTAATAACGTGACACACCAGTCGTCTTAACAACGCGAAATCTCTGTGAGGGCATACTAAAATAGTCTTGATAAAGTGAGAGAGAGTCATTTTTATAAAGTGACTATACAATATTCTCAAACATAAGTGACAATACTACTGTTAATGATGTAATGTACCAAGAGAGTTAGCACTTCTTCATTGCTATAATAACAATGTCACGCAGCAGTAATCTTAATACATGTAATGCCTTTACCAGTACAGTAATGTCATATACCAGTGATTTTGTTAATATTACTGAAATCGTATTACTAACACACACAACTAGTCTTAACGGACACATTTAGCTTTACAAATTTGACATTCTAGTAAATCTTGATTATTTAGTGAAAAATCAGCAGCAGTAAATAGCTTATTGTGAAATACCACAGCTATTGTACTTTACTACACAAAAATTAATGGAAGTAGCTAATGAGGTAGAAACATAAACTCTACAGTTGTGTGAACTAATTCATAAGGGACATTACAACGTACTAATGTAGAATTAAGGTGGAACTCATTAATTATGGAAATTAAAATAGAGCAATATACAGTTATGTGAACTAATTAATAATGGAAATGACAGCATAGCATTTCACAAATTGAAATTACACATGAGTGTACCCTTAATAACAGAATTCATAATGGAAATGACAGCATAGCATTTCACAAATTGAAATTACACATGAGTGTACCCTTAATAACATAATTCATAATGGAAATGACAGCATATTATTATAGTACTGTATGTAAAGTAAATCGCAAACGAACACCGAGTATATTTTACTTTTATATAAACAAACTCATGATGACAATTATGGCAGTCCAATTTGAAGTTAAGTGAACAATCCAAATTGGAAATTGCAGCTTGTGCAATTATGTGAAACAGTTCGCTACATTAATTTTCTCTTACCGATTGCAATTATACGTACGAGTTTGTGATTCAAGTTTCGATATGCTATTGCATCACTTGAGTTATGTAAACAAATTAAAACTTTTTCATTTGCCATGATGTACATTGCTATTTACTATCGCCTAAACCATGATGAACACTGCTCTTTACTGTCTCATATAAAATGATGAACACTGCTACTTACTGTCTCCATTACATGCTGTACACTGCTACTTAACTCTCTCCGTTACCATGCTGCAGTACACTGCTATTTACTGTCTACATTACCAAACTGTACACTGCTATTTACTGTCATATAAAATAATGAACACTGCTACTTACTGCCTCGGATACCATGATGTGCGCCGGTATTCACTGCTTAATATATTATAAGTTCCTCGCTGGTATTCACTGCTTAATATATTATAAGTTCCTCGCTGGTATTCACTGCTTAATATATTATAAGTGCCTCGCTGGTATTCACTGCTTAATACTATAAGTACCTCGCTGGTATTCACTGCTTAATATATTATAAGTGCCTCGCTGGTATTCACTGCTTAATATACTATAAGTGCCTCGCTGGTATTTACTTCTGATTTATATAATATTTACTAATGTACTCTGAAGAAGAGTTTATTTTCAAGTGAAATGTGTAACAAATGTTCACTGTCCTATACTGTCGTATTTCTCTTGGTAAAGTATGTGAACGTTATCATATTTTGCCCACAACATGGACGCGAACAATAATGAATAAATATATCGTGAGTGTAATTTTGTGAACAATTTCATAAAGCTCAGTTGAGAACAAAACACATTTGCGAAGAGGCAATTTAATTTTATTTGCTTGATAATATAAACGAAAACAAAAACAAAAAAGCAAAAAGAAAACTAACATACTATGCCTAAGGGCAGAGATGACTCGATTCGATTTAATGATGACGAGGATTCGCGGGTCTAAGCCTAGGGCAGGAATTAGTGTTTGTGTGTGTGTGTGTAGTCATGCGTGTAAGTGTATATGTGTTACTGACAATTTTACTCCAGCGCAGTTTACATTTTAGATACGTGTATTTATTCTTACACAAAGCCAAGTCATTGATAGTATACTGGTGGTTATTTTTACGCTATATAAAACACACAAAACCGAATCATTGATAGTATACTGGTAGTTATTTTTACGCTATATAAAACACACAAAACCAAGTCATTGATAGTATACTGGTAGTTATTTTTACGCTATATAAAACACACAAAAGCAAGTCATTGATAGTATACTGGTAGTTATTTTTACGCTATATAAAACACACAAAACCAAATCACTGATAGTATACTGGTAGTTATTTTTACGCTATATAAAACACACAAAACCAAATCATTGATAGTATACTGGTAGTTATTTTACCGCTATATAAAACACACAAAACCAAATCACTGATAGTATACTGGTAGTTATTTTTACGCTATATAAAACACACAAACGCACACGTTGGCGCGCATCACTATTTGCGTGTTTTTGCATTTGGGTTTAAAACGTATCATGAATTGTCTTCTTTTATTGTTGCATAAATGGTAACACCAACACACAGAAAGTAATCACCAATTAAATGTTCACTAAAGCACAAAAAGTAATCACCAACACTCAAGTTAAATGGTCACCAACACAAAAAACAATCTCCAACACCAAAGTTACATGATCACCATCAAACAGAAAATAATCACCAGTACTCAATTTAAATGATTACCAACACACTGAAAATAATCACCAGCACTCACGTTAAATGGTCACTAACAAAATTATCACCAGCACTCAATTCAAATGGTCACTAACGCAGAAAATAATCACCAATACTCGATTAGTCACCAACAAACAGAAAATAATCACCAACTCTCACGTTAAATAGTCAAATACACCAAAAAATAATCACCAACACTCAAATGGTCAACATCACCCTGAAAATAATCACCAGCACTCAAATGGTCACCAACACACAGAAAGTAACCACCAATACTCAGGTTAAATGATAACCAACAACTAGAAAATAATCTCCAGCACTCAAGTGAATTCGTCGACAACAGCCAGAAAATAATCACCAGCACTCTACTTAAATGGTCACTGATAATAAAGGACCACTAACTCTCTCTATAAGTTCACTACCGACATTCCTTACATGGTGTTCCAACGCACAATGAATTTTTACCAAACCCTTGATAAATATTCACCGCTACTCACTGACACTCAGTGAATATTTACCAACACTCAGTAAGTATTCACCAGTACTCGCTGACACTCGGTGAATATGACAGCAGCAGCACTCTATAAAATGGTGACAGACACTCAGTAAAGATCACCACGAAACATTACCACCTTTCAAGAGAAAAGTGATCGCTAATACAAGGAATGATCAGTAATATAAGGCAACTGATTAGTGTATTAACAGATATATATATATATATATTTGTTATTCTTTCCTCCCCACCCACCCCCATTTTTGATTTCCTTGTGTGTTTTGTTTCCAAATTTTAGTGTCGCACTCTTGCTAATGTGTTTCAGTGTGTTCGTTAATGTATGGTGAGACCGATTTACCTTCAGCGCATTGGTTTATTGAGTTCACGATATGTTTATAAGTACATGTCTTAAAAGATTATATTACACACGGTCCTTGAATTACCACGGGGTTAGAAATGAAAATTATTTCCGATTGAAAAGCTTGTGTACAGGAATTCGTTCGACTGAAGGACTTTTCTGCTTGTTGTAGATCGTCATTTAAACGTAGGCAGTAATAGATGTTTATATAAACGTAGGCAGTAATAAATGTTTATATAAACGTAGACAGTAATAGTTGTTTATATAAACGTAGACAGTAATAGATGTTTATATAAATATAGACAGTAATAGTGGTTTATATAAACGTAGACAGTAATAGATGTTTATATAAATATAAACAGTAATAGTGGTTTATATAAACGTAGACAGTGAAAGATGCTTATATAAACGTAGGCAGTAGTAACTAAGATTTTGTCAACTTGCGAACTTGCCATTGTTATGCATGCACGGTTCGTTGGTAGTTCAAACTCAAAGTTTGTCTAACATTTTTCTCTCAAAATTTTTTCTACAAATTATTCTTGATCCTTTCGAAGAAAAAGGGAAAAGCATTAGCTTCCAGACAAGTGGGCACGTTTGCAAACAGTTTAAAGATGCAGACAAAGAGTAAGGTGGCCGAAGTGACCGGGGTGTCGGATAGACGACGCTAAGGAAAGCGATGATCAAACCGTCCATGAACGGATCGACTGTTGACCTTGTCACGTGGGTGCGTGTCAAGTACTGTTTTAAATTCACCTGCCAATCAACGTAGCGGCTAAGAGCGAAGACCAGTGGTACGCCAAACAAAACGATTGGATTAAGAAGAGGAACGCAAGAAAACTAACAAACAAGCGGGCAAAGTCTTCAATTAGAATGGTCGGTTTGATAGAATCAGAGCGCAGAAAGCCCAAAAGTGAGATCCGAAATGAAGGTTGACAGACCAAAGCTCCACTTCGATTGCACTGCGGCAGTATTAGAGTCTTCATTTGACCCAATCGCTCTATAATAGGCGGCCTTGCATCCAGTTCCTCTCGTTGAACAGCGTACTTTAGTCCACCATCTCTATTTTCGCCGACATTTTGGCTCGCGTTCTATTTTTTTTAAGAGGAAAACCTCTTATCGCTTAATGATTTTGTTTTGTATCATTAATATACAAACAAAGGACAAAGCGATCGGACTGAAACACGGCGCATTAAGCGTAGTGTGTCGAGGTTTTCGCTCGACTGGCTTTTGTATCAGGGGGAAATTCGGCATCGATGTTATGTCAGCAACGATTCCAAATCAAAGAGGGATGAAACGTTCATTTCCACTGAGAATGTAGAGAGTGCAGACGAGTGTTCAGGTGTAGTTAGTCGTCGCCGATGTTGTCAGACCATCACTTTTGCATGCTTGACTGAAATTATTTCTTCAGAGAAATGGAGGAAAGAGAATGAAGAGCAAGGAGATGGGGGGGGGGGGGGGGATGAGCTGAGTAAATAAAGAAAACGTCTTCCCTATGTATAAGAGCTAGGGTAGAGTGGTTAGAGTACCGATGTGTACTGCGGCAGCTCCTTCAAGTTGAGTCTTAGTATTTTTGCCGAGAGACCTGACGTTCACGCTCGTTCATGCGCGCCGTTTACTTTTGTTTGTGTGCAGCCTACCCATGTACTTTAGATTTGATTGTGTCGAGCCTACCCGTGTATTTTAGTTTTCTTTCTATGGAACCTACCCGTGTACTTTGCTTGCGTGGAGCCTACCCTTGTAATTAATGCTCTTTTTACAGATATAGAAATAATGGAACATATTTCTTCATAGTTTTCGTCACTGTCACTATATATGGTGCGTGCGTGCGTGCGTGCGTTTGTGTGCGATACTTGAGAAAAAGAGGAAATAGTGAAACAAACAGAATATATTAATACGACTAACTACTACAAATTTAAGCGCATTCTGAAATGTCATTGTCAGTTTCAGAGTTTTGAATACTTTACTGCTTGTTTTAGTACCGACTCCATCAAATTGCATACATATTTTAATGCTTGGATTTTTTTCCATGGCTTTTACAGCGACCTCCATCAAACAACATGAGTTTTGGACAACAAGATGACACACAGTCTTCGCGTTCAGGGGACACACCCATACCTGCTAGTCAGTCTAACACCAATTCATCAACACTGGCAGAAAACAATAGCGAGTCTGGTGAGTTTCTTCTTGCAATATGCGAGTCTTCGAACCAATTACTTACCGCTGCTTTCTTACTGTAGTCTTATGTGTGTGGAGGTAATCATTGTTGTGTCCAGGTAATTATTGTTGTGTCCAGGTAATCATTGTTGTGTCCACTTAATTATTGTTGTGTCCAGGTAATCATTGTTGTGTCCACTTAATCATTGTTGTGTCCAGGTAATCATTGTTGTGTCCAGGTAATCATTGTTGTGTCCAGGTAATCATTGTTGTGTCCAGGTAATCATTGTTTTGTCCAGGTAATCATTGTTGTGTCCAGTTAATCATTGTTTTGTCCAGGTAATCATTGTTGTGTCCAGGTAATCATTGTTGTGTCCAGGTAATCATTGTTGTGTCCACTTAATCATTGTTGTGTCCAGGTAATCATTGTTGTGTCCAGGTAATCATTGTTGTGTCCACTTAATCATTGTTGTGTCCAGGTAATCATTGTTGTGTCCACTTAATCATTGTTGTGTCCAGGTAATCATTGTTGTGTCCAGGTAATCATTGTTGTGTCCAGGTAATCATTGTTGTGTCCAGGTAATCATTGTTTTGTCCAGTTAATCATTGTTATGTTCAGGTAATGGTTGCTTTGTCCAGTTTATCATTGTTGTAATGTATTTGCTTAGTGCAGTTGAATGTGGTGCTGTCCGGCGTACTTGTAGGCATGGTGGTTTGAGAAATGCGGCGTAGTTGTTGACATGTTGTATATTGTATTTGTATTTTGTATTTTGTTTTGTTATTCTTACGATTGTTTTGTTGTGTTGGTGGACTTGTTGCTACAGTAAAATCCGTATAACTGTGTGATCATTATTGTTGCTTGTTGTTCTTCATACACTATTGTCTTTATCACCTTGATAGTGTTGTGGTCATTTTTGTCGATGTGATCCTCTTCTGCAGAAGCTGTTGTCCTTGGTATATTTTATTTTTATGGTCATAATTATTGTCTATATAATCTTCTTTCTGAGGCAATGTTGTCCTAATGGACTTGTGACTATATTGCTTTTGTGGTCTTATTATTGAGGCATGTTGTTCTGATGGATTTGTGGCCCTAATGGCTCTGTGGTCTCCTTCTTCAGGCAATGTTGTCCTAGTGGATTTGTGGCCCTATTGGTTCTGTGGTCTTCTTCTTCAGGCATTGCTGTCCTAGTGGATTTGTGGTCCTGTTGGCATTGTGGTCATCTTCTTGAAGCAATGTTTTCTTGGTGGTGGAGGTGGTGGGGATTTTTTTTTAATGTCCTATTGTGTCCTTCATTTTAAGAAGAAATGTTGAGTAAGGGTTTGTTTTTCTTGGGGTTTTCTTGTTCCTAAGGTCATGATGACTTTGTGCGTGTATCGACCTACGGACTCTGGATTTAGATCCTGTCTGGTCTGTAGATCCTCTCTGGAATATTATTGTCTTTGTAGATTTGCTTTCATTCTGCGCTTATGTTGTCCTTGTGTGTTGGGGGTGTTTAGTTCGGGTTTTGTGTTTTTTTGTGCTTTGCACTGTTTTGTTAAATATATTTTGCTCTTTGCCTCATTTTCTACTGGTGGCTGTTTTAAATTTATTTACTTTTGTATTCTAAAAATTACAAATCCCTCATAGATTTTCGTTAGCCCAATTCACATGCAGCATAAGAAATATAGCATCGATCAAAATTCACAAGCATAATGTACAACATAATCAAATTAGTGTACAAACAAATAATGATTCAATTAAATAAGCAATCTCCAATTCAAATCATAGATCAATAGCAATCATGTATGAAATATTTCTAAGTCCATTCATTCTTTATCAGTCAGTTAACTTACCATAAGCTTATGATCACTTTTGTGGCTGGACACGAGTAATGTCAAAATCAAAGTGATTAGAATATAGAACTTTCTTCAACAAAGTAATTTTCGGTCCATCCCCATTGGACGTTGTTATGAACAAGTGTGAGAGTGTTAGTCAGAAAAACTACTCATCTGCTTGGAACTGGTTATATTGATTCAGAAGGTTCTAGCATATTCTCCACCTGAGTTGTTTACTCCAACTCTGGCACTTACATATCACCATAAGCAGTATATATATATACACGTTTAGGAAAATGTATTCCGTCCTACAAGGGTATTGTAAACATTTTTCAAGAGTTTTGTAACTACTTTGTTCAACAGTATTCTAATACTTTGTTCCAGAGTAACTGTAGCTAGATTGGTTCTCATTATTGTAACTATTTTGTTCCAGAATATTGCCACTTTCTTCCAGAGTATTGTAACTTCTTTGGTCCAGAGTATTGTAACTTTGTTCTAGAATATTGTACCACTTAAAATACTTGAGTAGTGTAACTACTTTGTTCCTTGATGGTTCGTTATCGTTGGAAAAATTTACAAGCAAGTAACAGTTACACGGATTTGAAAGATTATGATGTTTTCTTGCTAGCTACTGCTATCTTACTGCAAGTAACAGTTACACGGATTTGAAAGATTGTTATATGATGTTTTCTTGCTAGCTACTGCTATCTTATTGCAAGTAACAGTTACACGGATTTGAAAGATTGTTATATGACGTTTTCTTGCTAGCTACTGCTCTCTTATTGCAAGTAACAGTTACACGGATTTGAAAGATTATTATATGATGTTTTCTTGCTAGCTACTGCTATCTTATTGCAAGTGATGATGTGATGGAAGCAGGCGAGAATCGCCGGTTACAAGCGTTTGTTTTTGTCGTAGAACATATCCGTTAAATCCAACTAACAAAAAAAACCGGATTTTCTTCTCAAACCTGTCTAATGAAGTGCAAAAAATGGTGAAAGCTTGCTTGTTACGGTTTTGCTCCTTCGTATTCTTTTCTTCAGGGTCTCGTCTGTTTCCAGAAAAACTCTCAGTTTCTCTCTCGCCCTTTTAAAATTTTTTTCTCTCTTCTCTCGTGTGCGTCTTTCCTCCTGCAGGCGACTGGGTTTCCAAACCACGTGATCCGTGAAACGTCAGAGGCTCTGGAGTCTGAAGTTTTCCACTGGTCTGCTCTCCCCTTTCCTATCTTTTTTCTCCCCTCCTCCGTGTGATCGTGTGTGTGTGTGTGTGTGTGTGTGTGTGTGTGTGTGTGTGTGTGTGTGCACGCGTCGTTTTTTTCTTTTTACTTCTCTTCTTTTTCTTATTTCCCCCACCCTCTTTTCTTCCAAGTATATATTCTTTTGAATGCTAGACGCTTTTTCGTAATTGGAGACTGGCTGGCTGGATAATGAATTAATTAGTTTCCAGCGGGGGGCGTTTGCATGTTCTACACTAGAAGGCCATTTTATTTCATTATTTGTGACTGTTGCAAACTTTATTTTTGTGTGGTTGATAGAGGGCGGCTTTGAAATTGTGTTCGATATTGTACGAATGTACACCACTCTAATTATCAATTTTCTCCTTTTTCACCTCTTGTTTAGCCTCTCTTTCTTCCAAGTCTCTCTCCCCTCCCTCCTCCAACATGCATTTATATCCTCTCTCTTATCTTCTCATGTGCCACTGTCTCTCGCTCACCTCTCATTTTGTTTCTCTTTACCCCTCTTTGAATGTTTTTCTCCTGAGAATCTCTTCTTACTTTAAATTCACTTTTACTTTTTCTTTCTCTTTTTAAATTAACAAATTCTATTTAGTTCTCTATCTTTCAACGCTCACTCAGCTCCTTTTCTCCCTCTACATCAACTATCTCTCTAATTCTTTCTTCAACTCTCTCTCTCTCTCTCTCTCTCTCTCTCTCTCTCTCTCTCTCTCTCTCTGCATACGTCATGTGCTCGTGTGTGATGGAAAACTTGTTAGCCATACATGAAGGAATTGTTTTGAAAGGGAAGACTGCAAACGCCGAGCCCTAGTTTGAAGGTTGCTTCCTCAAGAGTAGTTCTTCAGGAAGAGAAAACACGAAAAGATAAAATATTTACACCTCGCAAGCTAGGGCCCCAACGCGAACATGCTCTTGTTTCTCGAAGACATATGTCAGCAAAATATGAGAAAAACTGATGTGAAAATAACGCATGTAGTTATGTATCTACTCCAGGCAAACGTATGCACATGCAAATATTTGTTTAGGACCATTCAGTGTTAGTTTTGGCGCGATTAAATTTGAACTGATTCTTTCTTTCTTGAAGCGTCCAGCAGCGATGTATTAATCTCATTAAATAAAGAACGAACAAATGCCGAATAAGCTAGTCTCACTTAACTTCATTCCTTTACACAGCACTACTAAGAGAAGCTAGTCTCACTTAACTTCATTCCTTTACACAGCACTAATAAGAGAAGTTATCTCACTAACTTCATTCCTTTACACAGCACTACTAAGAGAAGCTAGTCTCACTTAACTTCATTCCTTTACACAGCACTAATAAGAGAAGTTATCTCACTAACTTCATTCCTTTACAAAGCACTACTAAGAGAAGCTAGTCTCACTTAACTTCATTCCTTTACACAGCACTTATATAAGCTTATATTGTTTTCAAATTTGGTTCCATTAGCTGTTGTGGTTATATATGTGTGTGTGTGCGCGCGCGCATGTTTATAAATATACATATTATGGCATCAGCACTTACATAGTTTAACATACTGGTTTGGGAAAAATATGCTTGAAATGTACTTGGGCTTGAAATGTACTTGGGCTTTCTCATTATTTGTATTATTACTATTAATGTATCCTGTGACCAGGTGAGATTCACGATCAGTGTCTGCAATTTGGAACAAATGAAATTCAGATATTTGTGAAATGTGTTTGTCACATTATATTTTAATAAACTTTATTCTCAAGTATAACAAAAGCAGGGTTTTTGTTTCTTTCCGTTGTTGTTTTTTTTTTCTGGAGGGTGGGGGTGGGTGATGGTATATTTATTTCCTTTGGTTATTTATTATGACTATTGCTTCCTCTTTTATTTTTATTTATTTTGGGGGTGGGGAATTGTGAAGGACAACTTATAATTGCAATGCTTCAGGTCCCGTGTGAAATTCCATAACGCTGTGATAAAACGAGATAGACAAATTGACACGTCCACTTTTCTTATAAATACCCTTCAATGAAGAACAACAAGGGCAGACAATCCCTAACAATAAATATAGACGGTTTATTTCAAGACTCACCTGTGTGAATGATCTCGATATATCTTAATCTTAATTGTAGTTCAAACGATTTGAATTTATCAGTAACATCAAATGGGTTAGCTTCCAACACAACAAGCTCTCCGTAAAGTCATCTAGAACAGAATAGATAACAGTTATTCTCTATAATTACTCACATACATACCAACATTGATTTATTTGGGTACACAATAAAATAGTTCATTTGAAAGTAAATTCTCAATTTTTAACAACAGGAATATTTTCCTGAAACTAAAAGTCGTTCAGTCATTGATGAAAGGCAACTATTTTTTTACAGTAGGCATACTAATCATGATATAATCTTTAGATAGCAGTTATCATGAAGATTTTAGCTCTGCAAAATGTGCATGACTCATTATATCATTTTAATTGTGTTACAAGAAGTGTGTCACATCTGTACCGCGAAAGACGAAATGGTGGACAACAACAGGGGAACAAGAGAAGAACGTCGAATGTTTTCTGGCGATTAACAACTCGTTCAACACTCAATAAGTGGGATATTTACAAACAGTCAACTGTACGAAAATATATTCAGACCTTTTTGCCTTCTCAGCACACGAATATATTAGATCAGCGGACCAGAAAGATAGATAGATAGATAGATAGATAGATAGATAGATAGATAGATAGATAGATAGATAGATACTGTGGCTGCGTGTACCACACGAACCGGGCCGTCGGACACAAGTATCCCGCAGATTCCCGCGGACAAAATGTCCGTGTATGACATCTTTATTGCCAGGAATACCAGTTTGATTTTTCTACCATCGTTCTGCGTGCCTCCCAGCGTCTCCACTAGATTGTTTGTCCGCAATCCAGACTCCGGAGTTTTAGAGTTGTTTTATCATCATAGTGATCAGTCTTAGCGCAACCCTAAAGCCCTAATGTTTCTATAACTGGCGATACGAAAGTGCGGGTTTAGGGCTTTGGCTAGTGTAGTTAGATTGTCGCACTCTTGTACCAGTATATGCATCTCTGTACTCTGCGTAAAATAGAATAATAAGCATTACCACTATGAATATTCGTGACGTAATTAGTAGGTATTATGTAGGCCGAGATGAGCACAATTATGTGGACAAGGTTGTGTTATGATGACTTATAATAAATAAATGTAATTACTTTTCTGGCAAATGCAAAATATAAACACTTTTATAAATTTAAATTGTAAATGCGCTGAGATGATGATGACGCAGTGATTTTATTAGTCATGACGTGTCCCGTAAATAGCATCAAATATATCGTCGACACATTAACAATGATGTAAATTTGTCATAAAATTATGCAAAATGTAAATATGTCATACAATTATGTAAAATGTATTTATATATATAATAAAATTACGTCATAAAATTTCCTAAAATGTAAATATGTAATAAAATTATCTAAACAGTAAATATGTAAAATTTAATTATCTAAACAGTAAATATGTAAAATTTAATTATCTAAACAGTAAATATGTAAAATTTAATTATCTAAACAGTAAATATGTAAAATTTAATTGTCTGAAATGTAAATATGTAATAAAATTACCTAAACAGTAAATATGTAGAAATTTAATTGTCTGAAATGTAAATATGTAATAAAATTATCTAAGGTGCAACTATTCTGTCTTCACAAACGATTTGATTTAATTTCTCACAAATTCATTCAAAAGAATCTTTAAGATTCGCATCCTTGTTTCACGGTTTTCAGTGGTTCAAACCCCTCTCGGAGAAGATTAGGCCTCCTGTGCACACAAAAAAGAAAATAATGTGATTCGGCCATTTTTTATGTCATTCCACAACTATCAACTCTTTAGCTAGGCTTTTCCATGCAACGTCATCTCTTGTAGACGTTTTTGTTTTGTTTATCTTTCAAGTGTCTTGAGTTTTGACCTGTATGGGTTTCTTTGTTAACGTTTCTATTGCATGTGTAGAATTATCTTACTTGTTTTCTTTAGAATTAAAATTTTAGTTACAGTCGTCATGGAGAATAAAATCAGCATGTTCAATCTGTGATGTTTCAGCGACTAAGGATTTTTTTGTTGTTGTTTTTTAAGACTAAGAAGTTTTCACTGGTTAATTTCGTGTCAGCAAGTCACTTCTCATATCTTCAAAGATATATTCTGAAAATACCAAATTATCATTCCCACTCTGGTTGCTTTCCTCGAAACGCACAAATACCAGTGCTTGAGGCCTTCAGCAAATGACGTCACTGGAGGGGAGGAGCTTCGATGAGCTCATTAATCGCAGTGCTTCTTCACTAAGTCACCATCGAACCCGGTGTGTGTGTGTGTGTGTGTGTGTGTGTGTGTGTGTGTGTGTGCGTGCGTGTGTGTATAGCTTACATAACTCTTATGTCAAATGTGCAGCATAATTAAAAGTTAACCTGAAATGAAATATTGATTTAATTCATTTTGCAGTGTAGTCAAATTTTTAAAAACTAGGAAACACATTTTTTTTTTTAAATTGACCTGAAAAGTTATTTAATAATTAGATTATTAATAGTTGTAAATAATATGCGTATAATGTATACTAAAATATTATAACTGTATTTTTATACCAGATTGTGATTTTAAAAAATCGTAGCTGGATTACCTGGTGAATAAGGTCTTCAACTCTACATTAAGTGAGTGACTTTGAAAAACGTCGTAATTTTAAACATCTTCGCTCTGTTAGGTGAATAAGGTCTACAACTCTACATTAATTCAGTGTTTCACATAGCGTTCTTGTTTGTAATTGGAAGCGAAAACAGAAGCACCTTATGGCGCGGTTTGTTAGCGAGCGGTCTTGATTCCACTTGTGCACTTTGGTTGCCCAGGTTTAGAAAGTAATTGATATTAAGAACCTTGAAAAATAATATATTTTTTATCATTTCCCGGGTGCTGGAGTCTCATCTATGCAATGTTTCACTTTCCCCGCTCTCTGTGGCCGTGCAGCATTTAAATAACCCATCTTAGATATGTGACTGAAAGTGCGTCGTTGGGAGGGGTGTGTGAACCTAACCCTCCTATTCCCGTCCCAGGGAGCTGAGGCTGAGGGAAACCGTGCCTTTTTGAAAGGTTTAACTTCCAAGATTTCTTTGTGCGGAAGTAAACCCGAAAGCGTATGAATAGACACTGTGTTAATTAAACTAGCAGAAATTCTCAGTATTGCCCATGTATGAAAGCAATAAACATTAAATTAATAACAAATTAATAAATTTATCTTTCTTAGTATACCCTGGGGTCGGACTCTGACCCTTTACGTCCGTCGTCGGGGGGGGGGGGGGCGGGGGGGGGGATCAGATTTCAGATATAGTGGATTATCATATGTATGTTGGTAAAAAGTGTGTCCCAGAAACTGGAGGGTGGACCATGATAATTACTGTCAAACATAAGTCAGACACATACACATTTTCTGCTTTTGCTTTAATAAATTGACCTACTTTATTATCACTATAGTAGGACTTTTCTCTACTTAGCGCAATAAATTACAGTTTTTAAAAATTATTGACTTATTTTAATAGGCGCGTTCCTTCTCTCCCTCCTCCCCGTCTTGTTCATCGGCATTTTCACTAATTTGTATTTTATACGTCACCTTTTGAATGTGAATTGTAATAAATTATTTGTTTTAATCTTTTCTTTACAAGGAACCGGCAAAATAGTCTAACGGAAGGGTATGCAACATTCTAAACTTTGCACGCGACTTAGCATGGTGACACAGGAAAAAAATAATGTGGATCATTTTACGCCAGGCATTAAAAGTCTCATAATAGCGGCCTCATCCAATGCATTCTCTAGTATGGAATTATTGGGGGAAGGGGGGAGAGAGAGAGATTTTAATCTTTATGACATAAAAGCAACATCGACGCTAACTACAGTGAAAGAAATAGTCCCATTCTCTACACATTCGTAAGGCTGGACGGGGGTCGCCGCCAGTTCCTGCGGTGTGGACCTTACAGGTCTAATCACCTGGCGCCCTCTTGCGACCTGTGCTCTATTAGCCCCTATTGAAGGACCACAAAGGACCGGCCTGCCTCTCTGCGGAGTGTTTTCTTGCTGGGTGAATTTTGCAACTAGGCTAGCCTGTGCTTTTCTTCGCACCGAGACTCCCGAAGCTCCTTTGAACAAGTTGACTAAATGTTTTCTTGTGATTCGCGCTGCGCTCGCCCTGAAAAGACCCGACTGCAAGGAAAAGAGGGGCATTTTTTACATTTTCGGGGCTGAGTGCAGTAAAGAATAGATATTTCGCATGAAACCGGCGCGAGAAGGACGCTAGTGAACGCAATTCTAGCGGGGGCAGCTGCCGCTTGAGTGTGAATGCCGCATTATTGGTGTGAATGCCGCATTATGAGTCTTTTAGTGAAATCAAATGCTTGTCCTCCAACCTTCTCTATGGAGCCAGCCACCCACCGCAGTAGCGTACCTGACAATGATGGCCGTTTAGCTGGGCTAAGTCAGATCGGTTACTGGCCAAACAGGCAGCTGAACGCTTGCCTGCCCGATAAAGCTTAATACACTGCTGATAAAATGTTGTGCAGGCAGATTTGTACTTCAAAAGCACTCCCACGTTCCCACTTAGCCATCGATAAGTTGGCCGGATTACGGGTGACGACAGTTCAGGTAAAAGCACAACACGTGCAAGAGGCCTGCACAAACTCCATACACTCGGTAGGGGCAACAAACACCCCGTACCTTTAAGGAAGGGTCAGGGGTGGGGTGGTGGCGACAATACGTATGCTCCATCCTGTACAGTTTTCTTTTAGATTTAAAAAAAAAAATGTCGTGATTCTTGCCTTTTTTTCTCTACCCTCACCTACCCCCATTTCTCCCACTCATGCAGAGCCACCCCTATTTATGTAGTCTTCGTTTCCCCAAATGTCTCTTTGGCACACTGGTTGCTGGACAGCACTGTATTTAGCCGAATGTGTTGCTTGGAATGGCATTAGTATCCAAGCTTTGCGTTCCACGAACGTGCTTCATGGGTCGAAGACAACATAATACCATAGACCTGATCCCTAGTCTTGATCCTTAGATTTGATTGTGCTCGAGGTTAAATCTTTCTATTTGTATGTCATGTGCTGAAATGTTGAATTACTGGAATTATGAGTTTCTGTTTGCTTCATTCAGAGAAAATTATCTGATTTAAGAAGTATGTAATGTGCAGGTATAATACCAGTAGTAATATTAGCATCACCTTTATTTTTATCACCATCTACATCGTCACCACTGACAAGTTAAAGACACCTTTATTTTAAATATACTGTATTGACAGATTAAGATAAAATACCTTTATTTTTAAGTATAATCTATTGACAGGTGTCACGAAATGGCTTACAAAACTCCCACCCCTCTAAAAATAGACTACACATAAACCTACCTTCTAGAAAGGCTGACCCTTATCCTCATGCTAGTAACATACCTGAATGTTCCAGACAATCTCACTAAATTAACCAAAGAAAGCACAGCTCAGCTGCAAAACATAAATACTAGAATCTCACTTGTAAATTGTGAGTTGAATTCAAATGACCATCGAGGCAACATTTATTTTTTCCTGACCTGAATAAGTTATATTCATTGTATTAACAGTTATTGCTTGTTGGTTAACAATGCAGCAGGAAATCATCCTCCATATAAATAACTGCCAAAGATCGGCTCTTTATCTGAGACCTTATACCAGAACAGAACCTTTTCTTTATCCTGGATGTTAACTTTGATGAGTATTGCACCACAAGGCAACACCAGAGCAGAATGACCCATGTGTCAAGGATAGCTAACAACATTCACTGGGACCCTAGACTATGCTTCAGGTGATCCTGAGTTATGTAATTATAAAGTCAACAACTGCACAGCTTCACTTGAATTCACTCAAACTTTAATGAAAGTACTGTTAAAGTTCACTCAGAAACATTAAGTGTTCTCTTATAAACTCAATTATAGTTTGCTCATATGAAACAAATTACTACTAGAGTGCCATATGACTCAAAACAGACATTCTCTTATGACCCATATGGTCAGGGTGGTGGAGAGTTAACATTTTGCCTATTTCCCAGTAAAATGTCATAGTAAGTTAAGATGAAATACTTTGTTTTAAAGTGTACTGTATTGACAAGTTAAAATGAAAGACCTTTATTTTAAAATGTACTGAATTGACAAGTTAAAATGAAAGACCTTTATTTTAAAGTATACTGAAGTGACAAGTTAAAATGAACGACCTTTATTTTAAAGTATACTGAAGTGACAAGTTAGAATGAAAGACCTTTATATTAAAGTATACTAACTTGACAAAATAAGTAAAAACGAAAACTCAGTACAAATAAAATGAGTATCTTTAAAAGAAGAGGTATTTAGCGAAAATAAGAGCTAGCTTCAAGTGAAAACACTCATAACACTTTTGAACTTTTTTTTAAGCATTCTTTTCCTATTTTTTTTCCTATTCAGCAATTCGTTAATCAGGTGACAATTTAATTAATAAAATATGCGCACGAGCCATGTGAAAGAGAAACCAGATGAACAGATCTGTCAGCAGCAGAGAACATTCTCACTACCACCACCACCACCACCACCCGGATTTCCTCTCCTCACTTCCCTTCTGCTATTCCTCTCTTCTACTTTCTATCCCTTTCTCTTGTCTGTTTGCCCCTCGCCCGGTGAACACCACTCACGCACTAACACGGATAAAGAGACCGTCAAAATTAATGCGAAAATAATGATATAATTCTCTCCCCTCTTTGGCCCTCACCCACATATTTGGAGTGGAATGAATCAAGATGGCATAGCCAAAGAGAGAAAGGACGTCCGTCTGTGTTTATAAACTAATCGGCAAAGCCATTGAGAAACACTTTTGCAGTCAACAAACCTGTACAATCGGCATTACACCTATCGCCAGTTCCCTAGACCCCAGGTGCTCTGTATGGAGTAGGGCTCAAAGAGCCTTGTGGTACCAGACGTCGGCTCGTGGTCTTTGAAGTGGCCGCGGTACACTACCACATGGCCCCGTGCTCATGTGTCAGATACAATAATATAAGTACTTAATATCAGGCGTGTTTATTTCATTAAAATGGCATGCACTTACAAACTGTCCTTCCGACCCTGCATCCTCCTCTCCCCACTTCTTTTCCTCCCTGCATTTCCTTAGTTTTGTGAAAACCATTGTTTCACCGCATACCCGTACGGTCGTATTTATAGAACCCTATCACCACCCGCACCCCTCAATGAAAACATAAACATAAGAACAGTACAACACAATGTTAATAAATAATACAGCAATAAACGCATTCTCAATTATGGCGCCTCTTTATATTTAAAGCCTACAACATAATTAATGCCTATTTATTATTTTTGGTCTGTTGTTTATTTTTGTTCATATATTTCAGTGTATATTGGTGCTTTTTTTCTATGGTGGCCTGTTCGAATCTCCATTATGGGTGAATTGACTGGATCAAGTGTGTGTGGTGGTGTGGGGACAACATGCAAACAAAAAGAACTTAGGTTTACTTTCATTGTGGTGGTGTGGGGACAACATGCAAACAAAAAGAACTTAGGTTTACTTTCATTGTTGTGGTGTGGGTACAGCATGCAAACAAAAAGAACTTAGGCTTAATTTCATTGTGATGGTTGGGTGATATACCGTCTGAGAGCTCAAAACTAATTTATGACCGTTTGTCACAAGTCATCTTTTCACATCTGTGCAATCATCAACTGTATAGTTTAAACGTTTCCCGGTCATTCTGTATTAAGACACAGTCAGTGGGAAGACACTATGTGTCATTCATTGTAGTTGGGCTCAGACACGAGGTAACTGATTAGTGAGGGGATCAGATCTCAGGCTTGTTTAGTAAATTGCGCAGTTAAATGGGCTGTGTTTGTTGTCAACATTCTAAACTTCAACTGAGGCATTAAATTACATTATTTCAGCAATCATTTTAATGAAGTATGTAACTCCAGTGAACAATTCAATGAAATACACAAGCATGCGAGGACTTCTAATGAAGAGACAACGGTAGTGAACTTTACCAAATTATAGGCAGCCGAAGTAAAATATTCCTATAAATAGACAACTGTAATGAAATGTTCCTATAGATGGACAACTGCTGTGAAATATTCATATAAATAGACAACCGTAGTGAAATATTCATATAAACAGACTGTCGTGACATGTCCAATATTTAGACAATGCAGTGAAATGTTCATATAAATAGACAATCGTGAAATGTTAATATGAATGGACAACTGGAGTGAAATGATCACATAATAGACAGTCGTGAAATGTTAATATGAATGGACAACTGTAGTGAAATGATCACATAGACAGTCGTGAAATGTAAATATGAATGGATAACTGTAGTGAAATGATCACATAAATAGACAGTCGTGAAATGTGGATATGAATTGACAGATGTAGTGAAATGTTAATCTGAATTGTGTGCGTAGTGTTAGAGTAAAGCTATGTTGTTTTATTCATTTTACACAGGAATATGTGTGTGGGTAGTCTCACAGTACGGGAGAAAGAAGGCTAGGCTATGTTGTACATAGGAACTGTAAGAAGATGCCAATTCCCATTATTTTAGCAGGTTCTGTCTTATAGATGACTTCGTTATAAATAACAAGGAGTATATTTATATAGATGACTTCGTTATAATATAGAGTATACTTATTTACATGACTTCGTTATAATGAGTATATTTGTTAAGATGATTTTGTTTTAATAACAGACTATATTTTTAAAGATTTCATTATAATAACATAGAGTATATTTGTATAGATGACTTCCTTATAATAACATAGAGTGTATTTGTACAGATGACTTCGTCATAACATATTAAAATTATGACCTTTTGAAAATGACGTAGTTTATGCTGCTTCACGTGGTTTGTGGGAAGTCATATTTTATTAAATTCGCGGTAACGGGAAGTCAGTATGTGCTATCCATTTTAACTAATCACACGATAAGAGGGAAGTCAATAAATGATATCCCATTGTAGCTAATCATGCGATAAATCTGAAGTCAATATACGTTGTCCGTTGGGCGATAAATTCGAAATCAGTATACGTTAAATGCAATAATGGAAAATTACGTTTACATTTCTGATGTCAGTCGTTTAATCCTTTTGCTTGTTTTTGGCATGTACATTGCTGGCCAGCGTCACACACACACACACACACACACATACACACACACACACAATTACCTGTGCAAGCTCCGTCTTGTGTTGTGATATTACAGACAGTGATCGGAAGACGGTGTTATTCAAAGATGCTGTTCACAGTCAAATTAAGGTAAGATGATACTTGAAATAAATGTGTTAATACGGCTGATCGCACTGCGGAAGTCACATGTTCCGACATGCTCGAGATGTTGTAAAAAGTAGTCAGTCAGTCAATCAACGCCCCAGACAGGGAAGCTGTTTTCCAAAGACCTTCTGCTCTAGAATTAGCACTAAGGCGTCTTGCATTCTTTTGCGACCCATCCCGTGGTTTGGTGGATCAGACTTTACTACATCTTATCTTACTGACCCTTCCATCGTTTGTTTTAAACTCTGACAGAGGCGTTTTCATTTAATTAACAGATCCCAAGCTTGGCTAAAGGACTTTTCTTTTTCATTATGCTGTTTCCATAAGCTTCGTTTGCGTCCCCCCCCCCCCCCTCCACCGCCCCATTCCCCCGGAATAACGCATTCCGGAGCTTCCACAGGGAGTGTTGTTGATAGATATGTTCATCTGTATCTTGTGCCAAAGGTCATGCAAAGTCCTTTTGTTTATTTCGTTGTTTGTTAGTCTGTTCAGTTTATTTGATTTTGCCACTTATTTACCATTACCGTTATTTCGTAGCTTGCTGTTATTGATGTAGATGTTTTTGGTCTTTTTTTTTAGTCCGTCCAGTACGCTGTTATTGATGTAGAGATTCTTGTTCTTTTTTTTTCGTCCGTCCAATACGGTGACTTATACGCTTAGGACAGGTCTGGAACCAACTCAAGCACCTGCACGTAGTAGCCAGGTGAGTCTTGTCAGCAGTGGCCAGACTACAGCAACAGGCAGACAGGCGAGCTAGAGGGCAGGTTTAGAATCACGAGATAATAAACGGTTGTGCCTGGCTTGCCAGATAATTAATTTCTTTTACTTTTGAAGGAATAGATCTGAGTTGGGTATGCGCGTGTGTGAGTGCGTGTGAGTGTGTGCGCGTGTGTGTGTGTGAGTGTGCGTGTGTATGTGAGTGTGTGTGTGAGAGTGAGTGCGTGCGTGTAAGTGAGACAGAGAGCTTGACTACAAGACCAATGATGAGACGTAAACATACAACTTGCCTGTGTTTGCCCGACATTTTTTTTAAAATGTCTTTGCACCAGAACTGCTGTGTCTGTTATAGTTTGTGTATGTTGTGTGTGAGTGAATTACTGGTGCATAAATGTAACATTGTGTTGTGCAAATATCTGTGTATATTTGTTCTGTGAATCTGTGGAATGTTTATGGGTGCACCAGAGAATGCATTAACGACCTTATACCCAGACACTACTACGTATTGTAGGGAATTGTTTTCAGAGTTACATGGAAACTCACATACAGTCCAGGTTTTGGGAACTCTTGTATGTAATACTTAGTGCTGTTTGCTATTTTTACCCTATAATTTTAGGTAATACTTCTAATAATAATCCAGGGTTGTTAGTATTTTTTGCAACATTGATCTTGAAAAGATATTTTTCCTGTATCCTAAAAAAAATTAAAATATTTTCAAGCATCGCATGAATTAACGATTCTAGGTTTTTGTGCCCACATTTATCCAAAAAATATTTCATGTATCACTACTTGTAATAATAATCCAGGGTCGTTAGTATTTTTACAGCAATGATCCTAGGAAACATTTTACGCGTAACTTTTAATAATATTACTTTGTTACACAGATACTAAATGGTAAGTAGGCGTGTCGTGGATAATAGTAATCGTAATTGTTTGTAGTTGTATCCTGACTTGTATATTGATTATAATATTAACAATTTCTTAAAATTAAGAAGTTCGTATAATTACCAGTTTCATAAAATTAACAGTTTCTTAAAATTAACAATTTATTAAAATTAACAGTTTGTATTCTTTATTCGACGTAAATTCAACTATACCTGTAGACAGTAACTTCAATGTGTACCTAGGACTATTATTATGTAGCAAGTTCACAATGTGTACCTAGGACTATTATTATGTAGCAAGTTCACAATGTGTACCTAGGACTATTATTATGTAGCAAGTTCACAATTGCCGATTAAAAATCGAGTCCTTGGCATTTTGTGTACATAACACGTATATAATCTAGAATATTGGCTTTCGTGTAGTTTTTATATGTATACAATTCGACAATAGAGGTTATTGCGTAGTGTTTTCATGTATTTAATATTACAAGAAAGATTTTGGGCTAGTGGTTAGATAATCTTTTATGGTATTGGTCGACTCATTCAGTTTAGATCATTATTATTTAGAATGTAAATTTAATTATATTTAAAGCGAATAGGAAACGGATGGCTTGTGAGCATATTAATTTACAATCGACATGTTTGGACACATTGAATGCGTATGGGAAATATATATGTATGTGTGTGTGTGGTTCTCGCCCTAAGATTTTATGTGCTGGTCAGAAGGTTGGTGGGAGGGGAAGCAAAAGTATATGGGTGGGTAGGGGAAAGTTTAGTTGGGGAGGGGCTGGAGAAATAATCGCTACGCGTACTCCGGAAAGTCCAGCCAGACTTCCTCATGCGTGGTAGTATCACTTTCGGATTAATGACATTATTTCTAGTGTTCGCGTACCCTAGGGACGTGGCAGGCTGCTTGCAGCTGTTCCACTTGGCCCCTGCGGTCAGTCTCCATACCATTCGCTCTCTCCTCTTGCATACTTCCAGTGCCCCACCACCACCCAAGATCAGCCCTCCCCCTCACGATCCTATCAATCACCCCAAACTTCACTTGCTAGCTCGCTCTCTCGCGAGCACACACGCACGCACGCCAGCAGTAACAAAGACACACCCGATGACTTTCATGGCCATTTTTCTAGTAGACTTTAGGTGTTCCTTTTTCTCAATTAGCGTGCATCCACTCTGTGCGTGCGTGTGGCCATTCTGTTGCTTGTGCGCGTGTTCAAACTAACGTACATCTTGGTACCTACTATGCACTTGTACTTCCGTAACATGTATATCTCCTTCCGTAACATGTATATCTCCTTCCATAATATATCTTGGGTACCACTCATGTATATGTCTTTCCGTAACATACCTTCGGGTACCACTCATGTATATGTCTTTCCGTAACATACCTTGGGGTACCACTCATTATATGTCTTTCCGTAACATGCCTTGGGTACCACTCATGTATATCTCCGTAACATGCCTTATCCTTACCACTCGATGTATTTATATTTCCTGTCTTGGTCCTATATATGTAGCTTCCAACTACTTGAATGTTAGTACCACTTGTCTTCGCTCTGTTGTGTGTAGGTAACGTCCATGAATCTCCAGTTGTGTGTAGGTAACGTTCATGAATCTCCTGTTGTGTGTAGGTAACGTCCATGAATCTCCTGTTGTGTGTAGGTAACGTTCATGAATCTCCTGCATGTGTTTCCGCCTACTCATCCTGTGCTTTGCTATGAGTATGATGCCGGCAAGCAAATGGCTGAAATTGGCTTGCGACTGTTGTGTAACTTCCAATGCTCACGTTTGAGATCCTCGTTTTATTTGTCTGAGATCCACCCGTGTCCTTGTTCTGTTGTCTGAGATCCACCAGTGTCCTCGTTCTATTGTCTGAAATACACCCGTGTCCTTGTTCTGTTGTCTGAAATACACCCGTGTCCTCTAATATCGATGACTGATACCCACGTATGTTCTATACGTGTCTACTCCCACCACTCTCACTTTCGAATGATCCATGCTTACGAACGGACGTGTGTGTGTGTGTGTGTGTGTGTGTGTGTGTGTGTGTGTGTGTGTGTGAGTGTTATCTGGGCGAGTTGCTCTGCTTTCAACGAGCCTGCCATAGCTGTAGTGACAGGTCATTGTCAGTCATGAGCTAACAGGTCATTGTCAATCTTTATTTACTGTTGCACTGCGCTAGCCCGCATAACATACTACATACAGGCTCATAATTTTAAGATGAACACCAGCTTATTAGCAACAACTATAAATGCAGGTATTTCTGTATCATTTGCTTTTCACTATTCAGATGTTAGCATGCCATGATAAAGCTTGCAAACGAGAGTGATTCATATCTCGCGCACTGATCGGTTAAGGTGGAGTGCCCTAGGGGCAAGACGAACTCCCTACTGCATCGCATCAGCAACACTGTCGTCGCTGAACTCAGGGAGCTGATGCGATTTTTCCCTAAGGTCTGGGTACAAAATGCATGCATAGTTCGTGCTGGACGAAAATGTCAGTGAAAATTACCTCCCTTCAAAAGCTGTGTCGTTCTGTCACTGGATGGAGTCCGGGGATGAACAAGGGATGTGAGTGATATATCCCCAGACTCCGTCCACAGTCCACACACCGCCCTCTTCCTTCCCTGTCCCGTATAGGTGGGGATGCGGAGTCGGGGTTAATGACAGCTGTTGCGTGTGTTCTTTTTTTCAGGCAGTTTTGATTTAGCCCCTTACCTGTATGCTAGTGAAAATGAGAGTTTCAGATTCCAGTTTTTCACGTACACTATTTAACAGCCATTTGCGTTTTATGACAAGATATGCATCGTAGTTTTGTGTCATTAAAGAGACTAGTTTCTTTCTGATGTTTAGCTAATTAATAATTATTTATCCGAATCTCTTCCTTCAATTGCATGATTATTGTGTTCCCTGCTAAACACACACACACACACACACACACGGGGGAGGGATGAGGGACCAATTGTACTTTTTAATGTTCTTGTAAATAAATTAGGTATTCCTATCTATCTAGTTTTCCTGTAAACCTCTTTTCCGAGATGTCACCATAAAATATGTATTTTATTTTCTCGAATTCATGCATGCTACTTTCATTCTCTTCTCAAATACATGTGTTCTTTGCGTCACTGCTTTTATTCTTTCTGTGGCGGAGTAAATTTGTCTATCCCTATTTCTTAGACTTGTTATATAAATTGTTAAATAGTCAAAGTGACCCGGCCTTGGGCACTCCTTATAAAGGTATATTTTGCGTCATAGCTGGAGGAAACAACTCGAGTTGGAAATATGCTAAGAAATTGGTGACGCAATCCAAACCAGTTGCAACAGGATGAGTAGTTTTTTCTGACTAATCGATTCACACATGTTCATATGAGTTTCATCCAGTGGGGATGGACCGGAAGTTTCTTTGTTGAAGAAGTACTCTATTCCATCACTTTGAACTAGTACATAACTCGAGTTCAGTTATAAAGGCAATCATTAGTTTATGGTAAGTTAACTGACTGATAAAGGAAGAATGCTTAAAATATGTGTATATATATGTGCTATTGACAATGATTTGAAATGGAGAATGCTTATGTAATTGAACCATTATTTTTTATGTTCATTAATTTGACAGTGTAAATCCAGCATTGTCATTAACTTATCAGTAAAACATGTTGGAGTAAGTTGATTCCTGTGAATTCCATTCTACTAAAATATACCAGAGAAATTGAGGCTTGAGTTTGGTCTCAAAATTTCATGAACATTAGTTTGAATGTTCTTCCTGCTTTGTTGAGTAAACGCACATTGAGTTTCAAGAACACCCCTTGTGCTTGATAGTGCATGTGAAATTCAGGATCATTCTCTATGGCATGAAGATGATGAAGATTCTAGAAAAGTTTGTGTAATGTGTCTAAAACAAGCACATGAACCCTCACCTATATATGAAAGGCACTACCTGTTGCAAACAGTGTATTTGTGAAACATGTTCTGGTGACAGCAGCCATCTTTAAACAGGTTATGTTTATTGACTTTAACTATTTCTCTAAAACTCCACTCACATTTCCATGATGATATCCATGAACTTGATTATGTATTTATGTTAATTGACAGCTTATGTCTATGCTAGGATAAACAGAAAAATTGTCCAGCGTTAATTAACTGTTGTGAAGTGGTATAAATATCAATACTCTTTTGATTATTTTCATGTTGCTTATTTGATTATTGATTTAATCCATTTCTTCACCTTCTTACACACATTGATAATCTTACGCTGAAGAATAATGTGGGAGGATGGGGGTTCGCTATATATATATAGATTAAAGACGGATTTGTCTTCTCCTTTAGTAAGAAGTTTTTCACCTGCAGAAATATTGAGTGACGGTAAATGTCTTTAATATTGTGGAAGAGAGAAAACGTTTACAGCGACGGCATATCCGCCAAGCGAGAGAGACGAGTGGGGCCTTCTAGAGAATTATTAATAACATAAATTAAGATTCTCATCACTTGAATTAGTTACGGATGATTAATTAATAATAATAATCATAACCATTAACTAGGTGGCGGTGGCGTTACACTTTCATTCAGTTGCTCTGTTTCTTACTCAGGCTGTATAATTGTTTGTCACTTCTTTTAAGTTTTGCTTCATTATACTCTGCTTTAATAGATTAGACTTTCGTGCTTCTGGCAGTTATTGGAACCTTGGTATGGGTATTGGTAAAGTTGTAATCTTGGTGACATTTTTTGCCCGGAAAGCGCACGATCGTTGCCAAATCAGCGCTACTGCATTAGCGTTTTCCAAACATAGTATGCGTTTTGAGAAGCGTCGTTCCTGCATGCTGACACAAGTGATGAAGAGCATGGAGAGCGTGAGACGGGTCCACTGAGAAGAAAGACTATTGGCAAGGCAATTTATCATTGTGTCACACGTCTTCCCTTTCCCTGTACCAGTGACCATGGGCCAGTTAGTTCACAATCTTTTCTGTTCCCTGTACAAGGAATGATAGGCCATTTCGGTCAAAATCTGTTCTTTCTCAAGTACAGCAGATATCAATGAGATTAGGACAGACTTTCAGCGGTAGGAATAAAAAAAATGTGAGAGTGTGTGAGGGTGCATGCGTGCAAAAACTGAAGCGCACAAAGAGCGAGAGAAGGGACAATAATAAATACGCTATCTAAGGTAAAGTAAACATGAACTTGAGGACAGGCAGATACACTAGAATTAAAAAATTAAGAGTGGGAGACAGAGAGTGTGTGGGTGATTGTCAGACAGGGATTTTGCTGATGGTGGGCGAGGATTTACTGTTGTTTTAAGTTCCTGCTTTTCAAGAAAGGCAGAAAACTAAATGGTTTGCTGTCTGGTAGGTTTACAAACAGATCTCGCGTTAGCAGATTGTTAAGCTCTCTCTTCTTTTAACCTCTTGTTATATAAAAGCCGAGAATATTCATAGTTGTTCAAAACTATAATTTTACGATTCATGATGGAAGTTGTTCACATCCATAATATCTAAAGTACTATATTCTCTCTTTCTTTTACGTCCTCTCCTTGTTTTGTCTAGTGTGTTAGTGTGTATGTAGCTTTATAAAAATGACTAAATCAAACCGAATACACTCAGTACAATGTTCTCTATATTACGTTTACATTAATAAACTTATATATACATACCTCGAAGTGGTGTGAGTAGACAAAGGTCAGTTGATAGCCTTTACTTCTGTTTCTTTACTTATTACCAGTACTACTTTACTAATTATTACTTTATAATTAGGACTCGCACACACTTCTCTTACTTATAATTAGTTTCACGCATCCAGTTGAAATAAAGGGTGGCTCCCAATTATTGGTTAAAGTCGATATATTTATTTTATTTTTTTACATGAGGTAGGTTATGATGGCGACGACAAAAATACCTTTGACCCCAACAGACCTTGCGTATGAATCACACAAATTACGCCTGTATAAGAGTTTTCTGTCATTTATTTCGCAGTCCTTTTCATCTCAAGTTTCTGATATGTATTTCTCAAGTCCCCTGATCATCCACAGTCTGGCACTACTGGATAAACGTGAAAATATCGTACATCGCAGAGTCTGCGGGATGGGGAACGGTGGGTGGGTGCTTGGATGAGAACTAATCGTGTTTTCGGGCCCGGGGGGGGGGGCACAGTGAAAGGAGCGGTACGGTTCTTATCACTGGGGTAAGGGCAGCAAAGGACACCGCATGAGTTCCCTTCAAAACCGAGTGTGCCTACGGGCTAGAGGTCTTCAGCGACAACCATTGTTTTGTGTTTAGCGTTCTGAGTTTATGACGAGAAAATATCACTGTTCTAGTTAATTGGATAAAATTGGCTACAGTATACAAATCCAACCGTCTTGGGTTCCAGGGTCAACAGACTCTTTCAATATGGGCACAATGGGCGGATATTGCCGTGAGCGGCCCCATTAGAAACTTTTGTACTCTTTGGCGCCAATTTATTAGAAATTGTACTTTATCGTGATTCAATGTGCTCATTAATATCTATAATTTCAAATTTGCTAATGAAATTAGTTCCAATCGTTTCGACCTGACTTGCAAAGAAAGGTCACGTGCATCATTCTAGTGACCAGGTTGTGATGAAATCAGTTCCAATAAATTCGCTCTAACTTGCAAAGAAAAGTTAGCTCCCGAGATAACGAGATGTGCCCATCACAGAAACATGAATTGCATTATCATCTTGTCTAAAGCCTTTATATTCCGGGAAGACTTGAACACCCAGACTTTCGATAGGGAAAGATGGGGTCACTGGAACATGACCAACAAAATCGGGTATTTGACCACGATTATTTGCATTATTATTCGGCACCCTCTTTTTTCCTCCACCCGTATGTAAATGGACATTAATATCTTGCTCGAATTTCGGACAATGTTGACCTCTGAAATTTAGGAGATGATATCAGTTTGACATCAAATAAACGTCATCTTATTGTTCCTGTGTTTGCTATATCCCTTTAGTTCGCAGCCAAAATTTTATTAATAAACGTTATCTTATTGTTCCTGTGTTTGCTATATCCCTTTAGTTCGCAGCCCAAAATTTTATTAATAAACGTTATCTTATTGTTCCTGTGTTTGCTATATCCCTTTAGTTCGCAGCCAAAATTTTACTAATAAACGTTATCTTATTGTTCCTGTGTTTGCTATATCCCTTTAGTTCGCAGCCCAAAATTTTATTAATAAACGTTATCTTATTGTTCCTGTGTTTGCTATATCCCTTTAGTTCGCAGCCAAAATTTTACTAATAAACGTTATCTTATTGTTCCTGTGTTTGCTATATCCCTTTAGTTCGCAGCCCAAAATTTTACTAATAAATGTAACCATTTGCAGATTTAGAAAAAGGTAAATAAGGTACAATGTAGACATTCAATTAAAATTTATTTTCTAATCTACGTTTTTATTCGTACTACTTTGTAACTGATATTTCAGCAGTGAAAAACATATTGGAAATGTGAATCCATTTGTGGCGGTAGTAACGAACAGGGTGAACGTGAGGAGGACTGGAGCCATTTCAAGAGGCGCTTAATGACTTTCGTTTTATGTACTTGCACAACGCCATCAGCAAACTGTGCATTATTTTTTATTTAATGCATATTTTAAACAGGGGAAATAAATGGCATTCATTTACAGCAAAGGACGACAACTGTGGCGGAATGTCGAGCAGTACTGATGAGCTCGAAAGATTTAGTCTATTTACTTTTGGGTTATGCGACTTTATTTTTTTATGTATTGAATTAATTGACTCACTACGAACACGTTTCTGAATGGCGGTAAAATAGATTCGAAATTATTTACTTAATTATGCGTGTTTTATAAATGATTTATTAACTGTTTTGAGCACACTTCCCGATCAACTATGGCACTAACCGTTCTCATATTCTATTGCACTATTCCTGTTTACAATATGAGATAAATTCACAAAATAAAAGAAATTTCGTGGTGATGGTAGTGTGTGTGTGTGTGTGTATGCGTGTGTGTTGGGTCTGTAATAGCCGCCTGCATCAATCCTATTTCATCGACATTTCTTTCTTAAACCCTTGCGGTTTCTCTCCCTTTCCATAGATGCTTTTTAAACTTTTTTTTTTATTGTTTACTGGTGGGAAGCACCTGTGAAAATAATTGTAGAAGTATCGTGGCAGTATCTTTTCCTGCCGTTTATAGGCTGTTGTCACAACACCCGCCCCCTTGCCTTCCGTCTAGGTCCGCAGGCCAAAGGGAAACAATAGACCCATTTTGAAAATAGTGCTCCTCATTTGGAGCTCTTGCCCTTTGCCCTCCTCGCCTGTTAACCGTATGCTGCGGCTTTAAGAAGTGAAACTGTTATAACCGAGTAAATCGTAAATTGTGCACAGTTTGATCTGCTCGGGCCGGTTTTACTTCTGACTCCAGCGTAAAGTTTGTTTACACGTCAATGTCGTTGACTGCCATTTTCCTAATACACATGAGTGAAGTAAGATTGATAGATAGATAGCTAGTGTTGCATATTGATTGACTGAATGTATAATTTGTTGATTTCAAAGACTGCCATGTATACATATATTATATTCAAAATGAATTCTTTGGTTATTCAAAGTTAATAATGACATCATTATTTTCTGTATTATAAGAAGCATAAAACAAATACATGCATTCACAGACCTCGATTCCCAAACACCATAGAGCAGAGCACAGTTTACTTCGAAATTCCACTTCTCCCATGTTACAAGACTTTCCATCTTCACCAGGTCTGGCGGCCATATGTACGAGTGAACAGTTGTTTTCTCCAGGTGATGCATGAAAAGGACAACTGATTCCACTGACTGTTGTGCGATATATATATTTCTTTTTAAATCGTACTTCCTGATACCACTAGTAGAAACACAACACACGTGTTCTCTCTTCAGATTACTATTTTATCGCCGTGATTTATAGCTAAAGGCGTGTTGCCTCTGACGGAATCCAGGCCTTCTAGAGAGCGAGCCGGATGGCCTGCACGTTTGTGGCCAAAGTAAAACAAATAAAAGAGACAAGACTGATAGACGAAGAGTTCCATGTTCTGTGTTGTAAATTCAAACGAATGGCTCAGTGCTCTTATTGGGAGACAAAATGACTGGTTCACTGCTGTAGAGGGGAGACAAAATGACTGGTTCAGTGCTCGTGTATGGGAGACAAATTGAGTGGCTCACTGCTGTAGAGGGGAGACAAAGGCACTGGCTCATTACTCTAGATGCGAGACAAAATGACGAACCGCGAGATGTCTGTAACCGGTGGGTTGAGGTTCAAAATCGGTAGGGATAACTGCAGAAAAGAACCAGCAAGAGAGACAAACGGACAGAGTGATAGACAGGCCGACCAGCGGATGGATGGATGGAGACATTGCAAAGAACTATTTCAAAGAGCTTGGATCATAAGTCGAAAATTCCTTTAAATGTCTCATTCCTCCTAATCAGTCCGTCTCATTAGAATTTCCTTTGACTTCATTGTTTGCGGTGAAAAGACGAAGGCAAGGAGAGAATGCAAGATGAAAGCAGAAATTGTCTGAAATTATCCTCCGGGATTGATGATTGACAGCGCTTGCACGACAATTCGCCCTGGCAGGAAGGCCATCCAGTTTTCTCTCTGCTCCAGGAGTGAGTTGTGGTCATCTCGGTTCGGTGTTTGTGCTGTAAATTAAAAAAAAAGGGGGGGTAGGGCTGGATAGGTGGTTTCTGCATGATGACTTGTGACCCCCACCCTATCCCCTTCTTGCTTATTGATAATCTGCAGACTTGACTGAGCAAACCAGGGCCAGTCAATTGAGTTTGGTAATTTAATTAGATTGCAGTCGTGCAGTATTGCCAATTATAGTTGCCTAAAACCAGGCCATCGCCGATACCCACGATATTCTACGCAATTAGTTACTGCAAGTCTCGGTAGATTGCTAGTTCATTCGGCATGGTTTCCCATTAAAAGGGGGATAAAGAAAAGGAAAAAAGGAGCTGAAAAAGAAAAGAAAAAGAAAACCTGGAGAGTCAGGATTTTTTCCTTCTTTTCATTTAGTTTGAATTTCTTCCATATTTCTGAGACAGCATCATTTCTCTTGGCACTGGCATTTTACACCGTTATTGATTCGATCTTAGCAACCAATAAGCTTAAGGCTGAACGACCAAGTGTCGGGCGGCGAGTAATGAAGGTGGGAAATCAATGGCGGCATGTTTGTTTCAAGATTCCAGCCAAAATTATTGCTTCTTTTCTGCTCATCAACGTCAAGTGGTTTACTGGTGAATCCAGCTAGTGTAAACTCACAATGAGGCAACGGGTGTTTGGGTAGAGTGTGATGACGCAATCGCAAAGGTGCTGCTTGCTGATTTGTGCTTAAATGAAATTAACACCCACAACCACCGCCCACCCACTCACAAACACCCTCACATCCAACAACCACCACATCCACCCACATCCAACCGCTACACATATCCACAACCACCACATACACTTGCAACCACCGCAAATGCCCATTATCATCGCACAAACAGAAAGCTAAGAGAAAGGAAAGAAGATATAAATACAAACTTATAGAAAAGAAAAATCTTCCAAAGTATGTTGAAAACTTTAGATGCGCTTTGTCAAAGATTGTGTGTAAATGTATTCTAATAATTTAATTGTTCTTGAATAAATGACAAAATATAAGCACACGTGTTAATTCAGGCACATCTTATATTTAATAGACAGTAAAGATTATTGTGAGTTTAGTTCAGAGATATGATTGATTTGGTATTTACTCTTCCTATATATATATAAGGAATAACAACGCAAATAGTCATCTATCATACCATTAATTAATGACTCATTGTGATGTTGCATTGTTTTTGGTTTGCATGGCAATGTCAAATAGTCATCTCTCTTTTATCAGACCATTAATTAATGACTCATTATGATGTTGCATTGTGTTTGGTTTGCATGGCAATGTCAAATAGTCATATATCAGACCATTAATTAATGACTCATTGTGATGTTGCATTGTGTTTGGTTTGCATGGCAATGTCAAAAAGTCATATATATGAGACCATTAATTAATGACTCATTGTGATGTTGCATTGTGTTTGGTTTGCATGGCAATGTCAAATAGTCATCTATCAGACCATTAATTAATGACTTATTGTGATGTTGCATTGTGTTTGGTTTGCATGGCAATGTCAAATAGTCATCTATCAGACCATTAATTAATGACTCATTGTGATGTTGCATTATGTTTGGTTTGCATGGCAATGTTAAACTGTGTCGCGTTGCACTATCACGACACATTGTGCTGTATGTTATATTGTATTGTCATGTGTTTATTGTTATGTTACAAATTGTCTTAGTGCATTATAATTTTGATTATGTTGTATTCCAATGTTAACCTTATGTTGTACAGCTTTGTTATTGCGGAGTGTGTTGCATTCTATTTCGTTGTTACAACTTATATTTCGATGTTTTGCTGTATTGTGTTGTGTATTGTTTAAAATTTCTGTAGTGCATTATGTTTGTTGCATTGTGATTTCTCTGTGTTGTGTTCGTTGAATTGTTACATTGTGTTCTATTGCTTTGCAATAGTTACATTATGTTGTGCTACATTGCAATGTTACATTGTGTTCATATATACATTGCAATGTTGCATTTTATTGTGTGGTCTGATGTTTTGTTTTGTTTTATCATTTAGTTGTCTTTTGCTGTGTTGTTTACATTGTACTTGGATGCCTTATGTTATATATCAAACTGTGTTTTTATCCGGAATGTTGTGTAATTTATATTTGTATCCGGAGCGTTGTGGTTTGTTTTTACATTTGCATCCGGGATGTTGTATATTTTTTCGGAATGTTCATGTATAGTTTTTTTATTTGTATCCGGAATGTTATTGTATAGTTTTATATTTTCTTTCGTTATGGCTGTATTCTGACACTGCTCGTAATCGACCCTTGCCAACGCATGCAACAAAGACTGATTTGATCGACATACGGATTTGATCGGCAGACGGATTTGATCAGTTTGCCTGTATCTCGTCAGATCCTTTCAATAGATGACCACTGACACTTTTCAACGAGCACGTCACGAATAAATGAGACTGTAATTGATATTGGCGTCTCGCACATAACCTGAAAATGCTAGGTCTTGTTACAGTATGCGACAAACTAAAGAAAGGGGAATTAATCGAGAATGCACAAAAAGTGGGAATCCTAGTTGAGTGCATTGTTTGTCCACGTGAAATGCTTGCCAGTACATGATTATGTAAACGTCCAAGACTTGTTTTGGAGAATGTTCAGTACTCAGGGTCTGTTTTTCCTTCTTTATACCCCCCTCCCCGCTTTTTTTTTCTTTTTTCTACTTGGCTGTGATTCCTTTTCCGTTAATTCTTTCTTTCTCTCGGAAGTCGTACATCAAAGCATTGACTTTTAACAAAGAAATGTCGACGTTTCGAGGCTTTGTTGGAATGTCTTTCTTTTAAAGTAAAATAATAAGAAAGAAATAGAAATAACATCATAGGACAGTGATAAATGTTTCTGGCATTTTGTAGTGGTTCTTAGCCCTTTTTTCCCCAAATGAAATTACCGTTTAGTTCGTATTATGTTCTTTGTTTATTTATATGATAGCACACTTGTATTTCTTCATTGTTGCATTTACTTATATATTATAACGGTCTCAGTATACGCACGTGCACATACACAACTACATATGCACACACACACACACACACACACACACACACGAAAATCTGAAGCGTTTTTAACACGCATTCAACTTCAGAAGACGGTGATTTGGTTAAAGAGCCTTTGTGTGTGTGTGGGGGGGGGGGATGTACAGTTATTAATAACAATGCCATATGAGCAGTGAAGTGGGGACCATGAATTAACATTTAGAAAACTTATCTGAATAGAATTTAAAATCATTTTGAGCGTGCACGTTCATTTCAATGAAATGTTATTAAAGAGTCGTGGAAAACAGACAAATTGTTTTAATGGAGACATACCGACTGGCCGGGTCATTTAGTGAAGTGTGTTGCCGATAATATTGATGGCTAAGCCTAGCTTGGAGGGGGTGGTGGGAGGTGAAGAAGAAAACTAAACAAACAATTAAAAAAATAAAAATACAGCAGTCATTTCAGCCTTGATATTTCGCACCAGTATAAACACTTTTAAATTCTCCCCACAGAGAAAGCCGACAGGAAGGCGCCACTTCGTTGGTGAAGTTGGTTATGGTTGTTTGAATGAAACGTCTTCTACAACTTAAATTTAAATCTCTCTCTCTCTCTCTCTCTCTCTCTCTCTCTCTCTCTCTCTCTCTCTCTCTCTCTCTCTCTCTCTCTCTCTCTCTCTCTCTCTCTCTCTCTCTCTCTCTCTCTTTTAGTCGTAACAGGTTATCCTCCATTCTTCCACTGATTTTCTTTCTCTCTTAGTCTTAACAGATGAACTTCATTCTTTCTCTTTCGCTCTCTTCTCTCATACATGCACACAATATTATTTTTCTTTCTCATTTCTTTTTATTTAGAGAATAACCATTGTCTCATGTTAAGTATTTTATATTTTCTCGCAATGTGCCGAGCACCGCCTTAATTTGCAATACAGTAGGTCCTTCTCCAAACCGAAAGTCAGTAATGAACGCGGCTAACTAACTAGTAGACTTGAAGCCAGGCAAGCCCGACAGCCATTGGAAATCGTTGGTCGCATTTCATCACGGACTCGCGGCTCGCCTCATTAATGAGTAGATCGGCGAGTTGGAAATCAAGGTGCCTCTGCTGTCTCCACAGTCCAAAGGGCGATAATCGTGCGACAATCAGACTTCAAGGACTACAGACAGCGACGTTTATTTCTGTTAAAGTCGGAACTCCACCGTATTTTAGAGAAAGAGGGGTAAAAAATATCTTTCAGGGTGTAGGAAAGCGGCAATTAGCATGATTATTTGTTGATTTGACTTCTAGGCTGACTCATATCGATGGCATTGCAGAAGAAAGGTGGTGATTAGAAACAATGCTGCATGCCTGGGATTCTAACGACTTCTCTTCAGGATGTTTTGAAAGGAAAAAAATAAAATAATTATGCGTGTTTTTGAGATTAGAGTCGTGGGGCAGGGATGGTCTGGCCTGCACGTTCCAGTTAAAAAAAAAAATCCTTCCTATATATTTTTTAATTTGATCTTCTTAATGGATTTTGTTTGATATCCATCCCTCTCTTCCATCTCTTTCACACACTCTGATAGTAAGGGGATTTACTGAATCAGTTTTACTGCCGTTTGAGTGCTTACGTTTTGTTTGCTGGCGAAATACTTACCGAGTCTGATAGGCAAAATAATTTAAGAAATTGTTTTATCTAAATGGTTATCTAATTTTCTAATCGATTTACCATTTTCTAAAGTTAATTTTGTGAGTTTGTATTTAGGCTTATTTTTCATTGGGAATTGAAAAGGCTACATTTTTACAGCGAATTTGAAAGAATACGTTTTTACAGTGAATTTGAAAGAATACGTTTTTACAGCAAATTTGAAAGAATACGTTTTTACAGCGAATTTGAAAGAATACGTTTATACAAAATTAATAGTCATTTAGCTGAAGTTCGTTTGTAAGCCATTTATTTATTTTTTAGATTAAAAATAGGCCGGCCGTTAGGTGCTTTAGAAAATTTTCATGTAATTTTACATTTCAAATGAAAACTGTCTGTGAATATTTTCCCAGTTCACTTCACTCCTTTTATTTCAAGTAATGTGTATTTTTTCTCAGTTGTTTCGTTATATTTCATTTCTTGTTTATAGTGAGTTTCCACACTATAAACATTGTCATTTTGCTATACTTTAATTTCTGCTTACAGCTACTTTCCATAATATGTACATTGTCATCACGCTATATTTTCAGTAAATTACATCTCTGTTTAAAGTATTCTTTTCGTTGCATTTACAGTAAATTTCTTGTCTAATTGCAGGATAGTTCCATTCCATTTTCAGGCGTACCTTTTCTTTATTTACTTTTTAACCACACAAACATCTCGCTGACTATTTATTTCCTGCTTACATTTTCACTTATTGAAGACTCATTTTTGTTTAGCATTATTTTTCATTTGCGATGCATTTTGTCTCTATTTATATCTGCTTGTCCATACATTTAAAGTATATTTCGTGTGTATTTACATTTATTTTCCACTCATTTACAGTGCATATCATTTCTACATTTATTTTCCATTCATTTACAGTGCATTTCATTTCTACATTTATTTTCTTTTTATTTACAGTGCATTTCAGTTCTACATTTATTTTCCAGTCATTCTTTGCTCATTGTTTCTCTACTCACAATTATTTTCCATTCATTTACAGTGCCTTTCATCTCTATCGACATTTCTTTTTCCGTTTATTAACATTTTTATAAAATCCGTTTTTTCTACACGTTTCATCAATTGCTCCTTGTGTACTGTACATGCACGTATACTTCTATGTCCATCTTATTTATATGTAATTTTCCTTTATTTTATTTACGCGCGCGCTATTTATGTGTAATTGTATTCTACAAGTCATAATGTAATGCACAATGTGTGTACACTTGGAACGCGCTGTTTATGTGTAATTGTATTCTACAAGTCATGATGCAATGCACAATGTGTGTGTGTGTGTACACTTTGAGCGCACTGTTTATGTGTAATTGTATTCTACAAGTCATGATGTAATGCACAAAGTGTACACTTGGAACGCGCTGTTTACAGTGTGTATTTCCAGTATTCATAATGTCATCTATATAGTATGTGCACCCTGAGTGCAGCAATTACACACTGTTTGCAATGTGTCATCCCATTATTCATTGTACAGACGTAATCCTCAAGTGTTTACATGCTGTTCCCATGCAGTTATTATTATTGTATGTACATCCCGTTGCAAAATATGCACGCTGTTCACAACATGTAATTAACTGTATCCCGCTGTTAATAGTGTCCATCTAATTCCACTATAGAGAAATGGATTCTTTGTCCGGCATCTGCCAGAGCCTTTTCTAAACGCACATTGGAAAAAGACGTCAGAAACTGGAAGTACGCTTGAGCTCAAATCATACTTTCTACTTCCCATACTCCCACTTTTATGACTTTGCAAACTCTGGACTCCTACGGTGCAATTATCCACTCCTTAATTGTGGCCCCTTGTTCCCCCCCCCCCTGCTTTTGATTACGCTGGCAAACTTGTGTATCGTAATATCCAAGTTCCCTCCAAGTACACTCCCTCCCTGTCTCCTTCAAATATGTACACCACACACCCCTACAAATACATACACTCCCAGTCCCCGAGTTGACTCTCATTATGTCATATACACAGTTGGGTGATTATCACATGGCAGTGTGTCTGTAATATGTCTTTGTGCACTGCCTTAGGTATATCGGCAATTAAGCTGTAGAGAAAAAATAAATTTCTTACTGTTTTCTAAAGGAAGAAAATATATCAAGGTCCTATTATAACTTCTTAGAAAAAAATTATACTTAGCAATCTCTTATAAAGAGAGGAAGACGTGTATTTTCAAATAGGTTGTTTCCTCTCATTCCCCCATGAACTATTATGGGAATAACATTTACATTTTCTTCTGAACTAGTAATTTTTTCAGGCTTAATTTGGTTTATTAACCTAACTAAAAATTGGAAAAGAAACGCAGGAGGAAGTTAAAGGATAAAAAAGAGTATATGAGTCTATCAAAAGTATATTAGTCAGTTTAATTCCATTTAAAAAAAAAAAAAAAAAACAAGAAAACTTCCAGCTTAAACAGTTGTGCAGCTGCATATGTGTTTAGTCTTGAATGTGAAAAGACCATATATCACACGCGCATGTTGTTGTTGCTTGTCATGACAACCAGAAATTGGCCTGCTACTGCTGGTCAATATCTATTCTGCGTACAATTACAAGAATTCAGGAACTGCTTTCACCCCAATGGTACGATGAATTGTTAGTTGCCTATCACCGGGAATGGGTGTTGTTTATTCTCAAGCATCTAATTTATTTTCCCCACTTTATACATACCACATTGGTATCACATAGACCAGGTTATTTTTTTAACAGTCCTAAATAGCTCATTTATTTCCCTCACTTTATATATATATATATATATATATAATGAGTATATTAATCATCAGATTACCTTTTACACAGTCCTTTAGCTAATTCATTCTCCCCACATTGTATAGAAATAATTAGCATCGCACATATCTGGTTCATTTTTTTGACAATACTGCACCAATTTGTGTGTTGTTTTTGTTTGTGCTGCTGTTAATGTTGACCTGGGCTTACTTTTACATACGTAACCTGCACACTTACATTGCGGTAATCCCATTTTTTCCTATCGTTTACATAACTAGTGACCACTCACCCAACCCTTTACGCTGTGTACAAGATTATTTTTAAACACACAAAACCTGTATGGTCTTTCTTCTCCAGTGTATTTGTACAAGATTATTTTTTGGCACACAAAATCTGTATGGTCTTCCTTCCCCAGTGTATTTGTACAAGATTACTTTTAGCACACAAAACCTGTATGGTCTTTCTTCCCCAGTGTATTTGTTGGCGGAACCTTGCAGCTCTATTATAGGAAGCAAAGTGATGAGACTCGGCTTGTCATCAGAGCCATTACACGCCTTAGTGTAGTTGTCAGTTTCAGGCGGCGACGTTGGCCTCTTTGAGCGTTGGTTGGCCCGGTGGGCTTGGAATAGCCAACGATTGTTCGGATATTGTTTTTGAGTGTGGATAGGCGACGAATATTCCGTTATTGCTTTTGATAGTTTGAGTGTTCCGTGGCAGCCATTATTCAATTTCAGTTTGAATGTGAGTAGACAATGATTTATGTTTATGGAATATTGTTAGTGTGTTGTGGAGATTATTCATGCCGTGTTTTGAAAGTGCGTATTTCGTGTCAAATTCTGAGTGAGGAAAATCCACGTCTTGTTTTTAATGTGAACACTGTTTCGTTTTTAAATATATGACTCAAATAATTTTTAATTTTCTATTCCGATTACAGAAAAATCATGCTGTTGCTTTTTAAAACAGTGGATGGACAAAATTATCACAAATTATTACGACTGACACTAGAAAATTACACGTCTTGTGCTGACTGTTGCAAGGATGCATAAATGTTTCGTTTTAATATAAATAGCCACATCTAATTTTATTTTGTTGGTAGAGAAACTTATCCTTGTCACGCTTTGCATCAGTGCAAACACACCAGAGAGCATGTGGTGCAGTAAGACAATTCATATTTAGATAGTTAATATTAACACAATTTGTACAAGAAACCCCATCCACCCTTGAACAAACGCGGCTATGTTTAAATGATTATGAGTATGTTCTCTTTATGACAATAATTAAAAGTTATCTAGGTTTGTTGGGTTTGGTTGGTGTTTGATGCTTTTTTATTTATATGTGATTACTGCTCTCATTTGTTTAGTGTATACTTGTAATTTAAGGGAGCAGAGATTTTCTGAGGGAGCATGAGATTTTGTGAGGGACTAGAGGCTTGCCAGGAAACTATTGAGTTTCTATCAAGTCACATCAGGATTTTTTAAAATTTTATTTTGAATTATATTAATTGATTTCCACAGCGGAGGAAGCTGGAGAAGTATATAATTTATAGGACCGTCAGAAAGGTCATGTAACTAAGATGCATACTACTCTTAGAAATTTATGTTAGAAAAAATAAATACAGTGCAGAGATCACGTGATTACTAGAAATACATTCGTGATCAAAACAAAGTACAAAACAAAACTTCTGTTTCTCTCTCTCCGTTTTTTGTTTTTTCAGTTAGAAATTTTGAGAACTTATTTCCTTTGTTTGATGACGGTAATTGTTCAGTGAGCGTTTCAGTTCTTGTGTGACGTCAGCGAATAAACCCTGCTAACGTCAAATGGAAGCTTGTAAGACACTCGCCTGATTAATTTACAATCATGGCTTTACATCCGTCAACATTTATGTTTTCATTTTCTTTTAACGATTTTGCAAAAGAAAACGTAACATTATTTTGCTATTAGTGAGTGCTTTATTACTTTGTATTAGGAAACGCAACATTATTTCGCTAATATATGTTACTTCGCATTAAAAAGCGCAACATTATTTCTCTATTATATGTTACTTCACATTAACAAACGCAACGTTGTTTCGCTATTTATTATATGTGTCTTCGCATTAACAAGCGCAACATTATTTCGCTAGTATATGTTACTTCGCATTAACAAGCGCAACATTATTTCGCTACTATATGTTACTTCGCATTAACAAGCGCAACATTGTTTCGCTATTAGGGCTTTATTATTTGTCACTAGAAAAAAGTAACGACAATTCGAAATTAGTGCTTTCTTACTTTGCATTATAAAGCAATTGGGATGAATAATTGCCACCCAGTGTGTTACTTTGACTTCCTACAAACGCTTTGTTTGAAGTCTATATTTTTCTTTAACTACACACGGTTCCGCGTGGTGCAGAAACTAATGACCCCACGCACTGCAAAGCGTATGCCCTTGACCCTGATTGCGGCAATCACGCAGAGCCAGAACGGTTGCAATACATCCCCGAGGTTCAGTCAACTCCTTGCTTTCCAGACCTGCTTGCTTACACAGGTCTCCAAGATAGTTGACAGTGAAAGAGCTTAAGAAACAAGTCGTGGGGAAGGCTTGTGTGGGGATGTGGTAGTATAAACCGGGAAAGGAAAGTGGCCGCGGGTGGATGAGGAGAAAGGAAGGAGTTAGAATGAGGTATGAAAGAAAAATATGGAAGGAATGGCAGCCAGGAACCCAGGTGATGGATGAATATTTAAACTGGGGTTGACAGCCAGACCTATTGGGCGCTGGCGAAGGAAGTTAGCGGCCGGAAGATAATGAATTTTATCTCGTGCCATTCTTTGTGGCTATGGGCTATGGACTTCTAAAGGGCATAGCTTGTTTCAACTTGGTAACAAGACAAAAAGACAGTTGTATGCTTTGACTGATTTAGGTTTCACGTTATCTAACCCGTTCTTGGGTACATGATCACGTAATTGCTAATGTCCAACCATGCCCAAAATAAACTATTGTTAAATTTATTTTATCTCTTTATTTTTAAAACTGTGGTTTTATTGTTGCTGATGCTGTTGTTGTTTTTGTCGGTGTAACTAATTTGAAATTCTTTTTTGTTTCCTTTTTTAATAGAATTGTTTACAGCTATAGTAATGTATATAAATCTAACCACGTTTATATTACAGTTTCTTTATCCGTTCTATAAAATATTAAATTAATAATTTTTTATTTATTTATCTATGCTAAACTAATATTACCGTTACTTCCTTTTGCACTTTTGGTCTAACAATATAGTTACTTCCCTTAATATATCTGGTTTTGTATGTTTATCAAAAGTTCCTAATAATACATTTAGCTCCCTTAATACTTTCTGTTGTGTTTGGTGCTTCAAAGTTTATAATTTATTGCTGTTTCAATTTGCGTTTAGGCGCTGACATAATAGTGTCAGTGGCAAAGCGTCAGTCCTTTGGATATTATTATGTTAATTGTTGACGTCATGCTTTGTGCTCACTCACGCGTCCATGTGTTTATTGCATCCATCGAGTTATCACTTTCTTTCGCCATTACATTTTTTTTTTTTTTATCATCCTCATTGCCTTGAAGATTTAGATGATTTTCCCCTCTGTTTGTCAAAATACTTCGACGTCATGACGAGGGTTCTCTAACGTCTTTATCAAGTCTAACTCCGCCCGTCGCTTGTCGAGATAAACTACATTAAGATTGCGACCTCATGAACTGGACAACTGCAACGATAGTTTCACTGTCACACTTTAAACAGCAGTCAAATATTTGGCCATGCGTTCCCGGGGCCCTGCCACCCGATTCATTCATGGGGTTCTCATTGAGGTTCTCTCCTCTTCCAAGTTGTTGCAAACAGAGTGGGGACAAAAACTGTCAGGGACTGCAAGATGGAGATGATGCAAATTGCGTAAGACAGCGTCCAGACCACATTTAAGGCTCATTGTTTTCCTCGTCCTCCAGGACTAATGATGTGTATTCAACGGCGATGGCGACCCAAACGAGAGGTGAAAAAGAAGGAGTGTAATTGACAGGTCCCGTAAAACGCACCAGGAACAAGTGGCAGCTTTATCAGATGAAAATGAAGTCGCAGATTGCGCGAGCAGGGTGGAAATAGCCACTAGGAGTTCTTCAACCTGACAGCTCGCGCCTTCGTTTCGCCTGCAGTGCCATTGATTATTTGTAGTCAGAGGGAGGGGGTGGTGGATGGTTTCGGCCTCTTTCTTTACCAGAAAACCTTCCGCGCAGGCTGTCTTTCCTTCTCGCCGCCACTGCACCCCGTATTACTGTTTCCTCTTAAGAAAATTAAAGAATCACTCAGCTACGACACTTTAAAATAATGTGTTTCATTTCCTTCCAAGACTTCTCCGTTTGGAGATTTACACGTTTAAGAAAAACTTAAAATCGGAATAAATGTATTCACTGAATGTTGACGGAAGCAATAGATTCATTACAAGCACTAAATAAACGTACTGAACAATATTAGTATAACTGCTGTAATTCATTTAATCACTTTATTCAATAATACGGATATAAATGAGATTTGAAAGATAAACGAGATATTTAAAATTGATACTTTTGTGTATTTCTAATCTGTGTTATTTCTCGCCTTGTACAGTAAATAGTACAAAACCTTTCTTCATTTTTTATTTTCAATAAGGCACGTGACATTCAAAAATTGAATTCAAAACGTTTCTCTTGTTACACAGAAATAATCACGTATGTATCTTGAAGACCTGTCTGTGTAATGTGTGAATTTTTTATGTTGCCGATTTCTTTTTACTTTCTGATCAGGGATGAGACAAAATGATACTTTATACACGTACAACAATAGAGTCAAATAAGCACACACGCTCATCTTGTTCTCTTGCAAATTTCTTAATACGTAATATTGTGAGAGGTGTCAAGGTTTGTCAAACCAAAATAAGGAAGAAAACGTTAACGCCTTTTGAGTTTTTAATTCAAAGATGGTAGCATTTCGGACCGTTGTCTGATGCTGCCCTTCGTTTTCTCACTTTTTAAATTATTATTATTATTTCAATGTATCTTTTTTTTGTGTGTGTGTGTGTGTGTATAAGCTTTAGCGAAATGGTTTTTCTTTCCATTGCTAGACTGGCGCCGTGGTAAGCAGGCGGATCTTTAGCAAGCAGAATATTTGACCAAGAAATTTAATTTCTTCTACTGCCTCCCGGGGATCGCGCCGCGGCCATCTTAAAAATTTGTAGCAGGCTTCTATGGCTTTTGATTGTGGGGGGAATTGCTTCCCCTTTCTGTGGGATTGTTTTCACAATTTGCCTAAAGTAAATTTCTCATTTGTCCCCGGTGCGAGATGGGAGCAAATGCCTTGAAGGGAAGTCATTGATACAATAGAGTGACTCCGGCAACGATTGCACACGCTTAAAGCATTTAGATTCATTTTGTTTAAGGAATATCTGTTTATTCTAGAGAACTCAACACACACGATCCATCCAAAGGGTCCGCTAAAGAGCTCTCGACTCTCTTTCCAGATAAACTTGCTTTGTGTCTTCAGCCTTCGGGCTGTAGCGACACTTTTGACGTCGTTGAAGGAGTGTTTTTTTTAAAAACTCCGCATTTCACTTGTCGGGACGTTATGCGTGAAATATATTCACAACACGTTTTGTGAGGAGTTGCAGCCAACCTGTCCACGCTTTGGTGGAGCGACTGCAAGAAACAGGCACCATCTTTCATTCGACTGAGTGCTTCCTAATGTTTTGTTTATTAAAACAAGTGATGCTTTAAAGTTTTGTTTTTAGTATTTCTTTTCTAAATGTTAAATGCTGAAAATTGATGTATGTCCCATACGGTCCCGCTCTTTACTTTCATTAGTTCGTCGCGCTCCCCCCCCCCCCCCGCCCCGCTGTTGCTGAATGAAAGTGGTGTTGACGTTGCATTGTGGTTAATTTCTTTTTTTTCCCCTCTCGTTCGTTCGTTCATCGTGCAGGACATTTTTAGTGAACGTAGGAATTTGATATTTTGATTATTTCCATCTTGTTTGACCACATTCAGTTCAGTTCTGTCAGCATTTAGATGTCGTTTTTAGTGGTTGACATTTGTCTCGTGCAACACATGTGGTAGCTGTATTTTCCTTTAACAGCTTCACCCACTTTAAGAAGTATTTCAAATATTAACATCCCACCTATCCCAAACTCAGACCTAGCCTAGAGTATGCGGACACTCAAAGCACAATACATGCCCTATCCTGTAGTGTTTGCAGACGTACACAAAGCACAATACAGGCCAATTCTATATTGTTTTTCACAGAGCACTAAACAGACCTACTCTATAGTGTTTGTAGGCACTCACAATGCACTAAACAAGCTTACTTTATAGTATTCGTAGGCACTCACAAAGCACTGTACAGGGCTACTCTATAGTGTTGGTTGGCCTCCAAAGCATTGTACAGGCCTACTCTATAGTGTTTGTTGCACACAGAAAGCATAATACATGCCTATTCTGTAGTGTTTTAACGCATAATCAAATTCATTACACGAACTGGAATGTTGGTAAATAGACGACAAAAAAAAAAATCCATGTATATACCTTAATCTTTCTTTTCTTAATAATCGCTGAGATAAAAGGGGTGATTTTTTTGTTGTTGTTTATTTTTAGAAACGCATTTCAACAGTTTTTATGTAATAATAGCAGTTAGAGTCAAACTACTATACATGTACTCATGTTTCTACATTATTATATTGTATGTTTATGACGATCCATTTTTTTAATATTTATTCCTTTCTCTGGAAAGCTACACTGTACTGCGGGCCCCTGTCCTTTCTCATTCGTACAGACTGACTGTCTCTACGTGCTTTCTTTCTGTTCAGCCACTAAATTTTAGTTACAGGAGCCTGCACGCACACGCACGTCACATACATATTCATACAAGCATGTCTATTTTAGATACCGTTGATAAATATAGAAGTAGAGTATTCGAATGGAAGCTAACGGTGGCCCAGCTAGAGCCGAACCAATTACCCACAAGGAACGGAAGCGCATTTGCTCAATGCATTAAGCAGACATGCGTTGGTGCTTATCAAAAACTGTCGTTATGCTAATTGAATCTAGTTGGATTTTGTGTCTGCGGGCGCAGCCAAGCGTCTCACGGCCGAGTTGCTTGCTAAATAGTTATCGCCTGCCTTTTCTGCCAACCGTGACGGCCATGGTAACTATATACACACTAACAAAAACATGAGCCGCGCAGCATGTCTTGTATATTTTAAACACAAAAAGAAACGGTTGATGGCAGTTTTTGGTCTTATCTATGCTAGCTGGCTTCTTCGGTTGATGTACACGTATTAGCTTTAAAATAAAAAAGGTACGTTTTTCTTTGGGTTTTTTTTCCGCCTGTCAAAGGAGAGATGTTTAACATTTCTAGGCTTAGTCCAGCTTGTAATCTACGCTTTGAAAAAGGCATTAGAATTAATTGTGCCTTTTGTTTATTAAACAAAAGCGGCCGAAAAAAATGTTTTGATTCAAACTCCATCACAGAGCAATCCAGGCGAGTAATCTTTGTCGAAAATCTTTTCTAAATGGTCAGACATTTAGATGACAACAATATATACTCATAGTAATTCGAAACCCGTTTTAATTCTGCTTTTTGTTTGTTTAAATTTTGCATTTTGTTCGATCTTTTATTTTTGTTAAAGTTCTGTTCTTGTTCTTCAGTTTGCCAATTTAGCTGTTTTTTGGGGGAGTGGTGGTGGCGGGGGGATACGAAAGCAATGTGCATGCTATTCTCGTTATACTCATTTCCATACTTTAAATTTCTGAAACTTGCACACGCAAAAAAAAATATTATAATAACAGTTAATCTTTCCTTAATTATTTATATTTTGTACAACACGCCACGTTTCTTTGTTATTTATTATCCACTCGACACTCGAGAGTAGTCAGTAAATTGAATTCATTTTGTGTATCTCTTGTAATGTGACTATTGACTATTGCATTTATCTCCTGTTAAGTAACTATGAGTTACAATATGTTTGTGGCTTTTGTGTACTACAGATGATTGTGACTTTTGTGTACTACAGATGATTGTGACTTTTGTGCATTATTTGTCATGTGACGTATTACAGTTGATGTGTCTGTTATGTATCACAGGTGATGTAATTGTTTGTGTGTTACACAAATGATGTAATTATTGTGCTTTACAGGTGTCATGTCTAGTATGTATCGCAGATTATGTAACTAATTGTTTATTTGACTATTATGTGTTACAGATGATTTGGCTTTTGTGTAATACTTACCATGTTACTGTTGTGTATTATAGGTTATGTGAAAATTGTGATTTTGCAGGTGATGGACTGGATAATAGCATTGGGTCAGGGGAGGGAACTGCCGATGAGGATGATGATCGGAACTCAAAACGCAACAAGAAACGTGGAATCTTTCCCAAGGTGGCAACCAATATAATGAGGGCGTGGTTATTCCAGCATCTTTCTGTGAGTGTTTTCTGGATTCTTTTGTTTGTTTTGTTTCTAATTTTTACTACTTTTACTACTGTATAGTCACTGGAACTCAGCGACGAAGCAAAGCTTTCCTTTTTTTTTTTTTTTTTGGTGTACAGTTACATCAGAGAGAGATGATTTTCTCACGTGCTTAACCCTCGGATGGGTTTTGCATTTGGTCAAGATTGTTTGATTAAGATTTCAAAACCATGTTCAACTTTTGCTTACTATGCAAACGAGCACAATTTGTGAAGAAGAAATTTATGTTCCAGAGAGAAAAAGGGAAGGAACGAATGAAAAAAAAGTTTTATCTGACTCTTTTCCTTATTTCATCGTACCTTAAACAAAACTTAGCGGAGCTTAGGTACATTGATATACAAATATTCCGTGACGCAAGTTTAGGTACATTAAATATGCCATGACGCAAGTTTAGGTACATTAAATATGCCATGACGCAAGTTTGGGTACATTAAATATACCATGACGCAAGTTTTCAAAGCCCAGGGCAATTATGTTGATGGCGGTATGGTCAGTGTTGGCTTAGTTGACGAGTGATCCATATATGACCACTATAACTTACATTATACATCCATCTGGTCTGTGTATAACCTAACGCAACAATTTACAGTTTGGTTATTTTGGGTGTTAGGTGTTTTTACTTTTTGGGGGACGGGGTTATTTTTAATCCCGCGAGCTAAGCTTGGAACGTGTTTGTGTTTGTGTGCGTGGCGTTTTGGGTGGTGAGATTATTTTCAATTGTACGTCATACATTTTCTCCTTCTTTCCGTGTACAACACTGACATTTGTAAAAGATTAAGATTCCTCCGCGAATTTTTTTTCCGGCCAGTCCTTGGAGAAGAAATAGATAGAATAGATTTAGCAGGAGCATGTATATCCTCTTCTTTTTTTTAAATGTATTTTTACAACACTTACAGTCACGAGGATCAAACTTTAAAAGTGCTTTCGTCTTTAGACAATTTAATAAATAATTTGCAGGTCTTTTCGTACAGTGGCGTCGCGTGTTTCCACAGTGACCCCTTTATAAGCAGTCATGCCGCATTGGATGGACATGGCTAAATCTTTAAAGCTAGGAGTAAATTTATATGCAACGTTCGTCTTTTTAAGACAAGAAAAGACAACAGCTTGCTGGTGTAATGCAATAAATATGAATCCCCCCTCTCTCGTTCACACACACACACACATACACACATACACACATACACACACACACACACACACACACACACACACACACACACACACACACACACACACACACACCACAACATCATTGAAAACTTTAGAAGATTGCAGAGTGAATGACGAATAGTCTTGCCTAGTCGGTATTGCGCCACACTCTCGCGCATGGCCATAGGTGCAGACCCCCACTAGCTCCCCCATGACAGCTTTATGTCCATATTTGACCCATCGCCTCGAGCGAGCTTCGTTCAAAACCACACATGGCCGCACAACCCATCTGTTATGACAGCAAAATTATGATACTCTCGCCCAAAGAATTGATCCATAGCTTGGGAAACTGAAATCCGCACACGTATGTTTTAGGGCAATGCTTTGAGAAGGTTTTGATCGTAAAAATGTCATTTCAGTTCTAAGCAATCTCTCTAGACACAAGGAGGTGGGCTGAGATTTCTAATTGAAAACTGCATTTTTGAATCATTTGAATTTCTAATTGTGCTTATTTATTTTGCAGTATGTGTTGTTTTTTTGTTTTTTTTATAATTTTATCTTTGGAGCGTGCGATCACGTTTCTGTGTGTGTGTGTGTGTGTGTGTGTGTGTGTGTGTGTGTGTGTGTGTGTGTGTGTGTGTGTGTGTGAAGGGTGTTGCACTCGTGTTCGTTGTATTGTAGTTTCTTATTAGCCAACTTGAAATTGCAAGTTGGGGTGGCTTCTTGACAAGGGCAAACCAACCGTCCTCTCCTTTCGATTTCTCTTAAAATCCCCAAGACTTGCTTTGTTTTAGAGTCGGCGTTGATATTTTCTATTAACATTCATGACTTGCCAGGGAGCAGATTTGGAAAGCGAGCAGTCCAGCCAAATCCTTTGATTATCATCTTTCCACAGCCATTGATGAAAGGGGAAAGACATGGGACATTATTCCACAGATCCGCGAAGAACTTGATAATATTGTACCTTCGGGTAGGTGCAAGAATTAGTGTGCGAATTAAAAGCCTTCAACAGTTAATGAGAAATGGGCGCCTGATTGACAGCGATGGTACGGGGTCCCACGCGCATGTTAGTTTTTGGGCTTTATCACACGCTTGTGCCCCGCTCAAAGGATTTACTTGACAGACGCTTGGACCGGCAAGGCACAAGATAACGCAAGACCAATGAGGTTAACGCCATGACGTGTGAAAGTATATCCTCGTGGAACTGGGCAAGCTCGCAATCCGACAGAGTTTTGTCTGCCTGATTATTCGCGGCATGATTTGAGTTTGATGGAGCGAGGCCAGCCAAGCTCGGCTTCAAATGGCTGTTTGATTGCCTGCCCGACCACTTTATTTATTTTTGTTCTTTTTCATTTAGTATTTTTTCTTTCACCATAGGTTCTACTTTGTGTTACCGTCCTATTGAAATGGGTTTATTGAAAAGATCAGAAATGCTTGTTGTAATAATTTATAACATGCTGTTAGGAAGGCAACTTTGATTCAGGATTTGTTTTTTTATATTTTTATTTTTTGGTCAATGGGGGATTACTAATTGTATATGTAATTTGATTGGTATGAAGACAGACTCACGTAAGTTCTTGTAACAGTAACTTCCGGACTTCTTTTAGTGACGCTATATTTAATCCAGATGTCACTATACTGACATTAGTATTACAACTTCATCATAGATAGGCGTCATGGATTTGTGTCACCATCATTGTTGTGCAAGTTATGGCTGTAGCTTTGCTGTCATTAGTGGATAGCAATAGTGAGTTTAGCTCACGGAGAACAGTGATCGTTTCCAGTAGGAATAGTTGTCAATATACTATCATTAGTTACATTACAATATTGTAACATTATCATTACACTTTATTACACTCTCATATGCGCTATGGGTTTTCGTGCCTCTCTTGTGTGTTCTTAATCCTAAAGAGCAGTTTTTTCTCACCTCTCGTTTTCCGTAGGCTGGGAGATTAGGAAAAGAGCGCTAAAATTGTGTATTAGTCTACGCGGGAGAGGGAGGGGAGCGATTGGTGTTGATGGTGGAGGAAGGGGACAGAAATCGAAGAGCGGATTACGTGTACAGTATATAATATTATTACGAACTGGATGGGTACTTGGTGGTAGTAGTGGTGATGTGTGAGCGTTAACGTGATGCCTCAGGGGGGAGGGGGAGGGCGAAGTGGAGGTTAGGCAGATAAAGTGAACTGACAACAGTTTTGTGCCCAGACAGTCCATTAGGGTTTTGAAGCCCGGATTGACAGAGAATGGCCGAAGTAAGAGAGCGAAATGAAGAGTTGGGAAGAAAAAAAAAGATGATTGAAAAAGAAGCGGATTAGGGACAAAAGGAAGGGAAGAGACGAGTTTCAGACGCTTTGAAGAATCCCTGCGACCGAGTCTAAAAAGATGTGGCATTAGTCTGTTTGAAGGCAGAGTGGAGGACACAGATTTTAAACCTTGCACAAAGATCTTTCGTGCTTACGCTCTCAGACAGGCCTCTAGGTATGTGCACTTACGTTCTCGTGCACGCAGCTTCTCGATGTGCCGCGTGCTTTGTTTGGGGGATGGGATGGTATTATCATTTCATGTGCAACATTTTTCTCAAATTTTCTTTATCGTTCTTCCAAAATTGAGTCTTGAGTCATTTCCGAACAGTCCGCATGATGTTCTTAACAATCGTCTTTCTCTTTAATATATTTGTAACAATCTTCGGATTTCCAGCAGCATAAAGAAAGGGGGGAGGAGAGGGGTAACTGTTTGAAAGAAAATACGATACTAGTAATAAAGCACATATGTCACATGTCCCTAATTTATAAAGCACCGTGTGATAAAGCATATACGTCACAGGTCTCTAACATTTTCCCACCCGGAGACATATCGAGGGGTCATTATTATGCATTTTGTCTTGTCGCTGCAAACATTGGGTAGTTTTGTTTGCTGTTGTTTAAATTATATACGTTTTTTCACGTTTGGATTGATATGAAGACATCGCGGGCATTACATGTATATTTCACGAAGAAAGCTGAATACATTCTAGCACTGGAGTTCTAGTCTAACTCTCAAAGTCTCATCAGATTATGATAAATGTCCTTTGAATTGTGACGGGCGTCACATCCGGTTATGCGTGTTTCACGGCAATTGCACTGACAGCTATTTTGGAACCTCTCTATTCACCCTTAGTGAGAACCCTTGCTGAGTTGAAAAGTGAAATGCACGATTTATTAATCAGATATTCATCTGCGAATATTGAGTTGTTTTTTTTATCTATTGTATTTTTCTCATCAGATTAATTTGCTACTTTGAATTTAACTGTCACAAAATTGACTCTAATTATTGTTTAAGTTGACACAAAGCAGTTTAAGAACAAAACACACTCTTACCTGTGCTTCGCCAGACAGTTACTTTTGAAAATAATTCCACCGACTGAATTTCCATGAATGTATTAAGCTGGACGACTTCCTGCTGAAAACTTTGCACGGAAGAATCTTATTCAGACGATAACTGTCATTGTCAGCACGGTTGAAAACATGGCATACACGAAATGATTATAAATATTTTTTTTAAACTGTCGCCTTTCATATTTAAGAAAATGTCTGAAGATAATATTAAACTTTCGATAACAGATGAGTCAGTTTAAAAGTAAGCTTCTTATTTTTATCAGTTTTTTTTTCTTCTAATAGCTTTTCGCCCTTTGTTGGCTGAGGTATTGGGTAGCAGAGATCAGACAGTAGTGCGGCATATATTGGCTTTTTTCGTGAGTGGGAATATATATACAGTTGTCTTCCCTCCCATATGAGTGGGGCTACTACATATTTGTGTTCCTTTCATATGAGTGAGCACCGGGACAAATTTGTGCTCCATCTAAATTAATGAGTTCTATGACACTTCTGCTCCACCTAAATTAATGAATTCTTTGACACATTTGTGCTCCACAAATTTAATTTTAATTTATATAAAGCATCTGATGTGGCCTAGAAGGTATAGCTTTCAATTTAATTTTTCCCCTTGGAATTCCATTCGGCCACTAATTTCATTTTGTCCATCTCCACAGACAATAAGCCAGGAATAGACGTTGTATGGCCACGTACAGTATTTATGTTGTGGCTTTGTTTGTTTGTTTTACCGTTATACTATTCAAAACTTACTGATGATGATAGCAAATAGCTACAACTGCTCGGTAATAAAATATTTTAAAGAAATAGTATGAATATAATGAAATGTCACCAAAGCGACAATGGCGACAGGGGCACAAAAAGAGCAGTACACATTTGAATCACTGTTGACTGATGTAACGCAAAGCAACAGGCTTTCAGTTTAACATACCACCACACAATGCTGTTGAGATCTCCTGCTGACGTGATTATAACGTCTTCCCAAGGTCTGTTAGCCATCTTATGAATACGAATTCACTAATTTCCATTTCAAAAGATCTGGTAATCGACTGGCATTTACAGGCACGCTTCTTTCAACTGTCATTTACAGCACGGTTTTTTTAACCGATGCCTCCTAGCAGTATTTGACATTTCGTCCGTCCATCTGGACCTGTGTCTATATGAGGTACAGAAAGTGCTAATAAAACAAACAGACCAAAGATTTCTTTTAAAAATAAAAACTAAATTTCATTGTAAAATGAAAACCACATATGAAGCACTAAAGTTTGTCGATAAGGTAAGAACGAACCAATTATATTTTTACTTTGAAAATTATTTATAGCTCGTTTAATATCTAATAGATCGCTCAAGAGATTTAAAAGTGCAGTCCTGTGACCACTGAATTGTATTTCTCCAGATCCGAGCATACGCGATGAGTTAAATTCATGCTCCTGACTCCAACGCCAGCGACCGATCACAGTTATGTTATGTAGTTAGAGTACATATGACCAATCACAATTATGTTTTGTAGTTAGAGTACATATGACCAATCACAATTAAGTTTTGTAGTTAGAGTACATATGACCAGTCAGAATTATTCTACCTGATCCGAGAACATGAATCAAACTCATGTGTGACCCACTTACACACGATCAAAACAGACGTATGCTGAAGAATTTACAATCGTGTCCAATATTATGATGACTAATGAATAGCTTGACGACAGTGGGCTCCATGTGAGCAAGCAATACATTGCTCGTGAGCAAACTGTAGACTCTAGGCTACTAACCTACGTCTTGGTTAGTTCGAATTAATTATTGTCGAAATAGTGAGTATACACATTTGTTGACTTTATTTTTAAAAAAATTATTACACATGCGCAGCACTTTCCTGCAGAAATTATGACACAGCATGACGTTTTTCCTGGAAAATCGAAAGGGATTTAAAGGCCTTTTACATAGTTTGACATAGAGGAGAAAAAATAAATAAATTAGTATAGAAAGGGAAAGTATCGACTTTTGATAACTTACGTTGTAGTGCTGCGTTACAGTCTAATAGAGAAAAATACTAGGTAACACGTGGTAACTTTAATTACAGCATGATTACAATTTGGTTTCGGAAGGTTAGCTTTCACCTCTTTTAGAAATAACCTAATTAATTGTTGTAAGAGAAACGACCACCCCTGACTCATTTCCATTTCTTGTATTTACTCACTCACTGACTCACACCATTATTCATTCGTTCGTTTCGTTTTCAAACAATATTAAGAGGAGAACATTCATCTCAGACATTGCAAAAAGCAATTAACAACAAAAATAAAATAAAATAAAAAAACTAAACAATCATCCTAGACACTGCAAAGGGAAAACAACATCAGCAACAACGACAAGTCAGTAAACTCCCTAAAACTAAAATGAGTTCTATTGAGCTAATTGTGCTTTCTTCTGGGCAAAACATTCTGCGTTCGCGTGTGGAAGAAACACCAAAACACTTGGGCACAGAAATTAGCTCCTCGGGTCTCGTGGAAATCTGCGCCGACTCTCCGAGACCTGCACGCTTCGTGCTTATCGTGCAGAGAGCCGAGCATTCCTCGGGCCACTTGGGCCTACTGGAGGCCACTTGGGCCTATAGACTATAAGTGTGAGGAGGAAGTTCAGATGACGACCCGTAGGTCTTCGGCACCACGCCTGGCAGCTGTGATTTGAGGCTAATAAGTCTAACTTGCTTTGTAATGTATATATGTAATAACCATTATCTGGAAGCCGTAATGGAGCGCTGAACGCATTGTCAAACAGAGAAATTACAGTGCAATGAGATGGAACTGGGCTGGAAAAGGTTTTTTTAAACAAATATAATTTAAAGGAAATACTGTCCTGCAAATTAATCTGTCAATATTCAGGAATTCGACTACCTAGGATTACTAAGAGGAAGCTAATACTACCCTTTTAATCTCTGAATCCTTATAAGTTCGACCTCACCTCGTAAAAAAAAAAATAGTTAAAGGGAGCGGCATTTACTTTGGTTTTCATAAACTGGAGTAGAGGGGTGGGTAAGGATATGTGTTCAAACCATTTCTACATTTCCGATTCTTTCTAGCTTCAGTCTTGGGTGTTGCTGTCGTCACTTTCTTCGAGTTGGGTTTTATTTCCCTTGAAAGCGGTGTTGTTGATGATATTTCACTTGTTGCGTTTTGTGTGTTTTTGGTTAATTCTTTTGTAAGTTGATAGTTTTTGTTACTGCAGGGTTGGTCATACATTATTTACTAGCGACGTTAGTAGGTTGTATACTTATAGAAGTGCGGTGTTCATGTGTACAGCTCCATTCTTCCAGAATATAATCATATGGAAGACCACACACAATCCAAAGTCAAGATGAAATCGTGTTTTGTTGCAAACTCCAGTATTAAAGCTGCGTGTTGGTAACAAGAACATTAGCATGTACCACTCCGTACCAATCAGTATAGTGGGATTTCACGTTCAACGGGAAATAGGTGTCGCTGTTTCTCTTAGCGGTTCACTGGGTATATCAGCGGGGAGCTCTATCAATTTTGAAACTTTTCATAGCGACAGTTTGTCATGTGAATAATATATTTTTTAAAGGCAAAATAAATGTGCAGTAATCATCCGAATTATATGCATTTTTCGTAGCATCTGTTACAATTAGCCTTTCGTTTCGTAGATGCAGTACCTTTAATGGATCTCTGGGTTATTCCTCTTTGAAGACTTCTGGTTAATGCTTGGTAGAATTGTGATGATTTCCCTTAAGACTGATAGTAGCTATTTTGATGCTGTTATTTCACTTTTTGGTTGGTATTTCTCACTGTGGTTTAGTACTGGGTTGTTTAAATTGTTTACTAGTAGTTGTTACTTTGATGATAATTTATTTCATTTTATTGCTGGTATTGTCTTTTAAATGCATTTCTGGGTTGATTCCTTTGAAGGCTGCTTTTTGGAGTTGTACAAGTTGAAAGATATTGATGATTTAAAAACAAAACTTAAACTGTTATTTTTTTCCCTGCATAACATTTTTAACAGTTTTATAGCATATATCACGACTGACAGCTTGTCATGAAGAAATCAACAATCACAGCGAACTCTTTTAAATGGAATGCCCCGACTATTCCGTGCTAAAAATATATACGAATTATCTTTGTTCAAAGTGAGGGAGCCAATAGAGAGAGAATAAGCTGTTTACAAAGAATGATTAATATTTTCTTTATTTTACAAACGCACAACACTGACATACTGCTAAATTATATTTTTAAAATACTTGCTCTGCGACTTATATTTAATTGAAAATAAATCTTTCATTAGAGTTCACTTGCACCTTGGAAGATTACATTTTTCAGTCATATTCTCAAAATTATTTCTGATTTATATTTCCATACAGGTCTGGTATTCGAGAGCTTTGTACTAGAAGATAATCTGTCGTTTTCCGTCCCCTCTTAGGAAAACGTATTCTGATATAAATTATTCTCGACCGCTGAAGATAAAATAATTTTAACTTGATTTTCCTGAAAACCTATAGTTGAGTAGGTTTAGATCCATTCAAACAGGAACAAATTATTCTTGCCAGTTTGACGTGCATATACACTCATATCGTGCAAGACATAGAAGAAATTAGTCTTGCCAGTTTGAGGACAAAACCATTTAGATTTCATTATTTTTCTACACCCATCTGTCGATCCTTTATTAGTCCACATCTATTAATTAGTGATCACAAATTCCCTTGTATAAATATAGCCGATACAGACTTGTTCATGCTGCCACAATAACAGATTAGTTTCATTTGAGAAGGAAGTGGTCACTTAGGTACAACTGCCTGGAGGGTTACGAATTTCAAAACTTTGGCTAGCGACAGATTAGGAAAAGATTGATAAAATGAACCGTAAAAATGACAGCAATTATCATAAACACATATTCTTTTCATATTATTGGCCATTTTAATGCGCATTTAATATATACTGCCGCTAAAAAGAAGTAATTAAAAATATATTTCTGTAAACAAATAAGAATTGAAGGGTGGGGTGAAAGAAAAAAGAAACACAAAAATTATGACGTGAGAAGTTATTTTACAAATAAGCTAGATTACATTATAGCCAGCATTATATCATTTGCCTTAAAAAAAATAATAAAATCCTACACTTAACAACCTTAGAACTGATTAAATTTCATATTCGAAAAGCAGATGATTTTCGAGAAATAATTTTACTGTTAGTCTTGTAAGCTCGTTCTATCTCACCTCTGTACAGGTAGGCTGTCAAGAGTGAAATAAGGTTTTGTTTTCATTACATTTCTATGCGCTCTAACAGCCCTCAGAACGTTTCTGCGGGTGTGTTTACATTTCAGCTCATTGACAATTATTTCAATTGCTATATCCAGTTTAAGGAAACAAGATTAATGCAAGTGTTTGTTTGCATAATGTTGTTATTAAGACAGGATTAATAATGTTGTTATTAAGATAGGATTAATAATGATGTTATTAAGATAGGATTAATAATGATGTTATTAAGATAGGATTAATAATGTTGCTATTAAGATAGGATTAATAATGTTGTTATTAAGATATGGTTAATGTTATCAATGTGCGCTAATTTCTAAACTATTATTTATGCACAGGACGAAAGAAATTATTTTCAAACAAACAAGCTAGAATACGTGTGTGTGTGTGTGTGTGTGTGTGTGTGTGTGTGTGTGTGTGTGTGTGTGTTTCCTTTACAACCCTTAATTGAATGTATACCTGAATGATCTTGAGGATGACATTTATCACCAGTAAAGGATAACAGTTATACCATACAGTATTTACATGTGTGTGTGAGTGAGTGAGTGAGTGTGTTTCTATTTACAACCCTTAATTGAATGTATATGTCCACAAATACCTGAATGAGGAAACATTTATCACCAGTAAAGGAGAACAGTTATATCAAACAATGTTTACTAAGTTTGAATATGGCACGCCCACCGTCTCTTGAGCATCCTGTGCAAAGCCCGCTCGCACTTCTACAGCATTTGACCAAACCCGTACAGTGAATGTCATCTACGAAAACGTCAATGGAAAATAACACGGAGTACAGCAGTGTCCTTTTGAATCTACCTTTGAAATAGTTTTTGAACATTCAACAAATCCGTCCTTGTATGTGCGCAGTATTTTAGATATTTCACGGCTTATTACCAAGTAGTTTTCGTGAAACGAGGCTGTAAAAAGAAATTGCATGCATATGTATTGTAAGCTTAGTAAAAATCACAACTCTCAGATAGCTGTTTTATTATCGAGAATGGAAATACGTGGATATCCAGTGTCCTATTTTAATTTCGAGAATGGAAATATGTGGGTATCCAGTGTCCTATTTTAATTTCGAGAATAGAAATATGTGGATATCCACTGTCCTGTTTTAATTTCGAGAATGGAAATATGTGGGTATCCAGTGTCCTATTTTAATTTCGAGAGTGGAAATATGTGGGTACACAGTGTCCTATTTTAATTTCGAGAATGGAAATATGATGTATCCAGTGTCCTATTTTAATTTCGAGAATGGAAATATGTGGGTATCCAGAGTTCTGTTTTATTATCGAGAGTGGAAATATTTGCATAGCCAAAGGACGTGGTTTTGGAGAGATCTGCATCTGGTGTCAAAGACTGCTCGGCAACGAAGATGAAAGAATTTTATATTCTGCTTCGACCCAAGTGTTGTTGACGTGAAGGGGGGAAAAAACTCTGAGTTGAGCCCTTGGAAATTCTTGTTTACAAATGTTTGTTAAATATACACTTCTGTCAGTTATTATGCAGTTTGTTTAGTAATATGTGTACACACCCACCAGCAAAAATGGATTTTGGTGAGTTGATCTGTAGTTTGTACTGGACAGAAAATAATTAATTCTGTGATCTGTCTTCATTAAGCTCTGTCCAATAACTCAGCACACAGTGAAAATAGTGGTACCGATCAAAGAGTACCAGACAAGAAAATTAGCAAAAGAGTACTTGTCGTTACCTACTCATGCTTTATTCCCCGCCATTATTATTTAAATGTGAAAAACGGAGTCAATGCAGAAAGAAGTGATAACTTTTCTATAGAAAATTAAGACTACTTATTGATACTACGCAAGTCTACAAGTGTATTGTTTGGGTTTCGAATTCGTTACGTGAACTTGTACCAGCTTTTCTATGTGGTATATATTTGTAGAATTCCTTATTTGCAAAGGAGTCGATGTACTGACCGTCCTGAAAATGAAACTATTATATCCGTTTAGGTGCAACTGTACTAAACAACCTATAAGCTATAATTCTAACAGATGCTTCTAAAGGACCTACAAGAAACCACTCTTATGTTAGGGAGTAATAAAGAACTTTTTCTTATCGCCTTACATCCGGTAAATATTTTTTTAATAATAAATATAATGCTTCACAATTTTTTTTAATATAAAGACACTAGAATGTTTCTTTTTGGGGCCTTATTTCCTTCACGCTTTTTATATCCAGTGATGTCATACACAGATAAAGAGAGGAAGTCAGTGTAATGACGTCAAGCTCGTGATGTCGTACACAGATAAAGACAGGAAGTCAGTGTAATGACGTCAAGCTCGTGATGTCGTACACAGATAAAGAGAGGAAGTCAGTGTAATGACGTCAAGCTCGTGATGTCGTACACAGATAAAGAGAGGAAGTCAGTGTAATGACGTCAAGCTCGTGATGTCGTACACAGACAAAGACAGGAAGTCAGTGTAATGACGTCAAGCTCGTGATGTCGTACACAGATAAAGACAGGAAGTCATTGTAATGACGTCAAGCTCGTGAAGTCAAAAATAGCGCTAAAAGGTGGAACCACTTATGTATGCACACCGTGACAGCTATGTAGTGTAGTCACACGCCAGTCTTCTACGCCTAGTAAGTCCGATTGATAAAATACTTTCAATAAATGCACCACACGTTCAATGCTAATATATGCTGCAATGCGAAGAAAACTTGTGAAAAAGGCTTCTGTGAAATAACTACTTCCATGTAAGATGGAAATCATATCTCTGTAAGAAGTTTTGTTGTTGTCAATTCTTAAATTCACAAAGAGATTGTTTTGTCAGAAATATATTAATGCCAGATCGAATATTTGAGATGATATCCTGTCACAGTTATGTTATTTATTTGTAATGACATTATAAGTGTCATAATATTTATTTGAAAATTCTGTTGTTATATTAGTTATGATATAAATGTAAAAGCTGTCAACATATTTTTTTTCGCCATCATCGCCACTCATAGCAACTCTGCAAGTTTTAGCCTGCTGGTTGCACTTAAGTGTAAACTGTCTGTCCACTGGTCCATCATTTCTGTTTCACCCTCTGCCAATCGTGCCCATTTTTTTCGTCTCCAGAAATTGCATTTCCTCACTTTACTTTTAGCCAAAAGAGCCCGGATGTTGCCCTTGATCCAGCCTGGCATTGCCATGGTCTTTCGGGACTAAGTTTATTTGCCAGTTAGTGACTACGCATTCATTGTGGCAACAGAAAGCTGGGCTTGAGGCAAGGACTTGTGAAAACAACATTTATTTATCCAGAACAGAAGATGAAGACCGAGGGTTGATGGGGGCTAATTAGGCAGGATGACTTTGCTGGTCATTATTATTAAGCTATTATATGGATGACCTGTGGTTGTACCCTTTGGCGTTTTCCCTGCTTTGTAATCTGCTAGTTTCTCACCACTCTTTAGACTGGAGGAGAAAATGGGTAGAGCATCTCAGATCAGAGTTCTTGAGAGTACTTGTCATGGACAAAGTGCACTTTTGATACAAGTCAGAAACATTCTTCTGGAGAAAATAATAAATGACCATTGCTAGCTAGACACCTGTTTGCTCACCACTCGCAGATAACGATCTCTTACAACAACGGAATGTTACTGGACAAAATGAGGAAAGCGCTCACCTTCGTTACAACTTGATTTTCAGGTTTAAGTAGTATAGAGTACATAGGCTTAATGAAAAAGATGTCTTTACATGCCATTTTTCTAATAAATTATTACAAATCCTACAGTCTAGGTAACATATATTTAATTGAAATAATCAAAGCTGTCTTTAAAGATGTCAGTTTTTCACGTGTTATTGACACGATAGACTGGAAAAGGAAGAAATTGTGGTTGTAAGAGGGTGGTATCTAAATGATCTTGCGGTGTGTGTGTGTGTGTGTCTGTGTCTGTGTATGTATGTGTGTAGGCGCTTTCCCCATCCCTCCAACCAAGTTATTAAATAAAGTTGAGAAGTGTTGTGCGCTTGCAACATTTCCCGTTACGATCCCATTTCTCTGTTGCCAGCCCGCGTGACCTCTGCTCCATTACGCCCAAGTGGAAAGCCAAGACTCGCGGATTGTGTACTTAGCGGTAACAGCTAATCTGTCCTGGCACACACATCAATAAAACTGGCTTTCCCAAACCCAAAGTACGCTGCATCGTAACTCATCTTCTAGTGAGGGCAAAAAAACAAAACTTTAATCTTTTGCTCGCCAGACGTTCGTCTCGTGGGGACACTTAGATTCCTCCTTGGCCGTTTCTTGTTCTGATTAAGAACTTGGGTAAGTGTCGCGAGCCAGTCATGGACCAGTCGACTTGGAATGTTTTGGAGGCTAGGACGAGAATGAAAGTGTTACTGGCGTCGGAATCGACACAGACTCTTCCATGATGAATATCTGTGTGGCACTGCTGGAATTCGGTTTTGGCAGTGAGGTGGAGTCCCGGATTGACGGATGATGAAACTCTTGTGGGGAGAAGGACAACTGACCTTGGGGTCGTGTCCGGGTGAGGCTGGAAGGGTATTGTTTTGATGCTGACAATCCCACTAATGGCAGAGATGGAAAATTTTGCCTGACATTTCGCTCCTTGCAGTTGGCAAAGCCCAGCGTAGAGCGACGTGTTTCCTGTTGCCGACGCCGAAATTGGGTAATCACGGTCCCAGGCCCCGGGCAGCAAAGCGGTGCCTGACCTTTTCCTTTCCATCACAAACTAGTTAATAAGCCTCTCTCCCTTCCAAAGTGGCTTCCTCCGCCTCACAGTGACATTTACTTAATCAGTTTAGGCCAGTATTAACCAAAAAATCGCCACCGCTGCTCGGCGTTTGTTAGAGCCGTACTAACTGTGGTCTCATAGCTTGGGTAAACCGTGCTTGTTAGACCATAGTAAATATGGTCTCTTACAGCTTGGGTATATTGCACTTGTTTGACTATATAAACTGTGGTCTCTTTTAGCGTGGGTATATTGCACTTGTTAGACAATTATAATTGTGGCCTCTTACAGCTTGGGTAAATTGTACTTGTTAGACCGAGTCCGTGCTAACCTGCACGTTCTTATTGTTTTGGTCAGCCATGCTTCTCAGAGCATACTAATTGTGTATGTCCACATATATCTTAAGAAAACCTTTTTTTTTTTTTACCTTAATAGTTGCAGATTATTATAACTTGGCTAGAATGTCCCTGTTAAACAATGTTAACTATAGTTAATATTTTATCTTGCTAGACAATATTATCTATAAAACCATATAAATCTACTGGATCGTGTTAATAGATTTATATTATACTAAATGATGATCATATAAGATTTAGTGGTTCACCTAAGCAGTCTTATACTATACTAACTGTAAATCCATATACAGTGGATAAGGTTAATAGACTTATACCTACTAACTATAGATCCAAATAAATCTAGTGGATCAAGTTCACAGAGCTTTACTAACTGTAGATCCTTGTAAATTTAATGGATCAAGATAACATAATTTTACACTACTGACTGTAAATCCTTATGAATTTAGTGGATCAAATTAACAGAGCTTTACTAACTGTAGATCCTTGTAAATTTAGTGGATCAAATTAACAGAGCTTTACTCTACTAACAGTAGATCCTTATAAATTTAGATGATCAAATTAACAGAGCTTTACAGACTGTAGATCCTTGTAAATTTAGTGGATGACGTAAGCAGACATTCGTTAAATGTAGATCCATATAAAGGTAGTGGACCAAATGCATAGATATATAATCTACTAACTGCAGATCCATATAGTTTGGATGGACAGTGGGCTGCAAACTGTGTTCAGAGAAGATTCTTGTAGTTGTGTTTTATCAGTGCTGATTGGGGGTTGTGCCTCATTAAGTGTTGGTAATAATACTAACTTTAGACATTACTAATTACAGATCAGTTTTACTTGTTAAACTACGTCATTAAATTTTGGTAACAGTACTAACTTTCGACTCATAAAGCCTGGGAACCTGGTAGTTCACACTAGCTGTAGTTCAATAACGGGTAGATGAATCTAACTTTTAGACTGTACTAACTTTGGATCTGTGTACCATGGGAGCACCGTGCTTTTAAATGTGAGACCCATACTGACTAATGTAGATCCTTATAAATCAAGGAAAGCTTGCTGTTGGAGTTAATGTCCACACTATGTAGATCCATATAGCCTGAAGAAAGAACGTCATTTTAACTGAATAAGGAAACGTAATTTTACCTGAAGAATTTTGGCTAAAGAAGGGAGCGTGATTTTAGCTGAAGTAGAGAGCATAATCTTGGCTAAAGAAGGAAGCGTGATTTTAGCTGAAGTAGAGAACGCAATTTTGACTAAAAAGGGAGCGTATTTTTTTCTGGGAAAAAGAAATGTGATTTTAGCTGATAAAGGGGAGATGATTTTAATGAAAGGGAACTTACAATGTGATTGGAGAGGCAGAACATTCTAGCATTAGTTATATAAATTAGTTGAAGTGAGCTGCTAGATTGCACTATGGGTGTATTCTTTGTTTGTAGGACGTGTTGGGTACATATGCTCCTCACTTCCCAAAGATTGAGCGTAAACTGGCTGGCAAACTAGATCAATAAAATACCCGGTTAAAATTGTTTTAAAAGAAAAAAACTGGGGTACAAAGTGATTGTTATGCATCTTATTTTCTTACTTTTATCTTTGATTAACTAGTCAGTCAAGATTGCTTATTTGGGAATGTCAGTGTTTATTTTTGTTTATTTTTATTTTCCTAGCAATAAACACTTGAATTGTGTGCTTCGGTGTATTTGTGTGTATGTCATTGGCATATTTTATTATAATAAACTACCTACACTAATTAATTTGTGTCATGGCGTGTATATGTGTGATTGTGTGTACGTGTTTTTATGCCATTTGCATATTTTAACTTAATACCTACACTGTAATTAATTTTGTTATGTTCGTGTGCATTGTGTTCCTACTTGTATATGTGCATCTACGTGTGTATGTATATACTTGTGTGTACGTGTTTACGTTGTGTATATGTATGTATATCTGTGTATGTTGTGTATATGTATATAAGTATGTGTGCGTGCGAGTATGTATGTATCTGAGGCGAAGGGAGAAATTTTCAATGGTTATTAAGTTTATATAAAAATGTATTCTTTGCTTGTTTAAACAAACAACTCAGTAGATCGATTTGTTAGTATTTTCATTTTCGTCATTAGCCATTATAACTAGTTTGTTTTATACTTATACACTAGTCAGTGGCATTTCCTACGATAGTTCATGATAATGTGTCCGGTATTACAAGTTAGCTTGTCTAGATTCTGAGTGATATAAACTTGTTTCGGCTCTCTTCAATATTTATCTGTCGCTTGACTCGATTCTATCGGTCATTTTTTCGCTATTAATTGCTTGAATCATTTTAGTATTTTACAAGGGCCGTGTTTCCTCCTTCGAGTTAGTGATCATTAAAATATGTTATAATTTCAGTGCTCCATATAGTAATTACTTATTTGCTTTCACATTTCAGGATATAATAGATTTCATGCACGAATGTTTTTTCTGCGGATTTATTTGTTGCAATTTGTCCTGCGCTCCCCCCTCCCCACACTATTAATTTAAATAACATTTGAAATATAATCCTTACTATGACGTTGGACGGTATAAATTAAGAAAAGAGCAAATTGGAACGTTGGACTTGCTCCACTTTCTTTGTGGCACTGTTGGCCTGTTCGTGGTAATGGATCTTTCCAATTCAGTCTTACATTAAAAATTCGTAGTAATTCAAAGACTTAATATTCCCAACACGGAATAGGAACATTTAACCCTTTCGACACGGAAACGGCATATCTTAAATAGTTTATAGAGTCAATTTATGGTTTCAGGCGACTACATATAATTGCGTTCTCACTCCCGCTATCTCACATACAGACACACAACACACGCACACGCACACTCATGTATGTCTACAGTATCTTGCGTGTCCACGTGCATTCGAATTTTGGTTTAATATTAATCTTATTAATTAATAAACATAATTCAACAGCTCTAATTATGTTTTCTCATTCACGCTATGCAGCGAGCTGTTCAAACTGCAAGGGTACCGCAACTTGCAGCAGACGGCAAGCATCGGGTTACCAGACAGCGTTGAAATAATTAATTCTTTGGAGGATTCCCTCCTGGTCTCTCAGGTTGATCTTTACGCCGACAGGTACCCTAAAAGATGGATGAGAGACGTTTTATGGGTGACGCTCCAATTGTGAGTGTTACGGGTGGCTGACGTTGCCTCGCAGACTTCGGCGAGATTCACACGAACAGCGCTTAGTGGCTGTTAGCGTGCAGTGTCTCCTACAGTTTTTCTTCTTTTTTTTTTTTAAATCTGCCTGATTGCGAGGCAGGCGCGCTCGGCTTATTAGATGAAAGAGAATAAATGAAACAGGAACTGTCACTCTTCTCCACTTCATCCATCAGGTTACCTGACCTGGCCTGGTGATAAGAGTTTAAAGACTTGTTGTTTTACTCACCTTGTGAAGGTGGCAGTAGAGATGCACTTGATTCGATTAATTTGTGTTTAGAGACAGGTGAAATGTTTTTGTTCTAAAAAAAAAATAATCACTGTTCCTTTCCTATTTAATGTGACCAGTGAAGAAAGTATGTTAATTTCCTCTTAATTCATAAAATGCGTTGATGTTATGTCGTATGTAGTTACGCCGGCTTAACAACCATTAGCACGTGACCTGTCTCTGTGAAATTGAACCACATACATTTGAGAAATGTGCAGCTAAGCATGAAGTATAAATAAGTATATATATTAGCATTTCAGATATTTTGTTCAGAAACGTATTTTGTATTGTTGAAAATTAAATAAAATATTGTGAATGAACATCGTGTATCGATTCGTATGCTGTATTAATTGCATGAATAATAAACGCCATAAAGCAATTCAGTGGGCAGTATTTCCTGTGTGTGCAGCATCCATACCCGTCTGAGGAACAAAAGAAACAGCTTGCGCAGGATACTGGCCTTACAATTCTGCAAGTCAACAACTGGTCAGTTTACTTTATTCTTTGTATTTTTATTCCATACTGCCACAGGTGTCTGCGCTGTTTGTCTTTCTCAATATCTGCTGATCACGTGTCTTCATGCTTTGTCCTTACGCACAAGGATCATTGTGCGTTTTCTTTGTCCTTGTGCACAAGGGTCAGTTGTGTATTATTTTTTTTTTGTCCTTGTGCTCAAGGTTAGCTGTGTGTTTTCTTTATCCTTATGCTCAAGGTCAGCTGTGTGCTTTCTTTGTCCTTGTGCACAAGATCGTTTGTCTGTATGCCTTGTCCATTTGCACACTCTACAAACATTTCTTCTTATTCTTCTGCTTTTAATTTAAACATTAGCAGATTGTTCATTCCCACGAATATTTCTTATTGCACTTTTTGAGATTTGAAGTACCACGGAGTCCTTTAGTGCGTATTTATTTTCTCTTGCGCCACAAACGTATGCGCATATATAACAAACTTTACTGGCATGCAACCTTATAATTGGTGAGGTTACCTTCAAAGTTGCCTACCCCCCTCTCTCCCTCTCTATTTATCTGTACGTATTTGTCTATCTGTGAGAGAGGGGGAAGGGGGGTCAATGACAGTTTTTCCTTTAACAATGTCTCTAACATGCCACGCCCTAGAATAAACTCGCCATGTCAACATGGTTCTAGAGGTCGTTAAGTCCGTGTATGTCTTCAAGCGCTTCCTTGTCAGTGACCGGCTCTCTGCCCCATCTTTGTTGACCGCTAAGCCGGTTCTATCACCGTGAGAGAAAAGAAGGTCCGTGCTGTCAGAACCCCAATCAGCGCGCGCCTCGAGAGGTATTGGAGCAAGCCTCTTGGAGGTCCTTCTTCATCAGAACTGTCACATCAAGCCCTTCCATCGCGTGGCCTCGGCCTTCTCGGCTTCGCGCCCAGAGAGCTTAGCTAGTGGTGCGGATCATGCTTCTTGGAGCTCTCCAGCGTGGGGAAACCATCTTTGCACATATTGATGATGTCACTTGATGGGAGTTGAGATCCCTTACGGTTAGCTGTGTGACGTGTGTGACTCATGCTTTTCAGGGTAGGGTGGAGGAATGAAAAGGGGAACACATTTCTTTTATTTTTCACGATGTGTGTTTCTTTGATTTCTTTCGTTTTAGTTTCTGTTTTATATCACTGGATTTAATCCTTTTTCCTTTTTGCTTTCTTTGTTATTTTTTTTTTTAAGTTTCTTTTCCCTCTTCTTCTTTTAATTACTCTCACCTCGCTCATCTTGCTTGGATGATTTCGATGGTGAAATGGGTTTGCTAAAGTTGATTTTACATTCTTATACTCTTGGCTCTAGAATTAAGATATTTGGCCAGAAAAGTGAAAATAACAGTACTCATACATTTTAATGAACATTGTTGTCTGGAAAATATTTGAAAACGAATATATGATCAAGTAATAATATCTGGTATTTGCAAGATTTCACAATGAAATCAAATACATTTGTATAGGCAGTAATGTAAATGGACCTAATTTTTACATTAATATGAAATCAAATGTACGGTGTTTTATTGTTTTCTTAATGTTCAGATGAAGTAAATTGAATCTACTTTGGTCCGACTTACAAATAGTTTGACTTTTTAAAAAATACAGTGATTTTTTTTTTAATAACTTACAGTTAAATAAAATAAGAATGTGTTAACTTTAAAATAAAATAAAATTATCCCCCTAAGTATTGAAATAAATCAAGTTGAAACACTTTAACTTTTAAAATTAAATTGACACATTCGACTTTTACTTGAATCAAATTGAAATACTTTGACTGTTAAAGCAAAAATGAAGGAAGCTTTATGTTTTCAACTCTTTGTTAAAATTCAAAAGGGACGTCTCGAAGTGTGTGGTCTGTGCTAGGAAAATTAACAGTTGTTTATCGCAGCATGTTAATGGTGACCAGATAAATTAACAGGAAGTTAATGCTGCATACTAACCGATAAATTATAAATAATTATCGATACACAACGAACTGATAAATAAATATACATCTGTTCCGAATTTATATAACTGATTGAACAGAAAGATAGAATCACATGTGTTTGTAATTATTATCTGAGCTTGACTTGGTTTTCGGGCTACTGTAAGTATTCCTATTTTTACTTCTATTTGTTACTTTTCATTTTTTTCATTACAGTACTTATTAAGTGTGTTTCCTAACATCTCATAACGCCCATATCTTTAGTTATCAGATAGACTTTGTAATGTCTTCTTAAGGTTTCAGTTATCAGATAGACTTTCTGATGCTTTCTTAAGGTTTCTTAAGGTGTATTTATCAGATAGACCTTGTGATATCTTCTTAAGGTGTATTTATCAGATAGACCTTGTGATGTCTTCTTAAGGTGTATTTATCAGATAGACCTTGTGATATCTTCTTAAGGTGTATTTATCAGATAGACCTTGTGATATCTTCTTAAGGTGTATTTATCAGATAGACCTTGTGATATCTTCTTAAGGTGTATTTATCAGATAGACCTTGTGATGTCTTCTTAAGGTTTTAGTTATTAGAAGGAATTAGAACTAGTAGTCCTTTAAATGTTTTACAGTTGAGGTGATTTCATGGGTATGTATTCTAAAAACATTTTATTTGTTATCAGATGGAATTCGTACTTGAGTAGGTAAACTTTCATTATCAGTTAATATTAATGCAGGAGGTTTTAATATTGGATGATATTCGAGGCCGGAAGTGTTATTATTATTTTTTTGTCCCCAGATGATACGTTTGAAGCCTGTTCATAAATGATCTTTTATCGTCTGTTTGAGTGTCATGCGAATGTCAGTGTAATTCTCCTTTGATCATCTCGATGTTGCCATTGCACTGAGTGAGATTGGTGTTGTGACGTTCGGGGTTCTAGTTTGCATTTATTAACGAGTTTAGTTTTATGACATCAATTAGCTTATGTGTTTAATGTTTACAGTGTAGGTTTAAGTGTTTAGTGTTAAGGTAGGCTGTTATTTTTCTTTTAGCTTTAATTGATCACTTTCATTCAGTGATTTGATTTACCATATCTTGATCAGGTTTAAATTCTGATTTAATTGCCCATCAAGATCGAAGATCGAATTGGTGATTGTGTTTAATTGTGAGAGGTCGTGGAAAAATCGGGACATTAAATGGTGGTGTCTGTTGAAATTTGGCAGTGGTGATTTCATTGCATTTAATGACTTTATTGAATAATTGAATTCCTTGATTTGTTACTGGTTCTTTCATTTCGAAGAAATCGTGAATATATTCAATGTTTACTTACCAGGACAATTTCACTACCTCAAGTAGTTTCATTTCACATATCGATTTCATAACACCTGTGGGTAGTTATTAAACATCTCTAACTTTGGACGGGTAGCTAGTGTACATTGTTAAAAGTGATGTTTTTATTTTTTACAATTTACTTTTATTTTTAATAAAATGATTTTGCATGCAGCAACCTTTATTTACTATGTGGTGGAAGCAAACTCGGATCGTTCTGTTACAATTTTTATGATCTCTTGTGTTGTCTGAAGCAAGCTTCCTGTACCCCATTATCTCGCCAAAGTTAGAGAAGAGTTTTTTCACTTCTTAAAAAAAAAATCCTTGGCACAGGATCCCTATAGTTAATGATGTATATGGTTCAGTCTGGCAGATATTTCCACTACGTACTTCATTCTATAGGATGTAGCTGCTGTCTTGTTTTTTTCTTTGATAATTTGTGTATGGGCAACCGCAGAGCTACGCCCTGGCCAAGCAACAGGTCATGTGACTCATTCTAACATACCGGGAATGCGTTATATATATACATATGATCAGAATGGCAAGTTAATTCTAATAGTCAAGAGTGCAGGAGAATTTGAATTCCATTGTTCTGACAAAATACTCTTTAATGATGAAGATTACAAATGTTTTTAAATATATATAATTTTACCATTCAAGTTAGACCCTGAAGCTGTACATTCGGATGTGAATTTCAGTTGGCATAATGATCTAAAATATGGCAATACGATACTGCTTAATGACATTTCATACTTCAGTCTTAAGACAAAAATGGTTACACTGATTATATATAGTGGTGGTCTAATTGGGGATATATGCTTAGATCTAGTTTAAAAATCTAAAAATTAATAATTAATGTTCAAGACATTGTGAAAAGAAATTCCTCTATCAAATACTCAATGGTGTGTGTGTGTGTGTGTGTGTGTGTGTGTGTGTGTGTGTGTTTATTACATTAGTAAAAGTGTAAGTATTCCTATGTTTATGGATCTAGTCGGTGTTGCTTGAAGCCCGCGAAGTATCGCGGCGATCAGCCGTCTACAGGTGCCAGAGAAATTTGCATATGACAGTTAGCGTGTGAAGCCGCCGATAGAATACGCTCTGAATGAATCACGGTACGATAATGAAGATTTTCATCTCACAGACTTCGGAATGTCTGGAATCCTGCATTATTCCAGCATTGAAAAGTCTGGTCTGAGGGCAGAAACAAAAGCAATTTTGTTTTGCTTCGAGTTGAGAAAAGTTCCACTGTAGATTTTAGGAGATTTTAGGAGTTCCTGCGGTAGAAAAAGATCTCTCTCTCTCTCTCTCTCTCTCTCTCTCTCTCTCTCTCTCTCTCTCTCTCTCTCTCTCTCTCTCTCTCTCTCTCTCTCACACACACACACACACACACACACACACACACACACTATCTACCTGTATTAGGTAGTCACTTCAAAGAATAAAATATACATATATTTTCTTTTATTTCTTCTTTCATTATTATTAAATGTCCTGAAACTCATATAGATTTAAACTTTTAGATAGAATTCAAACCTATAAACACGTTATGTTTTGAGATTAGTTTATCAACACGTTATGTTTTGAGATTAGTGTATCAACACGTTATGTTTTGAGATTAGTTTATCAACACGTTATGTTTTGAGATTAGTGTATGAAATATGCAATGCTTATCAAAAGTAGTCGGCTCTTTAAGAGTAAATGGATTACACGCTAAGCAATCCAGATTCCACTGATAAATGTCCTGTTGGCAGGATTAAGAAGCATAATTAAACCTTGGACACATTACTTCAAATATATTTCTGCCATGTAGTTTTTGTCAATTCAATTGTTTATTTTAATGTTCGTTTATCGTTTGAATTACTAACAAATCCTTATAACAGTTTATCATTTGTTAGATTCCGAATCTAAACTGAACAGTTTAAGGTTACATCTGCGTGTATTTCATAGCTACTGTCAGTTGCACTATTATAGATTTTACTTGAACATTTAAAAAAAAAAAATACTTTGCATTTTTGTACTATGGTAGAGTTTTGCTTGACAAATCTTACAGTTTTACTCTGTATTTTTAAGACCGTATTCGCAGATTTACTCATGAAGCAAGGGAGATTATTCAGTGATAATTGATCGTTTTGTTGCCTGCCCCAGAGCGGTCGCGAAACTGACGGGAAGTGATGAAGTCCAGACTTAGGTCCGGTTGCGATGTGGCTGTTTATACTTTTCAGCGCCTGCAGTCACCGAAGTTTGTAGGGGGCCTGTATATTGTATACAGTGCGTTTGTGTGTGGTGTTGTTGTGTGAGTGGATTTGACAATGAAGATTATTTCTAATATATTGGACTTGGCTAGCCGCCGTTCATAAGGTCATCTAGGCCTCAGTTTTGTGAACACTCAGTCTGCCTCGTGCTAGTAACAGTTAGTGTCGTTTTAAGTGTCTGTGTTCAATTTCGCACTCTCTTGCAGGACATTATGGGATAAAGCAAACAGAAAAATAACCCACATTTTTACTGCATGTGTCAACCATAATAAGTAAATAAAATTAATGCATAATGTGAAACAGGCGCCCCTATTTGGCGTACAAGAGAGGACTACGTGTTTGGCCTCTGTACACACAAATGAACACATGAACAGAGCAGGGCTGTCGGTAATGTGGAACTTTGGAACTATAGTGATCTACGTACACTTAGGGATAATATGAACAAGAAACATTGAGCTGATTATTAAACAAGTTTTAAAATACATTGGAGCTGAACAAGTCTGCACTTTGTAATCAAAACGAATACGTCCATCGTAAACCAGTACTCTGAAATTGTGTGTGTTCTGCTATGTGCAATGTTGTATTGTATATATTATGCTTGTGTGTGTGTTCTGCTATGTGCAATGTTGTGTTGTATATATTATGCTTGTGTGTGTGTGTGTGTTCTGCTATGTGCAATGTTGTGTTGTATATATTATGCTTGTGTGTGTGCGTGTGCATTGTAAAGCATATGTACACCCATTATATATAGGATTTAAGTATATGGCGTTGTGGGTTAGTATTCTGATGTGTACGGTTATGATGTGTAAATTTTAACATTAATCAAAGCGGTGTGGGCACGTCGGCATTGCACATTTTTCGTGTAGTGTAATGTGTAAAGATGGCTGTTCTTTTTAATCATGTTTGCAAATATTCGCAAAAAACTATTCTTTCTTTTCAATCTGAGTTACAGCTGTCGTCAGAAAACTGTTGGTTTATAATTACAAAAGTCCAATGAATAAAAAAGAATCCTGGGTGTAATATTGGTTTCAAATTTCTCTTCCTGCCTCTCTCTACTGAACAGTGAATCCTATACGCATGCGTGAATTATTTTTTTTAATTGGACTGTACGTTTGCGCATGTGTACTGACAGAAATATTTCATGATATCCTGACTATGTACCTATTTTTCCTCCAATATAACTTAGTGCAATTATTATTCTCCACTATAAGTTAGTGTAATTATTATCCTCCACTAATACGTTAGTGTAATTAATTATCTTCCACTAACACCTTTGAGTAGATATTGTCCTCCTCATTATGTTAGTGTAATTATTGTCCTCTACATTCAATTAATGTAATTAGTGTCCCCTAAAAAGTTAGTGTAATTATTGACCTACTAATAAATTAGTGTAATTATTGTCCATCACTATAAGTTGTGTAATTAGTGTCCTCCACTAATAAGTTTGTATAATTATTGTCATCCACTAATACGTCAGTATAATTATTGTCCTTCACTAATAAGTTAGTGTAATTAGTGTCCTCCACTATTTGTTGCTGCTACTTATGACTATGAGTTTGTCCAAGTTGTTGTATTTCCATAATCTAATACAGTTCATGGCTGAACACGGTTCATAATTTGACAAAAGGAGTTTAAGGAGTCTGACAAATGTTAATGCAATAAAGGAAATCAATGAGTAATACCTCTATATTTTTTCTTTTCTTGTTTTTCCATTAGTGTCTTTAATTTAAAAAGAAAATAAACGAAAAATATTTTATGAAGTACAAAACCACCATTATTTAATTCAAACCTGATAAATATGGACGTAAAATTTACGCAATTGGTTTAGTGACGGTGAGAAACTAAATTTTATAAAGGGCACCTCTCCTAATGCCATTAACAAATTCGCAGATATTGTTATGACGTAAACTACAGCAGCTGCTGTAATGATAAAAATAAAATACAGTAGCTGATTTGATATAAATTCAAAACCGATGAAATGCAATTAAAAACAACTAATATAATATACAACATTTGTAGTTTCGCTTAAGACTTAAATTACCACAGCAGAAAGAATAATACAACACAAAACACTCAGGTTGGCACAATGACATTAAAATTCAAAATTCGCACCTGCTATTAAAACGTAAATGACAACAGTAGATTTAAAGTGAGAAACACTATATCAGCGATAAACTTAATAGTAAAGGGACGTAATTTGTTTCTATTATCATTCGGATCTTTCAGCACATGCGCAGTTGAATGGTAGGCAGAAAGAATCTGCCTTACACTTATTACACTTATTGACATTAGAATGTGTAGCGAATCTCAGCTAGCTTCCAGTATAATTTACACTGAGAGTCTTGATATCAGATCAAAAGTGAAAACAGCTAATTTCCAACAAAATTTACAGTGTGTGGTGGTGGAGTAAATTTGACTATTCCTATTTTAGCCATGATATACAAATTGTCAAAGTGACCTGACCTTGGGCACGCGTTATTATAACACGAACTGGAATATGCTAGAAAATTGCTGACGCAATCCAAACCAGTTGCAACTGGGTAAGTACTTTTTTTCTGACTAATAGTCTCACATTGTTCATAACAACTTCAACCAAAAGATTCTTTGTTGAAGAAGTACACTATACTAATCACTGAATTTGAACATAACTGGAGTCCTGTCATAAAAGCGGTCGTTAGCTTGTAAGTTAACTGACTGATAAAGAAAGACTGGACTTAGAATATTTCATACATGTTTGCTATTGATATATGATTTGAATTTGGAGAATGCTTATGTAATTGAACCATTATTTCTATGTTCATTAATTTGACTACATTGTACATTATACTTGTGAATTTTGATCAGGCTATATTTCTTATGCTATGTGTGTAATGGCTAATGAAATGTTTCAGGATTTGTAAGTTGAGAATGTTTGTAAGAGAAAGGAGTATAGAGATGAAATATGCCTGGAATTTAGTGTTGCCTTAATTTGACTTTTGCTGAGCAGAGCAAGACTTTTTGTTTTACTTTTGTCACATCATACTATGGTGGCTACAGTGCTCTACTAGATTGGTGTGTGAATCTGGCGTTATCAACTTATCAGTAAAACGTGTTGCTGTAAGTTGATTCCTGTGACTTCCGTTCAAGTGCCAATATGGCAAAAGTTGTGGTTGGAGTTTGGTCTCAAGAATTCACGAACACTGTTTTGAATATTCCTCATGGTTGAGTGAATGGGCAGAGAAAATCAAGAATATCCTGCTGTGCTTGATAGCACATGTGAAATTCAGGATGATTCTCTACTGCATGCTTGGAAAGTGCATCAAAGATTCTGGAACAGTTGTGTAAAGTGCCTCTAGAAGGGACACCTGGGGCCTCACCTAAATATGAAAGCCACTGACTTGGTGCAAACCGCATGACTGTGAAAAAACCGCATGACTGTGAAACAAGTGTCGGCGACAGCTGCCATCTGTGAACAGGTTATGTATATTGACTTTAATTATTTCTCTGAAACTCTACTCTCATTTCCATGATGATATCCATGACCTTGATTATATATTTATGTTATTGACTGCATATGTCTGTGCTAGGATCAACTGAGTGATTGACCTTACACATAATGATAAACCATATGTTGTAAAGACAGTGTTGGATGGGGGCTCGCTAAATGTAGATTAAAAACGGATTTGTCTTCTCCTTTAATAAGAAGTTTTTCAACCATGGAAATATTGTGTCACGATAAATGTTTGCCTTTGATGTTGTCGAAGAGAGAAAACGTTTACAGTGCCCGCATATCCGCCAAGTGAGAGAGACGAGTGGTGTCTTCTGGAGAATTATTAATAACATAAATTAAGATTCTCCTCACTTGTAGTTAGTTAAGGGCGATTAAATAATAATATTAATTATAACCATTAACTATGTGGGGTTGGCAACACACACTGAGCATCTTGACGTCATAAGAGAAACATACATTAGAACTCGATGGTAAAATAAAATAACTCGACCTGATCTATACAAATGTCGGCTTTAGAATGGGGTGGAGATGCTCTAACCACTTGTTGTTGTTGTTGTTGTTGTTTTAAAAATCAAATCTCTATTTTAATGGTAATTAATTTTGATACAGCTTTACTTATCTAATGACAAATAAATATTAAAGGTAATTATAAGTACTATATTATCGTAATTAAGTTTTTTAACTATAGTTTTATAGTTTTTAACTATAAAAAAATATTTATTGCTATTTTACACAGTGTTAGTATTTTATCACTATATAGTACACTATTAAAAATTTATATTTCAACCTCTGATTGAAATATATTTTAAATGTACTGGTCTAAAGCAACCAGTAATAATTAAGAATTATGCAAAACTGTTTATTTTGTTTGAAAGATTTTTTTGAGGCATGAAGTTAGAAATAGTAATCCTTATTTTTGTGTGATTAATTTACTATTTGTTTTCTTGAAATTGATTCAATTTAATGATACATTTACAATCAACTATTTAGAAGAATAGTTGCTATTAAGAAGTATTACAAAGTGTTCATTATTGGTTGAGCATATGGCAAATCTTCGACTTCTTTGAATTTACAGTTTAAAATAAACATGTCTGCCTTCAATAAGTAGGTCAGTTAACTAAGCACTGTCTACTTGATCTCGGCACGTAGCATTTCGTAAACACTCTAGTGTAACTCTTCAGTAGATTGGTATGCACTTTTAAGTCACTGAAGTATACTGATGCTATTGATTAGTGGTGCCAGCATTTATCGCCTAAACATTTTCATCTCAGCTTCCGCCAAACCACAAGTCATGTGGTTCGTCATACTGTCTAATATGGCAAATGGTTTACCGGCTCTATTTATTTCTGTAATATCTTGTGGTGGATCGGGTGTTGTTTTTAAGGGAGGTGGTTTCGGGGTAGGTGTCGATAAAAGCCCAGATTTATTAAGTGGATGGATTTGCGTATGGGTGGGGGTGGAGGGGTTTGGGGTGTGTGGGTGGGAGAGATCCATCGCGGAGATTTCAGAAGTTGCTTCTTCACAATTATTGCAAGTCGTGCCCCCTCTCGGTCGCGGGCCGTGATTCTGCCATCCATCACGGCATCAGCCACTGCTGGACCATGCACCTGAGGCGCTCTCGATATTGAAATGAAACGAACCCGAAAATGAATTCAATAATCAAAATTTGGGGACAAAAATGATTTATTGAAAAACTCAGTATCTGTAACACGCTTGAGAGGCGGCTCCCGGCGTCGACCCACGCCAGTGTAAAATAAAGGAATCACATGCAGATGGGCTCGGAAAACGAGAGAGGTGTGGGTGGGTGGGGTGGGGAAGGATAGAGTTAATCGTCATACGGCAAAAGCATTGTTGTTGTTGTTACTTTTTTGAGGTTGTTGTTCTTTTTGTTTTTTACGTTGGCTTGCTTGCGTCTTTAAAATAAAAAGTGCTAATTTGTATCCAATAATAGTTTATATCCAACTCTTATCTCCTTGTTAATTATTTATTTGCCTTCTTTCTTTTAATCGTAATTTTTTTTAAAAAAAATATCCATTCATATTCCTTGCTCCCGTTTTCAAAACATCTCTCCTTTCTGTCTCTCCCTTCTGTGTTTACTCCCGAATTTTTGACACGCAGCATTAGTGGTTTAACTGGTGTGTCATATTAATGTTGTTGTTGTCAAGGAAACCGCCTGTTTTGTAGTGTGACACATGTTGTGGAATTATATTTACGTGTCACGTGAAGTCCTGAAAGCTGTAAATAACTTTAAGCTACTACTGCAGCTTGCATCTTGTCCTGTCAAGTTATTCATAGATAAAATGTTCCAATGACTTGACCGGCAAAACTGTTCTCTCCTTACTGTGCGTTCAACGCTGCCCAGTTATCTGCAATCCATTCCGTGCTGCCCACGCAATTTTCACTGCATACTACTTCCTCTACATGCTGTCTATCGAAAGGTTGTCTCTCTCAGTTTTCATTGGAAATTACTTATTCCAGATGCTATCTAATTAAAGAGTACAAGCGACACAGGCTGTCTATGGAAAATGTTTAAAGTGCACCATATACTCGAAATATCTTATAAAGACGAAACATTACATTTGATTACTCGCATTTTTGCACTAACAGCTATATAGCATTTTCTTTAAAGAATAGATATTAAAGGCTTTGTCTGTGAAAAGCTGTCACTGAAAAGTCGAAATGTATCTCTTGAAAGACTGCCCATTAGTAGTTATCGCTAAAAAATATACACTCTACAAGCATTGAAAGCAGAAATTCTGCGGACACAAAGTTGTCACCTCACCATATTATTCCTTCACAAGCACTTAGGACAGCCCACAGCGTTCAAAACAATGCTTCCAGATAGTAATCTCGATGATAAAATGACAAGAAAAGTAACCGATTCCGATGGGATGACTGGCGATCTCTTACATTTCCATGAAGAAATAGCAACAGAGAACAAGAGAAGCATTTTCACATCATTCAACTCTAACGCAGACCGTCTGGATGTCTTCTGGAACAGCCGCTTGGCAGCATCTTCTTTCAGCCAGGTTTGGTCTTGTGAAAGTGTTGCTTTTGTCCTATCTCACGGGCAGGCCTCCGTTGAAAGAAAATCCTTAGAAAACAAAGAAATTATGACAACAAACTTGTCTGAAAAATGTATCATTGCCTTGCAAGCAATCAGTGATCATGTTAGGCATGTTGGCGGAATGAAGGGAGTGGAAGTGGCCCAAAAAATATTCCTAGCTGAGCTCGTCATAAATTCCAGCAGTAAATATCTGGATGAACAGAAGAAAGTCAAAGAGGCACTTGCACTTACAAAGAAGTGGAAGGCTGTCATGGAAGAGCTGGATGACCTGAAAAAAAAGGAAGAGGAGAATAGAAAAGAGCATTAAATCAATGAGCAAGGATGCTGATGAATATGCAGAGAAGGCCGAAAACAGAGGAGATTTCAATCCTTTAGCCAAGTCTAATGTTCGTGAAAATCGGGCAACAGCAAAGAAGACGAATTGCTAAAAGTTGGTGAAGAATTAAAAGCTAAGCTTGATGAAATAGCTAACTCATAGACATATTGGCTGCTCATTGTTCGTGCTGTTGCACTAATCTATCTTTATCTAGTTTAGAAAATTGTTTATATTTTTGACAGTCTGTCTTCAACTTTATTTTAAAATATCAATCAACTATGTGCTGAATCCAAATGGCTACTAAAGTGTAAAGTTCTTGTTTTATATTTTCGTGACTGAATGTTCTGGTAAATGTACGAAAGGGCACTAAAAATGTCATGGAATTATCAGATCACGAGCCTGTACGGACCCTGCAAGTACACTCCGAACCCTTTCATATAGTGTACTCCAAACCTCTTCATAAATTATCCTCTAAGCCCCTTTATAAATTATGCTTTTATAACAAACTATCTTCTATAAGCTTACTCACTAAAACGAGATGTAATGCTAATTAATGTTTTCAAACACTTTTGGTAACTAAAAAATAAATACAAAAGTGCTGTCTCAGGCAAGATTTCAGGTCGTACCTTTCAGGGATTTGTTGAAATACTCTTGTTCATTAATTTAATATTAATGGAATGTTATTATGGAACTTAAAGAAAAACGTTATTTACATTTTACAGAAATTCTGTCTTACCACTTCACAGTTAATTCATCTGTTAAGCATTGTTAAGGAGAAGAAAAGCTCGAAACGAAAGAAGGCCAGCGACATTGATGCCGTTTAATCAAACTAACAATTAGATCATAAAGCCGACTGAATACAATTATAAATATTCGAGATTTGACCTATATCGCAACAAAAAACAAAAAAATAACAGATCAGTGACATAGCTAAATAATTAAGGAAGCATATGAAGGTTACGGAAATGTACGCGCGCGCGCGCGCATACACACACACACACACACACACACACACACACACACACACACACACACACACACATGCATATCTTGCATGCACGCACAGCCCGTGTTATATTTTCATACCCTCCACCCTGGCTTAGATATACGTTTGTATTTTTTCTTTCTCCATGAGTTGTGCGTGGGTATGGAGTAATTGGATGTCTAGACGTTTAATTGCATTAGACGGCCACGTGCCTTTCTGTTGTGAGCGGGACGCACTGCAATTGTTACACCATTCTTGTGGAGGAGAGTAGCGAGCGCTTTGTGGTGCTGAATTTAGGTGTGCGGTAGGAAGGGGACAGCAGTGTAACACTGCGTAGACGTGCACAGGTGATTAAACTCTTGAGTAGGCTAGGTGTTTGTTTTTTCCCACAAAGAGTAGAATATATTTCTTTAGGATGTTTCGTTCTTTACAGAGTAAATACGTTTTTGTATATCCATGGGAAGGGAGGGAAGAGAAGTGTATTTGTCAGGTGTTTATTGACGAAGCTAATTACTTCCTCAAACAATGCTCCTTCCTATTAAACAGCTTTTGTTTGTGTTTTTTGTTTATGTGCCATATGTAAATGTGTGTGTGTGTTTACCAGATTAATTGGATATACCAAGATACCTACACTTTTTGCACCTGCTGTCTTCAGTACTTAATCGTTGAGGAGTTGTCGGTCTTGTCATTTCTCTATGCCAAGTAGATGAACACCAGATATACTTTTTCGATTTCATTCATTTTTAAAATGTAAAATTGTCAAAACCATCTGCCACGGAACCCACTATCCGCTGTGACAGTTTATTGCTAAGCAATCTAAAGAAGGGGAAAATGGAAACGGGGGAGTTCTTTATTTCTCCACACACACACACACACACACAAACACACACACACACACACACACACACACACACACACACACACACACACACACACACACACACACACACACATTATTTAAGTAGATTTCGTTGCGAGGATACACCGGTAAAAATATTCTTTTAATAATGCAAACTTATTTTACTATAGCAGTTAGAATCTGAAAATTAAAAAATACTTAGGACGAAAAGTATTGTCTTGGAGATATCGCCGATTTTTTTTACAAAGGTATTTTTCAGCATCTCTCTGCATTGATATAAAAAAAAAAATACATCGTGACCTAGATGGTGAAGGACATTTTTAAAAGAAAAATATTTCTTTTTAATGAAAATTTAGAGGAGAATAAAAATAGACTACTCTTTTGACGTTACGTGCATCTGTTGACACACACGTTGCCCGCCGTTTTACTCAACTTGAATCTCCAAGTGAAGAGAGACAGGAATGAACTGTCAATTTTATTGGCATATCTGTTAATTTGTGCTTCTTCCAAATTTTCCCCATTAAAATGTCAGCCAGTTTTGTAGATAGACAAAGACTCCCACAGATCTGCGTAGCGACAAGGAATGCTGCGTTGTACAGCTTTTATCGCACAGCAGTGAGTGAACAGTCTGATGCTCAACGTCGAGCGTCTTAAGTCAAATGTCGGAAGAGGGTAGGGAGTGAAATAATAGTGACGTTGATTAATTTTTAAAATTAATTTTATGTAGTTCTTTCTTTAGTAATATCACATTTATTTTTTCCCCCCTGGTCAGAGGTTTTTCTGCTATTCAAACAGTGATGACTTTACCCTAATGAGTTTCGTTCTGTTTCCTGTTGAAATTTACCAGTAAAATAGTTGTTAACAATCAGTGTGTAATTAATAAGCACTGCACCTTCATGACATATCGGTCAGTGAGAGTCTGAAAATTGCTAGGTTTGATAACAGAACAGCATTGCTTAATTTCACTTTACATAACATGATTAAAATGCATTTATTCGTGTCTGGTAACATATTGGTGCGGTTGAGATAGTTATGTAAATTACTGATGGTACAATCAGTTGTGTATTGCCAAATATGGATGTATTATGTTAGGGGTAAAATCTTAATAAATGTATTAATAATACTCTTTACATGAATAATATATCTAAATAGAAAAAATTACTAAAGGGAAAAAATCGCTAATTCTTTCAAACATAATCCATTTTCAAACAAAACCAGTTTATATTTTTTTAAAATATATATTGGTTGCACTCTTCCATTTTAAATTTTACTTTGACATTTTAAACTTAAAATTGTGTATTTGACTTACACATTTTAAATATATTGCTGCTTGTCTCCATTCTTGTGTACTTGACATGGGCGTTTAAAATTGCTTGTTGCATTCCTCCACTCTTGTGGACTTGGATATTTAAATATCTTGTTTCAGGTGAATCATTTTTCCTTTTTGTTTATTGGCAAATTTATCTTATACACACTTTGCTCACTGAGTGTACTACATATTCTTTTTCCTTGTGTATTGGCAACTTTCTCCTGTATACACTTTGCTCAATGGGTTTATTATATATTCTTTTTCTGTCTTGTTTATTGGCAAATTTCTCTGGTATACACTTTGCTCACAGAGTTTACTACATTTCCTTTTTTCCTGCAGGATTTCATGAAAATCGGTCAGCATTTTTCTAGCCTTTGTGTTTTACTATACTATTCTCCTTCTCTTTTAAGATGTAAACATGTGTTTGCAGCTGTGTATACTAGTCACTGAAATTAATTTGACACTGTCATGAGACTGTATTATCTAGTCTACTACACTATTCTCTGCCCCACTCCTGTGATAAAATGATTTTTGTCTAGTATACTGCTATGTACAATTTTTGTGATAAAATGATTCTTATCTAGTGTACTGCTATGTCCGACTCCTGTGATAACATGATTCTTGTCTACTATAGTGTTATTAGATCCGTTTGACCCCTGGGACATCATGATTCTTTTCTAGTACATTTATACTAGTATTATCAGTCGGTTTTCAGAAACTGATATTTTCTTCCTTCTAGCCAGCCCTTCATTACATTCTCTCAGTCTAAAATCCTCTCCGATATTTGACACGCACACACCCTCTCTCCGTCAATTCGACTCATTATAATAATCATTATTTGTAATCAGTATAGTGAGCATCTTCAGAATAGGTATTCTTCTGTTAGGTTCATTTCAGGCGCCAGTTTGTCTTTTACGTTCCTGTTAGTATGTAGATGTTTTCAGCCATTTTATCTTTCAGCCTACAATTAGTAATAAATCGTTTTCATCCGCTTTGTTTGTGCTTTATTTCTGTTTATTTCTTTATGAATACGTTGTCATTGTCTTTAGATGCTTCTTGTTGTCTCATTCTTTAGTTCATGCTGCTTTCTTTTCTTGCAAGCCGTCATTATTGTCTGCCCTTGCGCTCTTTGTTTAAGAAGATCCACTGTAGTCCAGAATGCTTCCTAAAGGAGTTTACCTCCTTACCCTCACCTCTTTTTTCCCCTTCCCTCCCATTACCAAAGGCCAGTATCTCGCGAGTGTCCGTATGGAGTTTAGCTCCTCACCCTCACCCCCACCTCTTTTTTCCCTTCCCTCCTATTACCAAAGGCCAGTAACTCGCGAGTGCCCGTATGGAGTTGCGTGAGCAGAACGATAGGGAAAAATGAAAATAACGACTGAAAACGAGGCTCGGGCGATAAGGAGAAATCGTATTTGCATCACCATTGATTTATTTCTTATTGATATTGGTAGCGATGTGAGTGGCCATATTGATTACTTGAGCCGCGCTGCTAGCTGGACAGGTTTTCACCATTTCTGAAATTTGTCGGTCATGGGGTAATTTAACGATGGAGTCTCAAGTCTTGGTCATGAAGAAAGGAAAGTGTGAAGAAAGGCTGCGATTTCTCATTAAATCCAGGGTGTACATCACTTTCGATTTCAGTCTTTCCACACTCATTTCCCATACCCACCAAGTTTAGTGCTGTTTAAGCGTTTGATTTTAGTTTGGTTTGGTATTGCTCATATGAGAGGGGTGAAGGTGGGGTGTGGGTGGGTGGATGCAAGTATGTATTAGAGTATCCCCTTTCCTGTTTGTTTGTTGTTGTTGTTGTTTTAATCTGGATATGGCTATGGTGTGGGTGGGGGTGGGGGTGGGGGGTTTCTTGTGTACTCGAACGTTGCAAATATTCTGTATTTCTTTATTTTGACTTCTGCTGAGTTTCACAGTTACAATCGTTCTGTACTTGATCATACAGACGTCTTTGAGATTGACAGTTACAAACGTTCTGTATGTGATCATACCTAGGCCTTTGAGATTCACACTTATAAATGTATGTGTTCATTTTCATATCTTCGATATCCCATGTCTTAAACAATGTGCATTTGGTCGTTCTTGTGTCTGTAGTACCCAGTATATTGATTATTACAGATCTCTAATTGCTTGCTCTATATTTAAGTTATAGTATGTCACATTTTTCTATTTATTAAATATTGAAAACAATTTTTTGTGTCAAAGGTTTTCATGAACTCTGTTTTTATTTAAATAAACCTTGAAGCATATAGATTTAAAGTTACAAAAAACAAAGTTGTTCCAAGACTTGAAAGAAAAAATTTACTCCTCGAAACTTCCCACCGCTGATCGATAATCATGATAAAATTTTAAAAAGAAAGAAACTATGACAGGAATAAAAGCAAGCAAATAAAGTAAACTTTAAAATACAATAAAGGTACGTAAATATTGAAACGGTTAATAGAAAGTTGCAAAACATGTCCCCAAATTGTTTGTCTAATAAAACTCATTAATGTAATCTTTTAATTATCTCTTCGGGAAATGTGTGCTGGGTGGGCAAAGGGGGCGCAATTACCGCGAGAAAGTATAAAGTTGGTCTTTATAAGGGCCTACATAGTTAGCAGGTTCTGACCTTCTGCCCGTAATAAACTGACCGTGTCTGTGCCAATAACAGGATTACTGGTTAAAAAATTACCCACGGGAAATTCCTGGCACTGTTTATGCTTCCCATTATTGTCTGTGCTTGTGCTAATTTTCATTGCGGTCTCAGAGTTTGTAGGATTTGCATGGAAGCCATGCTAAAAGCAGGGCTGTAAAAATCTCAGGCTGTGGAATCGACGCTTGGCCAAGGTAAATATTGACTCCTCTGTGTGGGACAGGCCTGTTAGCCAATGCGTCCCGAGGGCTGCCTGCTCTATACATTATGCATAACTGTTGCATGACAGGTCGTTGCAGAATTTGCCATGTGGTAACACACGCAGATTTAAGGAGAAACGGAAAGAAATGTCGTCATATCTGCAAGGGACGATTGATTTATTATTAGCTTCGCCCCGTGTCCAAGCCTGACAGGTTTCTGGTATTGTCTCCTTTAGAACATGACGTCTCGACGAGTACTGCAGATGTTTGATAAACCACTGCAAGAGAAGAAAACGGTTTTCAAGCACAACTAAAATGTTCAGTTCACTACAGAGTAAAATAGCAGTACAACAAAATGCCTTGGAAGTTGACAAGAATTTTGATTGTTTGGACCATTTGGAACACTTCGATGCTTATGAATGTTATTACAATCGTTTTCTATACATATATTATCGTTTTCTATACATATATTATCGTTTTATAAACGTATATTATCGTTTGGACTTATAGTACCATGTCTTAGAGTAAGTCGTCCTAGAAAAAGGAGGCGGAATAATCAGTAGTATTTACTTGACTGGTTCAATCCTGTGATCACAAGCTCATTAGTATCGAACCACTTGGCCTAATGACTTTGTCAATATAGTTCTCTTCTACTCCATTTTCTCCCAGCCCACCTTACCTCTCTCCTTTCCTATTCAACACACACACACGCGTACGTTACTTTGCTCATTGTTTAAAGAATATGTGTGTCTAGAAAAGATTCTGATATTTAAGAACGGTTATCGAGTTCCTTTTATAAGTGTGCATGCTTTATACCAATTTTATCTGTTTTTCTGCTGTTTCCTTATAGTTTTGATCCTCTGAACAAGAAAACGTTTCTTGAAAATTATGCAGTTTGATTGGATGAGGAAGCACTTCAGGTTTTCTTGTCCAATATGACTACTCTCTCTTTGTGACGTGATTAGGGCCGATAAGTATGAGCACCCGTCATTTGCCGGGAATTGTCTGAGCTGAGGCGAGTTGTGTCCCTTTCCAGCCATGTTAAACTCTCGGCTTTACAAGGAGAGCTGATCCAAGATGGCTGATTCTATTATGTCTTATCACATTTATCATTTCTGCTGCAAATGGGGGACTGCCGTAGTTGTGCCACCACGGAGCTGCCAGTCGCGCTAGGACCGAGTCTGATGCCCCAATTATTCGCGGGCGCGTCCAAAGAAAGATGCCGCGTTGATAACGTGGAGAGAGCAATCCTCGGTGGAGAGGTCCGGGCCGCTAATGTTATTATCATTTTTGCAGAAAACTTTCGGAAGGTAACTCCTTCTTCTGGCATAATGCGATAGTCCCTTTGTTTGAATGCATGGAAAGGTTTCGACAGAGCCACTGTAATGAGATTTCCGCATTAAAACTAGTCTGCCTGGCTTTTGGCTGCTGCACAATGAGTCTTTATGGGCTGCACTATTGCACGATGTTTGGACAGTGAGGGGCTCGCCCATTATCATTTCACGACTGATTTCCAGACAGCCTCTTTGCATTTTCACTCATTATTCTCTTAATCTAAAGCACCAACTTTCTTTCTTCCAACTAGAGAGAGAGAGTTAGGGAGAGAGGGGGGGTTCTTTCTGTGTTTAAAAAAAAATAATAAAAACTCCCGAAGGCTCCTGCTGATCTAACTACGGTGTATCCGCGCTTTGAAGAATTCACATAATCACACAACAATCACATTGAAAACGTGTTGGGTTATACATAATTCCAAATGTTATGTGTACCTGTACAGTGAACTGAGGTGACTGGTTCATTAAACAAATAACGCACGAGTAAGTACAACTGGTAGTAATAAGTCTCCTAAAAGAATCATTAATTACAATTTAAATGACCTTTAACCCAAGCACAAGGTGCCTTGTTGTGTTCAGAAACAAAAAAGTCGATATGTCTCGCTGTATGACGCGGGGGTTTGCCTTAACAGGATTAAGCAGAAATATAGAAAAGACAGTGACGTTATTATATTCCTGTTTAGTCAGGTAAATTGATTTGTGATTCAGTTTAATGAAGAACGCAAGCGCAAACATCCTTATACTGACTATTAGGAGTCGAGTTTAGTACAGCGGTAATGGCTGCTTTTTAGTTCTTACTTCCGTCCGTTCTCCTCCGGGCCAGGACCCCGACATTTCCAGGGCAGGCCGAGCCAATACTTTGCGGTTTACAGCCGTCGGGATTGCACATATTTATTGGAAATCAAAGAGGTAATGAGCTGAGAAGACACTGGCAGACACTTGAGGTTATGCATGCGCCATTTCTCTGTCAAACGCATCTTCATGAAGGTTGGATCAAGACGCGCCGTGTACATAAAGTCCCGCCATTTACGGCTTGTGTTATGAGAGCTGTTAGGCTGTGTGTTTTATTCCCTCCTGGACGACAGCTCTTTTTTAGGGGGAAGGATGAGATGGAGTATAACAGCTCTAATGATATTACATGTATGTTGAAATCTATATATCTACGACACCAACGCCACCTAGTTAATGGCTGTGCTTATTATTATTGATTAATCATCCATAACTAATTACAAGTGATGAGAAACTTAATTTATGTTATTATTAATTCTCTAGAAGACACCACTCGTCTCTCTCACTTGGCGGATATACAGGCACTGTAAATGTTTTCTCTCTTCCACAACATTAAAGACAAACAATTACCATCACAATATTTCCGTAGGTGGAAAACTTGTCACCAAATCTATTTAAATTTTTTTTTTTTTAGTTAGCCCCCTCCACCTATTATCTTTCCAGCATATGGATTTCACTATATGTAAGGAGGTTAATAAATATAACAATACATTTATTAAATCAACAATCAAATATACTTAAAATAAATACAGTGAAAATGATTACTTGACATCAATATTTACATGAAACCACATTCAGATAGTTTCATACTGCACAGTCTTATATCCTAAAATACAGTTGTATAGATTAGTGTCAATACATATAACAGGAGAGTTATCATAGAGCAGAAATGGAGTATCAGAGATAAGTGAAGTTGTAATGCCCTTTTCACATGCTTTTCATATCAAAGTCACAAGTGTATTGTCCATGTCAATTCCATGTGTTTCTCTCCTTACATAAAAACTGATTTGTATCAGAAATTGCTCAATGTAGTCAATATACATTGCCACCATACATCAACAGAGTGTAGATTCCTCCACCTCAGCACTGAGGTAAATGCTTCCTGTACCTACCAGCATCATATGTGTTTCTAAATCCATTCTTTCTCAATCAGTAACTCACCATTTAGCTAATTGCAGCCTTTCATAACTGGACTCTTCCACTCCAAATTCAAAGTTATTAGAAAACACAATCTTGATCTCAGCCCATTGGCTGGTCTCTTTCTTGTAAATCTTAATCATTGGATAATAAACACTACTCATCCACCTAGAGCTGGTTTAGATTACATCAGCAAGTTTTTTGCTCATTCGCCACTTGAGTTATTTACTAAAATAATATCATAAGCAGTGGCCAGGGCCAAGTTATGTTAAAATTGGCAACAAAGATATTGTTACATATAGAAACAGGAATTGGCAAATTTACTCCACCACTATTTATCTGTCTATGACACCAATACCTAGTTCACAGTTATATTTTAAATTAATTAGTCATCCATAGTGATGAGAATCTTGACTTATTAATAATTACCCAGTAGACAACGCACGTCTGTCTTGGTGGATTGTAAACTGGGCACTGCAAACATTCTCTCTCTTCCACAACGTTAATTACAAACATTTACTGTCACACAATATTTCCATAGTGGAAAACGTCTTACTAACGGACAAGACAAATCCATCTTTAATATATATATATATATAGCAAGTCCCCATCCACCCACTTTCTTCTCCAGCATAAGGTTTCAAAATGCATATGAAGGTCAATAAATTTATGAAATCAACGATCATATATAATGATAACAAATACAGTGAAAAGTTTACTTAACATTAATATTTCCACGAAACCTCACTCAAATAATTTTTTTATATACAAAGCAGTCATATCCTAAAATACAATTCTATAAATTAGTGTTAATCACAGGAGAGTTCACAAGAGAGCAGAAATGGAGTAATAATGTAACCTTGTATAGACAGTGCTCCACTGTCTTTTTCACGCACTTTTTTGTATCAAAGTCGCAAGTATTGTCCATGTCAAGTATAGGTGTTTCCCTCTTCACGTAATAGCTGATTTGCTGATATTCTCTTGAAGTTAACCTGGGCGCTCATTCGCTGTACCAGAAATTGCTCGATTTAGTCAGCATACCTTCTCACTATATATCAATGGAGTGTAGTGTATTATTTACACTTACTGATAAACGAGGAGATTCAGATAACATGAGGAAAGTCTCCTTTGTCACCGTAATGATATAATCAGGGAACAAAGGCTAAATTTCCAGTGTATCCCTTTTAACACCTTTCTTTCTTACATTCAAGTCTCTCAACTTACTGTTTCCTGCAACAGTATTTATTAGACCGATACACGCTCAAGGCATAAAATAAATACAACATATCAGTTTTATGTGGGTTCACTAGAGAGACAATGTAGAGCATTTAGCATACCACATACAAGCATCATAGTTCACAATGTGTAGAAATAATAGTCTACTCACATAATGCATCTCTACGTAAAACGCAAGTATAATATATCAATAGCAAAAGTGCATGAAATATTTCTAAGTTCATTCTCTCTCAGCCAGTCAGTTAATCTAACGACCGCTTTTCATGACGGGACTTCTTGCCACACCAAATTCAAACTGATTAGATAATAGAATTCTCTACAGCATGTAAACTTTCGATCTAAACCATTGTATAATAAAAACTATTCATCTAGTTGACTGGTTTGCATTACATCAGCAATTTCTAGAATATTCTCGAGTGTTTACTCCAACTCTGACACTTACAAAAATACCATTGTAAAGAATGTACAAGGTCGAATGACTTCGACAATTTAACAATTTACATAACAACTAAGTCACTAAGTTTAGAAATAGGGATATGCAAATCTATCTATCTATCTATCTATCTATCTATCTATCTATCTATCTATCTATCTATCTATCTGTCTGTCTGTCTGTGTGTCTGTCTCTCTATGAATCTGTCGTTCTTCGTTTAATACCATGCTGGTTATATTGCAGGAGATATGTATGCATAAACATATCATCTGAGCTTGTGAGTGTTTGTGTCTTTTATTTGTATGTATGTACGTTCGTTTTCAATTCAGGTATATATGAATAAAGCAATGCAGTATTAGAAAAATGATTAACACATTAAATTTCATTTTGCGAAGAGCAATTGCTTTTCACCGTTTTACATGAGTGTGTTCGTGTGAGTATTATATATATATATTATAATTTTATAGCCGTTCTAATGTATTATTAATACTCACTGCTTTTTCTTTTTACAGTATTTTACACAAAATCTCATACATGAACAGAATTATTGCGGTATATATCCTTAATGTCTACTTTTTTACAAGCATCATGACTACGCTGTTTGTAACGGTAAAGGAAAGAACTGTCCAAAATAATTTCTAAGATCCGATCTCATTTTATATTTATAAAGAGAGGAAATGTGTTGGATATGTTGAACAATATGATCTGAAATTGTTCAATAAGAAAGTTTATTTAATTTTGTTTGTTCTTTGTTGTGGCACAAAAGGAAAGAAAACCTCTCCAGCAGGAGCCAAACCTACTATTGTATTCTTTTGATGAAAACTGGGGGGTGGGGTGGGGAAATTACTAAGGAAAGAGATTCCATCTCATGACGCGATAACAATACTGTTGTCGTTTTAAAAATAAATTATGTAGAACAGTCTGTAAGTCTGACCTTGTTTATCATATATATTTTAACAGCAATTTGAAGTGTTTATATTTCAGCATTATTATATCGCTATTCTATTTCTTTGGTCATTGAGCTTATTAAAACATGGCTTATGTACTAGTTTTTGCCGCAACACTGCGCAGAACAAACGCCTGTGGACTTTGCGTTTGACAGCGACACAAAAGTGGAGTCTGAAATGTGTTATTCTAAGGGCAAATCACCCTGCAAATTACCCGAGAGTGAATTTTATCGTATATTCTCGCTGAAGGCAGCTCCATAGAACGCTAAATGCGTGGTCTTTGCAAAAGAGTTTTTGTTGGCGGGAAGCACACAGCGGCAACGTCACCCTAGGGTGCTGATTGCCACATTATGCAGATCCCTTGGGGGCCCCGTACACGCACACGACACAGTCGTTGCTTTTTCTTTTTTTTTTCTGAAAAAAAAAAAAGAATTCTTTCCTTTTTCTTCTTCGTCGTCTTCAGAGACTGCAGTATTGCCTCTACTTTTAACTGACTCACAACGCCTGAACTTCGTTACGTTTGGTGTAGTTTGGTGTATTTTGGTGCATTGTACATCACGGCGCTCGTTCCCAAGCAGTCGCTGATGTAAATAGTAGCAGGAAAAGAATGTGCAGTTACATTTGAAGAATCCGGGTGGTTCAAATTTATTTTTTGTGTGTGTGCTTATATTTAGTTTGCATCATTTCATAATTATATTTATTTTATTGCCAGATTATTATGGTTCGTTTCCCTTTGATTCTCTTTACTTACTGCGCATTTCAACCTTGTTCGCTTTAAGCTAAATATACTTAGTGAATTGTACATAGCGAGGTTTAGGAGACAAACTTTCAGCACTATCCAACCCAACCCACTTCCTAAGCATACATCTCAATTACAGAATGCAAGCGTTAAAATTGTACGTTTAAATCTGAAACCACTCCTACCTGTGTCCGATTTGGGAGGTTAGTGGGGTGGGGAAAAAAAGGAAAGGTAGTTGTGGGGGGGGGGGCGCATGGCTCTTGTCTTTTTGGCGTCGAATCGACGAGGACAACCTAGTAAGGTGCGAAAGCGACAATATCTTTAGGAATTGCCAGCAGGTAGCTGGGACTTGAGGAGGATGTAGGGAGGGAGGATGGGGGAAAGATCCCTAGTCTGTTTCCTGAGCGGTTCTTCGTCAGCGTCCGTGTCGGGTTTCACAACGAGGAGTTGGCTGTCTGACACCTGCCTGGGTGGCGACTGTCTCTTTTACACTGCCCTGTATGGGGTTCGCTCAGTATGTCACCTATTGTTGATTTGTACTAGACCGGTTGTTACTGTTTTGAGATTTCAAGTATGTTTTTCAGTCAGATGAGTTTTTTTCTTTTATGTATTTCCTTCGCTTCTATTCTACATAAAATTATTATACGTGTGCGCGTGTGTGGTGTGTGCGTGTGTTTGAGATTGTTAAAAGAAGCTTTTAGTGTTTTAATTATCAATGAGACTTACAAATAGCTTTCAGTACTATTTATTCATCTACAGTGCCTGATTATCTCCCTTTGTATGCATTCTTCGATAAAACAATTGGGGAGGCGAGCACTGCTGTTGTGGAGTAATGGTGAATCAGCATTTACCCAGAGGAGCAACAGACCCGCGTATTTGCAGCTGTTAGTAGTGACGAAATGTACAATTTACTAATGTTGCCTTTCACTATGACAGTAAAACACTGCCAGGCCATTAGTATTTGTGGGAACGAAGCTCATTGAAATGGGATACCAGGGTTCGAGGAACAGGGTTAAAGTTGCTATTTTTCTCTCAAAACTCAGGTTGCCTTCGTAAACGCGCTCACGAGAGCTCATATTTGTCAGAATCTCGTCAAAACTACTCGTTTCTTTTAATAGTTTATTTACGGGCGGCAACGACCGTAGAAAGGGGGTAGGGGTTGAGTGTTCTTATGGTAGACACCCTGTCACGGTCTAAATTTCATTCATTCACGCGAAACCTTACGATTCTTTTTATTCGTGGGGTTGGAAGCGAGTCAAGACACTTGGTTCACGCTGGGACACTAGGGAAGGGGTGGAAACACCCAGAATGTCTTCTAAACGCTCTGTTCCTATTTTACGGGTAGAATCGCTTCACTCAGAATCCGGACAATTATCAGACCACTTCAGAAGTGTCTCCACACACACTTCGTGTATCCTTTCCTGAGTTTCGGTTCTAGGGGGAGTTTATAGTACATGTAATTAAATACAAAAATAATTTGGAACATAATAAAGAAAATCTATCGACAACCAACTCTCATAGCCAACACTTCAGCCACCAAGTAGTGCAGAGAGCGAAAAAGGCTTTTAATTGGGGCTTCTACTACCTTATAGTGTATTTTTTTCTTTGCTTTTTTCTTTGCTTTTTTTTCTTTTTGCTCAATGGTAATATTACACGCGAACACGTCATTAGGGCGGAGTGCTCTCCCTTACTCAAAAGCCCTTTATATCTAATAATACAAGGTAGCAATTTTCGAGCATGCAGGACCGACTAATCAGTGTATGAATCTGCAGGAAAGGTGGTCGCTCCCAGATGACCCATGGTAGGACCAAGGGTAGTCAGATAGGACTTAATTATATGCAAGGAGGTAATCTAGGATGAAATGCACAGGGACTGCAAGACACGTATGACACACATAGCCGTGTTTGTCAGTGTGTGTATCTATATGTGGGTAGTGTGCTTTTAGGGTAATTGTTTATGTGGTGCTGTGCTTTTAGGGTATATGTTATTGTGTTTTTAAGGTAGGTGTAATTGGGTTGTTTTAAGCTATGTGTTTATGTGTAGTTGTGTTTTGGGGTACATGTTAATGTGTAGTGGTATGTTTGTAGAGCATATGTGTTTATGCGTAGTACTGTGTTTTTAGGATATACGTTTATATATGGTGGCGTGTTTGAGGGTATTTATTTAAGTACGGTAGTATGATTTGAAGGCGTTTATACGTAACAGAGTGACTTTAGAGTATGTCGTCTAGGTGTGATGATACAACAAAGGTAATCGTATTATTATTTTTATTTGCGTAAACAATGGATACTTTTGTATATAAAGTTGTCCTGTCAACATGAACACTTGGACTCTTTTACAACTACTGCTTAGACTTGGCAGGTGGATTGGTACTGAAATGTTTATTTCTCTTTTTTTGGCTTGCTTTGTTTTTTTTTGTTTTTTAAAGCAGATTTCTGCAAAGCGATTCGGGATGCAGGAACGTGATTGAAGAAATTATTTTTGTCCGAGTGATGTGATAGATGTAATTCTTGTCCGAGTGATGTGATAGATGTAATTCTTGTCCGAGTGATGTGATAGATGTAATTCTTGTCCGAGTGATGTGATAGATGTAATTCTTGTCCGAGTGATGTGATAGATGTAATTCTTGTCCGAGTGATGTGATAGATGTAATTCTTGTCCGAGTGATGTGATAGATGTAATTCTTGTCCGAGTGATGTGATAGATGTAATTCTTGTCCGAGTGACGTGGTAGGTGTTATTCTTGTCCGAGTGACGTGATATGTATTGTTCTTGTCCGATTGTCGTGGTAGATTATACTCTTGTGTGAGTGACGTGGTAGATTTTATACTTATCTGAGTGAATTAAACTTTTGAAATTGAAGACTTTTTAAGTGTATTCTCAAAGTGCAATGGCATTTATATTACATTTTACATTTCTCATAGTCTATTCTATATATCCGTTACTCATTTGTTTTCGACTGGTTTTCGATTGACAGTTGCTTTTTTTGAAAGTTGATGGTTTTATGCTAATTCAGTCCAGAACCAGAAAGTAATTTAAAAATCAAACTTTGTCTTCTGACGCCTATGTGCTGAAATGGCGATGCAGACTTTTGTATGCGATTATGTGTTGAAATGGTGCTGTTTATGTCCGTTATTATCAAGACCTAAACCATTAAACTGTTACCTGGTTTATTTTTGACTGAATGGTTAAGACACACTTTGCGTTTGACTGAAAGGTTAAGATATACTGTTTACATTTGGTTAAGACACAATAATGTTTACATTTGACTGAATGGTTAAGACTTGCACGGTGTTTACATTAGATTAAATGTTTAAGACACGCACAGATTTTACATTTGACTGAATGGTTAAGTCTTGCACAGTGTTTACATTTGATTAAAGGGTTAGGATACGCACGGATTTTATATTTGACTGAATGGTTATAACGCTCACAATGTCTACATTTAATTGAATGAATGAGACAGGCACAGATTTTACATTTGACTGAATGGTTATAACGCTCACAATGTCTACATTTAATTGAATGAATGAGACAGGCACAGATTTTACATTTGACTGAATGGTTAAGACAAAGTTGACATTTAACTGAATGGTTAATACATACTACGTTTGACTGAATGATAACTTCCACACGCATTATTTGAATGAGGCTGAATGACACGCACATATTTACATTTGACACTGATTATGATATACAAACTGTTTACATTGAACTGAACACAGCAATGTTGGTGGTTGCTGCGGAAAATAATCCAAAATAAAATTAGGAGAGTACTGATGCAGCGCTGTGGGTGTTTACTGCAAACCCTCGAGGCTGTCTTTGCGAAGGGTAATATTAATTTAATAGGCTCTGACGATTACTCAGTCAAAGTGTCACGAATCTAGGCCTGTTAGAAACTTTAATAATTGTGATATTTATTGCCTTAACGAGTGGTGCGTGTGCCCATCAAGCAGGCCCCGCCCAAAGTCATCATGCAGCTTTGCACCATTTTCTTTGTGTCTCTCTACACTCCTTGTGTCTCTACATATATCTACCTCCTCACTAGGTATCTCTACATATACCTACCTCTTCACTGGGTATCTCTGCATATACCTAACTCTTCGCTGGGTATCTCTACATATACCTACCTCCTCATTGGATATCTATCTCTACATATACCTACCTCCTCATTGGGTATCTATCTCTACATATACCTACCTCCTCATTGGGTATCTATCTCTACATAGCCTCTTCACTGGGTATTTGTACATATACCTAACTCTATCCTGTGTATCTCATCATATACCAAACTCAAAACTGTGCTCTGTGTATTTCATCATATAACTCTACGCTCGTGTGTTCTGTGTAGTTCATTATATAATTCTACACTTAGTGTTCTGTGTATTTCATCATTTATCTACACTCTCTCCACTTTGTATCTTTTTCACTCTAACAACGCGTTAAACTGCAATTTGTAGTATTTTCCCCCCATCAGTGTATTTGTGCCATTTCATTTCTGTTATCATAATCATTGTGTAAGTAAGTACATCGTCTGAAACCATTATTAATACAATTACCATTGGAGCTGCGCCAAACGAAACTCGATATATGTGATGTGGTGACGAATTGAAACATCACGTTCTATGTCTGTGACGTGGCGTTGTATGCAACAAAGATGATATGCACTAACTAGTTTAACAAATCGTAGTAGGTCAAGTTTGAACTAATCAAGGCCTCTCGTGTCTAGCTAACTAATCGAGGTGTTTCTTATCCGTCTTTTAACTAATCCAGGTGTCCCTGTCCAACCTTAACTAATCCAGGTGTTCCTGTCCAACTTTAACTAATTCAGGTGCGGCTTACCCGGCCTGTTCCAAAAAAGTGCATATACGCGCCCAATCAGATTTAAACGTATCTTTACCTGCATTACACATATTAAATTAAAGATACCTTTTCCGCTATGATCGAATATGGATATCCGATGTCAGTTTTTAACACATTTCTAAACTATACGCATCGTCTACTTTAAATGAATTTAGATAAGTATCTTCTACTTAATAAATGCGTTGCCTGCTTTACAAAAGTGTGTGTGTGTGTGTGTGTGTGTGTGTGTGTGTGTGTGTGTGTGTGTGTGTACTTTAAAATAATGATCTGAAAAGTTGTCGTCTGTTTTAAACAAAATTAGATATGTATAAACTATCTGCTTTAAACTAATTCCGAGTTGCCTTGAAGTCCGTCGTGTGCTTTAAGGAATGTTAGATGTGCATTTACAACAGATTTTTGTATTATCTTAAAACGAATTAAATGAACAAATCCCTGTTGGATGCAGCTGCATACTTTAATGTAAAACTTTTATTTTTAAGCGTAGATTTCTATATCCACATAATGTAAGTCTATGTCTTTTAATGTTTTCACAAACAAGAGATCTGCCATGCCTTTAAATAATGGCCTTGTCACAACGATGTAGACCAACGTAATGTCCTCGGGGCGATGTTGTGGCTGGAAGATAATTACCTCGGTTTTATTTCATCAGCGAATCGGACATTCGATGCCTGTTTTATGCGAGGGAGGTCATTTCGTTAACCTGGCACATGCCCCCTCCCATCTGCTGATGAAATATATGGCATCCTAGAAAATATTTTTACTTCGTTTTGTTGTTGGTCTTGCTTTTTTCTCACCATGACTGTTGAAAACGCAACGCATGTCTGAAAAGTAAAATTCTGAACGAAAGTGCGTGTGTTTAAATGTAAGTTACATGTTTATCTGTTGTTTTATTCATTTTAAGAATGTAGACTACATGCATTAGTGAGGATTTGAAGTGACGACATTTGTATATGTCACAAGCATAGTATTGCCATCTTTCTCTTTATTTCATTTTGCACTCAGCAACTTATCTCCCTTTTAATTTTTATGTTTCTCACTTCCATTATTTTGTATAAAATTGTACTGTTTAATGTGTCATGTTTCCATCTTTAGTCATCTTGTATACAACCAGTTTAACTTCGTCACACGGTTTAATATGTTTTTGAATTGTAATTTTGTATACAGTCACAAGGTTTAATATGATGTATCTGTCTTGCATCATTTTGTATACAGTCACAAGGTTTAATATGATGTGTCTGTCTTGCATCATTTTGTATACAGTTACTCGATTTAATATGATGTGTCCGCTTGTTTATCTTGTATACAATCACACGGTTTAATATGTTTCTATCCTACGCCATTTTGTATACAGACACACAACGCTGTAAGGATATGACCTAGGTTTTGTTTGCGAATTATTTTATTTCATATTTTAAAATTATTTGCTTTCTCTGGGACGATTTATTATAGGATAGTTTACGAAGAAATAGTAACAAAACACCGTTATGATGAGTTATTTTTATAATATCTGATACTGTTTTGCTGAGTATATAGCTTGCTATTTCAAGACACAATGACTTATTTCCTTTTCTATCCACAGTACCTCGTGCATTTATCAAAAGCAACCTTCCATTTTCTTTATTGTCGGTGATTCTTGTGTGATTCTTAAAAAAAAAAGTTTTTATTCATTTTAAATTTAGTCTAAATTAATTTTACTATGACGCAGATCTTGTGTTTATCATATGTTGAAAGAAATCATTTCTTAAAAAAGTTACTTTAAAACAGCGTAAGTGTGATGTTTAGTTTTAAGTTGTGAGTGAATGTATTTATTTAATGAGGCAATATAAATATGTAGCACGATAATTTTATTTGATCTTTTCCAAATACAATTATTACACAATCGTAATTCTTGCCTTGACATACTTACAGATTTCCTGCTTATAATCGGGTAGAATAAATATGGAGAACATAATTAACCCCAACTTTATTCCAAATATGATATCTCATTAATGATATTCTGTTGGCGACTTTAGGTATGTTTGAATTGTATTAAACAACTATACAATAAGTGTACGTTTATTTGGTATCAGTAAAAAGTAATTAAAAAATAAATAACACAGTGAAATATTTTGCTATATCTAAAATGCCATTAGGAACTGTATTGTATTCGACATTACATTCCTTATATAATGTTCCAGTTTGCGTTTAGTCGTACTCCCGAGCGACATATGTCAAGATCAAGAACTTCTTTAAACGCATCACCATTACAGAATTTAAGACACCTTTTCCTTTCTTTAAACGCAATCACCATTACAGAATTGAAGACACCTTTTCCTTTCTTTAAACGTATCACCATAACAGAATTTAAGACACCTTTTCCTTTCTTTAAACGTATCACCGTAACAGAATTTGAGACACCTTTTCCTTTCTTTAAACGTATCACCGTAACAGAATTTGAGACACCTTTTCCTTTCTTTAAACGCATCACAATTACAGAATTTAAGACACCTTTTCCTTTCTTTAAACGCAATCACCATTACAAAATTTAAGACACCTTTTCCTTTCTTTAAACGTGTCCATCACCAAACCGCGCCATCACCCGTCAAAGCAACTATTTGCACTGTTTATCGCGAGGAATGTGCTGTGGAGGTTGCCTAGTGTAATCTTTGTGCTACACTGTATCAACCACTGAACATGCATACACTTTTGTAAAAGCCTCACAGCCTAATCATCTTCCCTTGTTTATAAGATCATTTTCTTTCGATATATTTTTTCCTCTTGTATTGCAAAATTTCGTTCCATACATTACTAATTAATTTATAATTTGTTAACAGTAATTCCTCCATGAGCCGTTCGAGTACCGCAAAATTATAAACATAAATAAACACCCGTGATGTTCCTAGCAGGCCAAGGAACAAATAATGTGAGTGGTATAGTAGTTGGATGGGTGGGTGGATGGGTGGGCGCTGAAAGAAGTGAAAAGCGTAAGTGAACCAAATTAAACTATTCACATGTGCGCGTGACTGTTCGTGACCGCTCCACTCGGTGCAGCAATAAGCAGAAGTGCGCCAGGGTCTGGACTCCGTGGAACGGTCCGCGGACAAAATAGAACACGTGTAATGAGGTGCTGTGGGTAGCGGCCCCTGTTCCTTTGTGAGTTGCCCGCGATCCTCCCTGCTCATTAGTCAACTGTCAGGTCCAATATCCCGCCTTTTTAGTCACCGGGTGCCAGGGCCCTTATCGCTGCACTGGTCATCCTCCCGTCCTCATCCGATTCTCTCGGCATCCTGGCTGCAAGGTGCTTGAACCGTTATTTAATTTGAACAGCAGTGCGTTTGTGCAGCCATCCTCTGCAGTCCTGACATTTAAAAGAGTTATCGTCTCTCGTGGTTTCCTTCCTGCCCTTAAAAATGTAACCCCACCCCCGAAAAAAGTAGTAAACCTCAAAATATGCAGGTTGGTGGTGCAGGTTGGTGGGTAAAATATTAAATTCGACTGTAGATTGTATTGCTTGACGTACTCACTGGCATTTATTATGTTATCTTGTTTTCTGGTTTATTTTGCTGGATTGTCTCCCCCTCCCTTTTTTTTTTCTCTCAAAAAAAAAATAAAAAAAATAAGCGAGCTGCGAGATGAAGTGGCACTGTATACCAAACTGTTTGGAATTGCATTAGACGCACGAACTGGAGGAACGAATTAAATGGATTTATTTGTAGAGAATATTTAAGAAAGTTCCCCAACGTACTTAAAGATAATTAAAAATCAAGGGAGATGACCTTTGATGATGATGGCTGATGAAGTTAGGATAACTTGGAAAAACAGATGAGATAAATACAACATTGGCGATGTTATCAGGTGCTTCGTCAAGTGTTTCAGTGTGCAGGCATTGCCTTGATTGGAATCAAAGAATGTTTGTGCGCTTCTACGATGTTAATGACACCTACGCTACTGATGACTGCAATGGTGATGTCATTTACACATATAATGACACCCCTCTCCACTTTAATTATTTAATTCTGTGTGATTATTAAGGTATGTCTTTTTACCTGTTAAGATGATTAATTTGTGTATACCACACTCAAAAGATACAGTTAGGATTGCTTAATGTTGAAGAAAAGGAAAAGATTACTGTGATGTTTAAAGACTGAAAGTGTATTATAATTAAAAATGTGATTCGATTTGTGTAAACATGTATATGTAAATAAACACAATGTACTGTGTAACCAGTGAAGGAATCCTGGACTCTGTGATCCGTACAGAAACATAATGGACTATGAGATCAGCGTAAGAAAATAATGGAATATGTGGTCAGTGTAGGAATACAATGGATTAAGTGGTCAGAGTAGGAATACAATGGATTGTGTTGCAAGTGTATTAACAACCGAAGGGTTTTATGAGTACGTAAGATCGTGTGAACAAAATGGATCGTGTGCTACAATGAGCTGGGTAACCAACGTATGGATGCAGTAAATTTTGTATCAGAACATACACAGTTGTATGGCTAAAGTAAAAACACAATGGATTGTGTGTATATCTAAAATAAGAATACAAAAGAAATAATCTATAAGATCACAATTGATAGTGTGTATGTCTACAAGAATACAAAAGAGATTATGTATAAAAACACAATGGATTCTCTATAAAGAATGCAACGTGTGTCATTGAAGTTTACAGTCGGTTTTAGTCGTCACAAAATTGGCATACACCATATTCCAGAGCTGACCACGTGCTTTGCCAATCGTCGACTGACATGGTCCTGGCTCCAGAGTAGTTTGGCTTTTCCATGCTTTGACGTCCCGAGGGACAGAGGAATGACGCTAATGTTTTAAGCAGGCACTGGTCCACGTCACGATAGCCGGTTTAACGTGCCGTAATTATAGTTATATTTTATGCGTCCTTTGTCCGTATGTGTGTGTCGTATGGGAGTATATGTGTGACTGAGTGCGAGTTTATGTGATTGTTTGCTAGTTTATATATGACTGTATGCGAGTTTGTGCGTGTTTGTGTTAGAGAGAGGAGTGTTTGAGTGTTTCTAAGTTCCTCATAATATTAGACTTACTTAATCTAAATTGCTTCATAATATGGAATTTATTTAATCCAAATTGCCTCATAATATTAGACTTAATCCAAAGTGCCTCATAATACCAAAAGTGTTACTTTATATTTCCTGTTACTGTTTGTGCTAGTCCCTCTTGCCTATTAATAAGTTATAATAATAAGTTATTATGAGTGTTTGAAAATTCAGTTAAAGGAAGTTCAGTTGCTTAGAAGTAGAACTGATATCGTTATCTATGTTGTGTGTATTCAGTCGTTAATTACTCACGTGCACAGTGCACGTACACTAAAATTGGTAGACTTGAGTTGGCTCCCCTTACCGACAACCATCGCGAAGATCCAGCCATGTTCTTCTAAGACAAACATACCATGAGAAGCAGTTCGTGTAGCAAAGTAGGAAAAAAGAAAAAAATCCCACATTCTCCATTTGACCATTCTCAAACCATATCAGCAAGCAAAGGCGGTACTCGGAAATGTGAAACATGCTGAAATTGATCCCTACGTCTTTCCTCAGAAGCCTAGCGTTTCCAACAGACCGTGGAATGGTATTTCTGCTGACCCTTTGCTGCCGCCATGGCCAGGAGAGACTGCTGTTATTCCACTGTGTAAAGACCGCCCTACCGTGTGTTCCTTTTTGTAATTGGTACAAGAGTGGCTAGAACACAGGTCTGTTTCACAGCCGTCGATCGAGCATCCGTGTCGTTATGGATACCAGAATATTGTTTCTATTTATACTTTGGGCGTTTTCCATTAGCTACTTTTAAATTTGTTTTGATAGCTAGTATCTTTCTTGATCTTAATATCAGCCTTAAGTAATCAATATTGCTCATTTCATATAAATCTCGCTTGGAGAGAGGGAGGAAGAAAGCGCAGAGGAAGAAAGAATTTAAAATTTAAACTTTGAAGTAATTAAAGTGACATTTTTATCTACGTGTCGCATTATGCGGGGTTGGTTGGGTGCTCAAATACATTTGTACGATACTGTTAATTGACTGATTTATTTATGGGGCGATGGTCTCATATTAATGTATGGTCTGTTGACAACGGCACCAAACCAGTTATACTGCGACATGACTGCACGTTATAGACTATTATGTTCAAATGCCGATAATCTTTGTATTATGACAAAACACTACAATTGCTGTTACCAACACACTAACAATAGCTCAATAATTAAAATATAATATTTACATTAAATATGTAAAATTTAATTACACAAATTTTGTCTCACAGTTTCGCGTGACGTCAATAACAATTTTCTCAGCTCTTCTGATTTCTAACTGTTCGTTATCTTGTGAAGTCAAGAAATCTTTCCTCGAATCCAGTGCTTGGTCGGTCATAACTATAGTATGCTGCGCCCTCACACTCTACACTCGTGTGGATGACTTATTGCTGACTGAATATGCACCCCACATTAGCCATTTCCTGTTGACGCCAGACGCCGTTGGACACAAGGACTGTAAAGTGTAACCCTTAGTCGAAAGTAGAGTGCTGGTTGGACTGGCTCCATGCTTTATTACACACAAAGACTTTAATCCTTAGTTGAATATCGGGTACCAAACATTGTCGTGTTAAGATCATATACAAATGAGGATTCTCCCCTGGCTGTCTTCTTTGTATATTTCTAACTCAAATAATTACAGTTTAGTGAACTTGTAAATGAAATCGCCATTAAAATAATATTTATAATACTTTGCTGCTCATGTGTCACTACTGGCATCGAATCCTAGGTAAGATCAAAGTCGTATAAGTTCTATTTTGTATAATTTAATAAGCGTGGAATCCCGGGTATAAAAATGTCTTTCAAACACTTTTAAATCTCAGAAAGGTAGCAATAGAGCGTTTACATGTGTCCTAGGGAAGACAGACATATATAAATGTTTTTGCAACAGCTTCATGAAGATTTTATAAGTAAGTTTAACAAGGCACACCATAATTGTAATTGCTATGTTCCATACAGCAAAGTAATAGAGAAGTGCTTTGTTTTATTTCAGAAAGGTCCCTTTTTGTACAGAATGCAAGGCAGGGTAATTTGTTACAAACCACAAAGATAGCATTTTTATTGTGATTGCGCACATGTGCAGAAAAGGCTTTATATTAAAAAAAATGTGCATGTTTCAACTTGAGGGGGAAAAAAGTTTCTTTTAATGTCTTATAGGAGATGCTTATTTCAATGAGTATATTCGAAAACACTTGCCTATACTTTAGAGAAAATATTTATTTCAGCGAATGTGTTACAGAAGAAATCATGTGTTACATGATTTTGCATTTTCCATAAGTTTGTATACCATAGTTTGTGTTGTCGTCCTGGAAAAGTCACGTGTTATAGTGAGTTTATACCAGAAGACGATGTATGTTGTAAAAGTATGCATATTTCGATGAGAGTGTATACCAGAAGATGCGTGTCACAGGAAGTTTGCAAATGTCAATGAGTTTATACCAGACAGTGATTCTGTCTGTCACAGAAAGTTCACATATTTTCAGTGTATACCAGAAAACGTGCTGTGTCACAAGAGGTTAGCATATTTCAACTAGTGTATACCGAGAAGACGTTCTATGTCACAGGAAGTTCGCTTATTTCTCAGGGTGGTCTTCCTACCCTTCTGCTAGTACGCCTGGGGCTACAAATCAAGAAAACTATGTCTCTTCTTTTTTTAAAAAAAAAATTCTCAAGAACTCTAATCACTCTAAGAACTTACTTGGACGAGATCGCTGATTGAAAACATCTGGTCGAGAGCATATTATTCAGTGCATAGCAGAAGTTAAAAGGGGAGACAAACGAAAACGTTGGAAAACAAACTCCCTGCGCGAAAAGTAAGACCATGACCACTTTCCACTTCTGAAGCACTTCACGCAAAGCATTTTTTGTAGGTAGGTGTGTCCTTGATGGTGTGTGCGTGCGTGTGTAATGTATGAGTGATTGGTGGCTTGGTGTAGTTTTAATTTTAGAAACTGTTTCCATTTACTTGTGTATCTAACTGACAGCTCTTGCTACTAAGTTTTCTCCTTCTTTTAGATTAGATTAACTCGTCTGTTGTCCGTTCACCTTAGTGATCCGCGGTCGTTTCCATGACGATATCGATGCCGAGATGATACAATGATACGCGAGCTTCTGTGTCCTTTTCGTTAATCGGCATTCCTGCTGCTTCTCTTAAAAATGTATATCTGTATACATTACTTAAATCCGCGCACCCTTCTAGCTTCCTTCAGCTACTTCTGATAATTAGCGATAGAAGGGGGGAGCGCTGCATTTGTCTTAATCAGTCCAGAATCCGCGGCTCTGGTGATGAGAAATGTTCCCCATCCTGATAAGCAACATGATGTAATGTGTCAGGGAGATGGAGGCCCCGCTGGGCTAGCAGCAGCTCCTTATGGCAAAATTGGCAATACCCTTCTTCATTAAAATGCCACTTTTAAAAGGCATCGGGCTAAACGGCATCAGTGCTCCGCGGGGCTCCAGGGATGCGGAGAGCGCTCAAACCTAAAAGCTTCCTGTTTTAGCCATACGTAGCTCCAGCGTGGTTCGAAGGCGATGAGCATGGATCCTTCAGTACGAAGATGCATTTTCACTTTCCATTTCCTTTCGGTCGGTCTCACAGAACCGGACAGTTGTGTGATTAGTATTGTTGTATTTGTTTTCTTTTGCACGTGCGGTTTCCTTCCGGAAGTACAGTGTGTTGTGTGCTCTTTGTTTCGTATGATTTTCTGTGGAGTATGCAAGATTTGCCTAGGTTACCCGTGACAAGAGACGGTTAGCTGACATCTCTAATAGTAACGTGCCGGATACAAATTACAGAGTTACAGTTCTGCGACAGTTTACGTCGCTCCAAGAACTCTAATGACTTCTCTGTGTTACAGAGGGTTCTTGTTAAGCGAAGAAATATTTTACTAGCTTCTCGATCTTAAAGTGGGATCGTGTTAAACAAAGATATATTGTACTAGCTTCTCGATTTTATAAGTTAGTTCGTGTTAAACGAAGATACATTTTACTAGCTTTTCTATCTTAAAGTGGGTTTGTGTTATATATATTTTACTAGCTTCTCGATCTTAATGTGGGCTCATTCTCCATTTCTTCATGCGAACTACCTAGTTATGTTCTTTAATCCTGGGACTTCTTAGCGTGGACCTACTATTGGAAGGAAGTACATAATTTGTTACTATTTTAAATCTAGTCTGCTGTGGAAATTCTGAAGATTTAATTATTAAGTACTTATATACCTAATTATACCATTCACATTAAAGCGTGAATACCCACCCAACCCCCATATGCTTACATACATATACACGCGTACACACACACATACACGCGTATACTCACATCACGCTTACATTCATGCACGCACACGCATACACCTGTGCGCACGCTTACACACACACACACACACACACACACACACACACACGCAAAGAGCTGTCTTATACCCGAGGAATTCGTATTTTCTTAAGCACTTCTTCTGGTTGTCGTAAGATTATTTATTTAATTATTATTTTTGTTTCTTTTAAAGAAGCCGTTGTGCAGTTCGTTGTGTTGTTTTCCCGCTGGCACGGACTGCTGCCAGACCGCGACAGTTAATGTGTACTAGGCCATAAATCAGGGCCACAAGCGGCTGTTGCAGATATTGTGTGAAAGTTAGTGCCAGCCTAGGTCCCCGAAATGCTTCCTGGATGCCTGCTCGTCCCTCCTTCCTCTCTTTAATCAGATAAAAGCAGCAACCTCTCCCCTCCTTCCTTCCTGTCCTTGTGTTTAAAATAAAACGGAGGAAAAAAATAATAAACAACACTACTTTCTAACTCGTAAACGTGTTAAGAATTCGCATTTGATCCATCCATCTAATTCACTCGAGCTTCATCGTTTACAGTAAGTGGGGGTAGGGTGGGGTGGCGGTGGGGAATGTGGGAGGTTTTTTCTTAATTTCGGGAGCATCAGGTTTCTAGCATTGTATGGAAGGAGGAGCATTCTTGAGTATTTATACATGTTTATGAGTTTCATTCTTAAACTACTGCAGCGCAATCTTGTCATTTCTGGCATTTTAAAGATTTCTCTACGTACGACCATTTATACACAAAAAGCCATCATAAAAATGCCAGCCTTTAAGACAGATGATAAAATCACATCGAGCCACACACGACAAGATAGAAAACTATTTTAAAATAAGGTGTGCGCTCTGTCAGAGTTATTTCTCTTGTAGGTTTTCATTTTAAACCAAATTCAGTTAACTATGGTTAAGTTTATTATGAATCCTTCAGAAGATATTCTTTTCTTTCGTCTTTCTGTGACCTTTTCTAGTCAGTTATGTTGGTAAACCACCAACTGATATCGTATTTCTTGGAGACTGGCACTTCATATGTTTTGAAGAAGAACTCACCATAAGGAACCAGGCGGGTAATTTGAAATTCTTATTATAAGCCGATATGTAGCTGTAAATCTGTGATACCTCTTCGTGTACCTGTAACGTTATTCCGACAGTTTTATGTTGGGCAGAGGGAAGGTGTTGTTACTACAGAGCAGTTTGAAACTGGCCGTAGACCCGTTTACCAGGAGGAGTTAAGATCGCTCTAGCTAAGCTCCCGGAGTACTTAATGTCTCATAAACTTCTTTGCTACTATCACTCGTGTCTGGTGGAAAAGAAAGAAGAAAAATTTAATGTTTGCCTGCCACTCTGCATGAGAAACGCACGGTTGGTGCCACATATATGTAGCAAATTATTACAGACTGCTGCAGAATCTTTTTTTTTCTCTTTTGCTCGGTATTTCTTCCTTTTCTTTTCCGTCTCCCATCTCCAACATCTCTTCCTGGCTCCCACCTCCAAATCCCCCCCCTCACACACACACACACACACACACACACACACAAACACCTCGTTTTCCTACCTCCTCCTTCCACTCTGGTTTGGGACGTTTGTGTGAAAGCTGATGACTGGTAGCCTTTTTTTTCTTTTTTTTATGGCACAAGCTAAAGCAATCACCCATAACCTTTTTCACTGACAGGAAAAAACCTTTTTATCTTCCCTTTACACGTTAACCGCTTTCTGTACGGCATCTAGAGACAGTGCTTTTCCTCTTTCCTGCATTATTTTACGCACTAACAGATATAACGCCGTTGTTAATTTCGTTATAAGACGGACTCACTCTCGCTTATCTTAAAAATAGTTCATTTCAATGTTGCTTGGTGCGTGTGTGTGTGCGCTTGTCAATCCACAACTGCTTGAGACATAATTAATAACAGTGGTGTGCGTGTGTGTGTGTGTGTTTCAAATCCTGTAATATACGGTAGAAAGTTCAAGTAAATGCAAAATAAATACACTAGCTTTCGTTTTAGTAAAAGGAAATTTTCCCTGATTGTTCAACCAAGCGCAGCACGGTGACTGTCAGTTTCACGGCGGAAGTGAGCACTGTGTGGATTCACGTTACTGTATAAGAACGATTCAGCATGGGGCCTTGGCATAGGTTCATATCGTGAGAGCTCCCAGAATTATGATATATTGCCATACAGGGTCTCGGATAATTCGTATAATTGACAATCTCGCGAGAACGATTGTGGAAAATGGCACGTGCCATGTTAGACTTACTTTTCTCCGACCGCACGTTAATCTTATTGGACGCTCTAGTATACGGTTTTATCATCCATGAGCTCCCGCCTTTGCAAAATTACCTCTTTCCGTTTTTATTCTTCTTTAAGATTTCGCTTAAACGTCACACAAACTTAAACACATGTAAAGGTCTTTGAGACTTGTAATAGATTTCCCGGTTGCTGTGAAATATTTCTGTATTGAATTAAGTCCAGTCTACTTGTACGTGGTTATCTTTTTTTTTTTTCTTAATTTACTTTGCGTGTTTCAGTAAATGTTTCGTATTGCTGTTGTTTATTAAGTCGTCTTCTCAGCCTTTCACTTCAACGGTTAGGGCAAAGACCAATCCAGTGACAGGTGCTGCAGAGGGAAGTCGAGTTGTGGCTAAACAAGTGGCTTGTATATTCCGGATGCTTGCCAGGTCCAGCGTCTGCTCACGAGTATCGTAATCGGGAAGAGAAACAGCCCAACGTGCAAAAGAGGCACAAACACTCTAAATTATTTTGAGTTCCTCTTAAATATGGCCCACGGGTGTCCCATCAATAATCAATAATTTCAGAAGGCACACAGGAAAGCGGAAGCCCCTCGCTAGACTGGTGAAGGCAACCTCCTCCATTGAAGAGTTCATCCAAGGGAGGTCAAACTTGTTAATTTCCTGCTGCAAAAATGAATGCGCGGCGATAATCGCAAACAAAAAGACTCTATCATGCTCATTCTTCCTGTTGCTGTCAGTGTGAAACAAAGGAAGCCCATTGAGGCATCTTCTCGTAGATCGGGTGACAGTAATCATTAATTCACGCGCGCTATTAAGATATCGGCAGCGTGATCAATCTTGGCAATTATTGTGAAATATACAGCTTCGCGCAGCCCTACAGGTACCTGCTAAGTCCAGCTTCTTGGAAGGACATGCTAGTTCTCCCGTTGATATGACACCTATTTATTTTAGTGGCACTGCACAAAGGAAAGTAAAAAAAAAAACTAACCTGAGAGTACATCATGCCATTTTTTGGTTTCCATGAAGGCAGTGCAAAATAGGTGAACCCAAATCATCTAGACAGACGAAATGAAGCCACCTTGAGGGGTAAATCTTGACCTATTTGACAGATGACACGAAGCCAACTTGAGAGGTGAATCTTGACCTTGACCTATTTGAGAGACGAAATGAAGCCAACTTGAGAGGTGAATCTTGACCTATTTGACAGATGACACGAAGCCAACTTGAGAGGTAAATCTAGACCTATTTGACAGATGAAATGAGGCCAACTTGACATTTGAATTTTGGCCAACTTCTCAAGCAAATCCAATCACTTAGTTGACAAAGAGGCCAGTTTGGCAGGTGAATTCTAGAGCATCTGACAGTTGAAACGACGCCAGTATAAGTGATGAAATTGAAGACGACAACATTGAATGCGCATGGTTTTAGAATAGCTTCTGGGATGTGTCTTACGCGTTCCTACATTGATTTACAAGAAAATATTTACAATGATTAAAATTTACATTAATATATTTGAGCCTCTAATGACGTATTCATGGGCCGTAAATCTGCAGATTAATGTGTAGGTCATAATTGTCTCTTGGCAAGTGGTCGCAAGCCTCAGGTTTAATGCACCGTGGTGCAATCTCAGAAAAAAAATTACTACGAGTGTATTAAATTTCCTTCGTCTGTAACTGAAATGTCTGTGTGCTTGTTTCAGTAAGACATCATGTTGTTTAATTGACCAGTTATAACAATTAGCATTGATTTCTTTGTTTTTCTAAGGCTCTAAGCCAAAGATTGATGACATTTATATACTTTCAAAGGTCATGAAAAAAGGGTTCGGGAATCGCCCGTTAGCTATTATTAAATCGATACAAATATGTCCAAAAAAATTGGCAGAACAAGACACACTTGCAGCAGATCTGTGAGCCTTGTTTGAAGAGACCGCAGGATCTAAGTACATCTTGCAACTAGGTGGTCAGGGTTCTAACCCCAATCCTTCTATTGTGGTGGCTTTTTTCGAAATTATAGAGGTGCGGGCTCCTGTTTAAGACGCACCGAGATTCAAGCGCTTAAAAAATAATTAATTTCAATGAAGATGTCTTGTACTTTGGGACGTCTTGGGTGGGTGTGCTTGTACATTGTGACGTCAGATACATGGAAACACAGAGAGAGAGAATATACTTGTGAAAAGTAGATTATATCAGAAGGAAGCGTAACGAGATTTTCAGAAGAAAAGTTCATAATGGTACAAGGCACAAATACTAAAGAGGAACAGAGAGAAGAAAACCTTGAAGAACCTCACACAACACTTTGTCTTCCTTACTAAAGAAAAAAAATCTGTCAAGTACACTCACAATTACATATATAAAAGTGAATTATACCAAACTCCAGCATATGTGAAATAAACTTTTTATTTAAAAAATACTATAACCAAGAAAATAGGAAACGGAAGAATTCGCAGAATGCTAAATTTTCCAACTGTTTTGTAAATGTATGTGCTTAAATTATGTTAATTAAAATATACTGATACAAGGAACTGTATGAATGCTAGAAACAAGAATGTCAAGAAAGCAAAATAATACGAAGGGCACTACTGTGTAAGAGCGCACGGAGCTTACCGTACAGACACTCGGAACAAACAAGACAAAACACCTTAGCGAAAACGTGCTCGCTTAATTATCAGTGTCCTGTGCACAAAGATCGTCAGCCATGAGTACATCGAACAAGAAAATCAGAATTAGCCAACAAAGAATAAAACAACGACATTCGAACCAGCATACAGAACACCAACCAACCACTAGTACACAATGAATGCGATCAATCCAGTCGCCAGGCAGGTCAAAGTTCATGAAGACCTTCCTAGACGTCAGGGTAGTTCTCATCACTGCTCCATCTTACTGACCCGCAGAAAGGGAAGGGGGTACAGATATTCTACCTTCTTCCCATTCTGCTTCTGACTGGCAAAGTGGGTGAATCCATTCACATTTCCCTCCGAAATAATTTCATTTCCTTCCATGACTGCTTTTACTGTGTACTAATAAACCATTTCTGCATGTGCACGAGGCTGTTCACTCAATATGATCTAGCATTTTGCGCTCATTATAATTATAATAATTATTAATCATTCAGGTTTATTCTAATTTGCACATTCTACTTAAACAGAATTACGCATTCATCCAACTTTATCCTGCAAAAAATTTCTTTCGCTTTGTCGTCTGCAACTTGTTCTTTCAAATGCAACTTTACTTTGAATCGTCAGGGACAGTAACTCCATAGACTTTCCGCATCGTAATCGACATTACACTCAAAATTGCCAATTCCGTTAACTTGGCCTCTGTGGGAGTTGTGGTTACTTCCAGCGAGAATACCCCAAGGGGGATTTGGCATCGTGTAGCAGTTATTTCAAAAGAATGCTCACTTGTCTCCCTTGTCAACTACCTGTATCCAGAGGGCGCAGCTGGAATGAGACGTCGATTGCCTCTTGCAGACGCTTCATTCTTCTTCTTCCAGCAGGACGTTTTAGAAATAATTATTTTATTTTCTGACTTGCCTCCCTTTCGCCCTGAAGCAGCGTAGTGCAGAACGGCGCCAGCTCGTTAACCGGAAAAGCCTTTGTAAAAGGTTCAAACCCTAACTCGGTTCATTGCTTTCTTTGTGATATTTAAAGTTTGAATGTGTTATATAGGCCGCCAGCTAAGCATGGTAACCTAATGGTCGAACTCAATGAAATGAAACTTGTAATAAAAGAGTTCGGAACGATTCAAATTGCTTGTCCAGCCAGAAATAACATTTGTTTCTTACCAGAAAAATATATCATCAGGTTACTGTTCTGCTGACTCGGCGTTTCATTTATTGCGTTCATAGTATTTCCTTTTCTATTCTTTGTTTCTTTTTTTTCTCATTATCTCTTCGTCTGTCTCGGATATATGAAAGGTGTGTGTGTGTGTATGGATTGACGAGCCAAAACAACTCCTTTATTTAAAATATATAAACTTAGTTTATATATTTGCTCTTTAAACCTTTGTGACGCTTTTGCTAATTAAACTGCTTAGCCTGATTGGATTTACCGTTCTTGGAACTAAAATTGTCACGGAATGTCAAGGAATATCAAGGCAATGAATACACATGTGTAATGTACCTGCACAGATTGTGCATGCGAGCGTGTCATCTGTTTACGTAAATACAAGTGTTTTGTGTGTTTATAAGTATTTTGCCGTTACGTGAATGGACAAGGGGCGTTGTCTGCATTGTTTAGAAATGTACGACCGTTAAGCTCTTTCCGCACACACAGAAAGAATTATCGGCAACGCTAACAGTCGACGCATTCGCAAGTTCTACCGCTTGTTTCCGGTTTAAAACAAAACCCCATCAAACTTCAAAGCAGCTAGGCGAGAAAGTGATGTGTTCCCAAATAGGATGGACTTGAATCTGTAAACACCACGCACTTCATACCAGACGCAGGCGGGAGCAAACGGACGGTGCCAGAGCTAAACTCGATTACCCGCCGCCTTTCTGCTGTCTCCACCTAAGTCTGGAAAAACAAACAAACAAGACAATGCTACCCGCCACTGTTGAAATTAAAGACGATAACTATTCGAGAGTTATGCTTTTCTCGGACGGACATTCTGTTCATGATTAATGTATAGGAAGTGAAAATGAAACGTTTGAAATTGGAGAACTTCTTTACTTGTTACAATGCAAACTTGGGTAGGATTCCGAAAAATGTACACAGTGAGAATAACAATTCCTGTCAAGTTTTTTTTTTTTTCTAGATTAAAGTACTATTGGCAAAATCGCCTTGTAGACAAAGTAAGCAAACTGCAGTCCGCTTATATTTCCCTTTTTAAAAAAAAAAATAAAACTATTTCCCTAGACTCTCCTGCCACCTGGCTGCCATTAGGGTTGGTAACTCTCATTACGGGAGGAATAATTGCAATTTGCCCATTAGCAGAAATGAGGGCAGTTCCATGTGGCGATACGGTGTTCTCAAGCGTCCTGCATGATGTGAGGCACTTTCTGCAAGACAAATAAAAACCCGGTTTAAGAGAACGGGACATTAAATTAAGATCCTGTCCATCCTTGTTTTGTGTTCCCTGTTCAGCACTATTGAATTGTTTCTTTAAGGCAGTACAAAAGGATGAATAAAAGTGACTCAGTGGTCACGATATGTAAATTATGAAATAAGTGTACACAATTTCTTCACTAGGGATAAAGAAATTCACTCCACTGTTTGAAGGTATTTTCCAGTATACTGGCCAAGGTCACTTTGATCTTAACTGAAACTTGTGAATAGTATGCTCATTTCACTACGTTGAAGTTTTTTTCTTTTAATTTTTCAAAATAAATATCAGAGAAATGGAGATGGAATTTTGACATTACTTTAATTTGCATACTTATAATTGAGCATTATTATTTAGTTTTCGCTCACAAAACTAACTCAACTGTAAGCAATATCTATTCCCTTAATTACTAATCGTATACGTTTATCGGAAGATGTTAATGTTTAATGCGATCACCATGGAGAATGTTTCTTGACCTCTTTGCTGTAACATGTAGACGTTAAGGGAAATGACTTGGGGGCATTCTGGCGTCATTCGATCTCTATTAAAATCAGAGAGAGAGAGAGAACAAGTGTTGAAAACGAAGGCAAATAGAGTCCGTAGTGCACGCAGGACTATTAGCCCGTTTCTAAGCAGCAAAAAGAAACCCAAGACGTGGCCCGGGCCCCTCAAAATTGCGATGCCTGGGTCCCGGCAGAAAATGGCCCTTCGGTTCCCTCAGGAATGCCTCAATTTCTTGCGTAGATTATTCAGGGATGATTGGAGAGAGAAAGGCCATAAAGACACCACTCAATATCTGATGACGAAGCTCGCAGTTCCAAGGTATACAATATTGACACGGCCGGGGAACCACCCGCGCGGCTAATATTGCCGCATCGCGCAACTTATTAACCACTAAGTAAAGCCCCGCTGTGTGGGAAGAATAGTGGTTTTCAGCGCAAGAGAAGTGTCGGATAAAGAAAAGGAACTTTTATTGACATTTTTAAGCCGAAATTGTTAGATTATGCAAGGGTGTAGTTCTTGTTTTTGGAAACGTCTCAGAGCGGAAATCGTTATAGCCTCGTTTTCAGGAAAATGATGTGACGTATAGCCTCGATTTCAGAACAGTGACTTGAAGTGTTGTTATAGCCTCGCTTCAGGACATTGATTTCATGGACTGTTCTAGCTTCGTTTTGAAGAAAATGGTTTGAAAATAGGTTTTGCCTCGTTTTCAGGACAATGGTTTTATGGTGTTTTGATAAAGAGACTCGAAAGATCAAGTATTTCATTATTAAATACATCAATCACCTACAAATTGTGTACATGTAATTAAATAGTTGCTAAAGCAAAAAAGTAAAAGAGCAATGGGTAAGAGCATAAGTGTACGTATTAGTCGATTTGCTGCGCACCATTAAACAATTCCTTGTTGATTACTCTCTGGAAAATAAATTTCAATATAAAAGAGTAAACTGTGATTTACTTACATTGTTTTAAGCTATATATGATATAGTGTAGTGTTTGCACTTCAACTTTTTGCATATCTTGGAATATCTCAACGATCTCGGTTGTAAGGTTAGTTGTCCTAATTCTCAGATTGCATTGAGCAAACAGATTATTAGCTTGCTTGTATTTTTAAGTTAGTTTTCCTCACGTCTGGGATTGTAAAGGACAAAAAGAGATTAGCTTGCTTGTATTTTTAAGTTAGATTTCCTCATGTCAGGGATTGTAGAGGACAAAAAGAGATTACCATTCTTACATGTAAGATGTACATAAATAAGTCAGAGTAGGCGTACAATTATTGTATAGATGTATGGACGTAATGCGAGGCTAGATTTAATAATATGTATAAATCTATATACAAAATCAGAACGCCATTTATGCCCTTGTCCTAAGTGCTTTTGCTGCTGAGTCCTTAGTGGTCCTTAGGACTATCTGATGTTAACGCATGGTAAAAATACTTTAGTTTAAGACTAATGTGACAATAGGAATCTAGATGTCGAAAATAGACTTGTGTTTCTTAGTCAGCCAAGAATTATGTAATAGTCTGAGAGGGAGAAAAAAAAGCGACATGAATGATAATTTTCGTATCGAAAGTGTTCGTTTACAAAATGTACATACACGAAAGACATGGTCTTTGCTCAAGTTAATATTGGCCTAGTGATTGGTAGTGTGATATGGTAGCGTGCGAGTGTCGCTGTGCCATGCACGAGAACATAATTTTTTTTTTCATTCAAGGCAGTTCAAAATCAGACTGAAACAGACCCCGTTACCGCGCGCGAATTGAGCAGAGGTTATGTTCCGGCCCAAACGCGTTTCTCTTGTCGTGTCGCTTTTCAGTGACGTCATGCATTGTACACTTTTAAAATTAAATTTGTGAGTGTGGTGGCTTCTTAAACTTTGTCAGTTGGATTAGAAAAATTGATCTTGCAGAAATATCTGTATTTTTTATTGTATATAATAGGTACATTTAAAACATTTTTTCCCGTTTTCTTGCCATTTAATACTTTTTTGCTATATGTTGGTTCATGTCGCTTTGTATTACATGGAATTGATATAAATTAATTTGAACGATTGCATTTTCACTTCGATTGATTAAAAACAACTATCTGTATATTGAGACAAATCGATTTAGCTCTCTTCGAACGTCTATCGATATACATTTTAATGTACATAGTTATTTCAAGAAAGTAATTGAATTGATGGAAATGGAATTGGACAATGACACTATTTTGAAATGGTGCTGGGAAATATTTTGTCCAGAAAATATTAGCGCAGATAAATTTTATAAAATGAAGAGCACTATGGTGCCATTTCTATCATTAATTTGTTTACTTTTCTGGACCTGAGCTGTTGCTTGCTGCTTGCGACATGTAGGACAAAAGAAACTATACCAGTGATTGAAATCAGTCATGTCTTCTTCGGAACAGTAGCACGGAAATCGAATTTCTTGTGAGTGACCTCTTTTTACCCCAATCATCTGTTACTGAGGCATGGAGGTTGTTTGTGGACGGATAATCTATCTCCAAAAGCATTTTTCCTTATTTTTGTGAACAACCCCACTTGAAACCGCTTGAACACTTTACTCACTGACAATTTGGCACCCGTTTGAGTGATGAGTAAAATTGAGTTCAGGGCACCGTTACTCCCTCATTAGGATCACATGATGCAATCAATTCCCTGCTTTAATTTCAATTGCCGGGACGATTCCCCGGGAGAATTGAGGCTAAGGACGCTGGGTTAGGGGTACTGTGCATGCAAGTTACCTTGATTAGAAGTTCCTTTTATTGGAAAAGATCTTTTTCTTGTCCCATTGGAAGCTTTGTGAGGAGGAAAGAGAGAATAAGAGAGGGGGAGCTAACTCAGGCAGAAAAGGAGAAACCGGTTGTCTTTCATGAAAAGCAAGGCTTAGATAAGACACTTTCAGAGAGCGAGAGAAATGGCGTTTGAGAAAGAAAAGGAAAGAATGAAAGTGACGTAAATGACGACACTTACTTTGAGAACATCGTGGCGTTTTATATTTTTTAATTTAAAAAATATTTCTTCTGGCATAAAACTCTTAGCTTATTAACTTTTCACTCTGCTCTATATACAGCAAGTCTTTCTCGCTTTTTTTTTTTTTTTTTAAAGTGGACATCCTCACAGCTTTGCGCCCCCAGAAAGATGTCTGTGCGGCCGAAACAAGTTTGAGAGGGTTGATAGGGTCATCAAATCGTAACCCAATCCGCTCTCTTCCACTGATTGAAAATGAAGATATAATTTGGAAGAAGGGCGTCTTTGTTCCTTTCAGCTACTCTGGTAGCGAGCGAAAATGGCGCTGAAGGAGTGTTTGGGGTTCTGTTTGGCCCTATTTGCCTATTAATCAACGGCGAGAGGAAGGAAAGAAATAGAATCGGAAAACCAATTTGTGCCATTTACTTTGAGTTACCTTCTTTACCGCGCTAATTTTCATTCTTTGGGATATTTTGAGATGCGTATAATGGGAGGTTCGAATTTTTCCAAGGATGAGCTCTTTGGGTTTCTTGAGAGATTTAGTTGATCTGCTTTCCCAGGAATTAAGAGATAATAAAAGTCTCTTCTTGTAGCCTATAAAATCGCAATAAATGTTGTGCTCCCTTAGTGGATGAGTGGATGGAATGCTGCATCTGATTCCACCCACCACCACCTCACCTCCAGGCACTCCTTCTCCAGAGAACGTGATAGTCTGGCCAGTGCGCACACCCTCTTTAAATGGCAATCCGATATAGTCTAGTTCTCTCAGAAGTAATTTTCAGTGGTCACGGTCTGATTATGTTCGCGCTAAAAACCAGCTTTAGATCGCCCTGGAGAAAGTCTGATGACTCCATGCTGCAGTGGCAAGGTGTTTGGCAGGCTCCAAGCATTTGCTGCTGAATGAATGGACAGTTGTTTGACTCTTCCTTTTACAACTTGTCTTTGACGTTATTTTGGCCTGACCTAAGACTGGCAAAGAGCAATGCCTGCCTACCAGACGTCATTGTGTAGATTCTAATAACCATGACAGACCGAGGGACAAGGATAGATAGATGATCTTTCAATAATGGGCAAAACTGGTTGATCTCTGTATGTATGTGTTCGTGAATGATAATAAAAACGGTGCTGTAACTAGTGTAAGTCAATGCCCGGAACTTATCACACATTCTTTGTTCTGGCTCTATAATTTGTTATACATGTGATTGTATTGTTCTCATAGACAGTATTATGTGAATTTTCTTATAATTATTTTGTGCTGTCGAGTTTATCATTAAATGACGTTTGTTTTTTTTGAACGATGGAATTTTATGCATAACTTACAAATCTCTTGTCATTTAAGCCAGTCATTACAGTAGTGTATTGATTCATTAATTCTTATGCATAAGTGTCTTTCATTATTTTGTTTAATTTTTTAAACTACAAAACTTCTTCATAATTTTGTTTATTTTTAGTATATTTCAATGCTGTAGTGCGGGGGGGGGGGGGGGGCTGCTTGCATTGTCAAAGGTTACGTTCTACTTTTAGTTTGTTGTCTGACATATAAATGACTTAATTTAATTGTAAGCTAATTAATTTTCTAAAACTAAGACAAAATCACGTTTTTACTTTCTGGTTAGTACCTGTGCATTTTAAAACTGTTTGTTTTCAACTTTATATTCTGGATTAAAGAATATTACAAAAGATATAATATTTTTATCACCACGTCTTGAAACATATTTTATTTATATGTGCGCATCCGACTTCATGTTTACTAAACGCAATGAATTCAGTACTATTCTTCTAAGTTTTTCAATACACGACTTTAACACATTTATGTGTACTTTCCATTTGACACCCAGCTGATGTTTACTAAACACAATGAATTCAATACTATTCTTACAGATTTATCAGTACACGACTTTAACATATTTATGTGTATTTTCCATTTGACATCCAGCTGATGTTTACTAAACAAAATGAATTCAATGTTCTTCTTCCAGGTTTATCAATGCACGACGGCGTATTGTTCAGCCTATGATTGACCAGTCCAACAGAGCCGGCAAGTATCATTTCTTTCATCTAATATGCCCTCTCGTTCCTCTAAACTCTAAAGTATCATCTATTTCCTCTAATATGCCCTCTCGTTCCTCTAAACTCTAAAGTATCATCTATTTCCTCTCGTTCCTTTCAAGTATCGTCTATTTTCCTCTCGTTCCTTTCAAGTATCGTCTATTTTCCTCTCGTTCCTTTCAAGTATCGTCTATTTTCTCTCGTTCCTTTCAAGTATCGTCTATTTCCTCTCGTTCCTATCAAGTATCGTCTATCTTCTCTCGTACTTGTCAAATATCGTCTATTTTCTTTTAGGTTATTTCTTTTCTCTGAGGTGTCATATCTTTCCTCTAAATTATCAGACTTAAAGGCAAAGCAGATCACTTGCAGAAATGTTAATATTCTTCCCAAAAAATATCTTGATCACAATCAGAGTTGTTTCCTCTTTTATATTTATGGCATTCTCCCGTTTGCACCTGCGGTCTGTTAGTACAAAAACTAACTTGAATTATTTATTGATTATTAGTATTGATTAATTTAAATGAGTACAAAATGAAGCATTTATTTAAACGCCTATAGCGTGGAAATTAGTGCTGAAGTAGAATTAGAAGCAGAATTAAGTACCAGCAGTTGATCGTGCAACTGAAGTAAGACATAAAACCAGTGATTCAAGTGTGCTTGTTCTCAGTCACTTTTGCGCTCTGTTAGCCTCAAGTTTCAGAACGTTGTTCTCTCCCTTTTCTCTTCCCAGGTCATAAACGTAGAGACGATGGAAGACCTCGATATTAGGCATCAATCAATTCGACATTATTGTCTTAATAATTAATTCTCTCCGGTATTACTAGCGCAGTTGAGCTGAGCTTCAAAAACCGGTATTCCTTCATATAAAGACAGTTTTTCTTTCTTTTTCCTCCCCTCCTCATTCCTTCCGCTCTGTGATAAGAAGCGAGGGAAGGGGGCAGGGAGAAGAGAGATTTTCCCATCTGTTATCAATTCCTCATGTTAGTTTCACTTTTGTTTTGTACACGTTAGTGTTTATAGTTAGTAATTTATTTCTTTTATTTTTTTAGGAAGGGGGGGGGGGGTTGTATTTTCCGAATTGAGATTTTCTAGTTAGGAAACATTCATATTGTTTTTGTAAAAAGAAAGAATTCTATCTTCATACCAATTTTTATGAACAACAATAATAATTGTAATAAAGTTACATAGTAACATAATCACTTTAAAGAAAAAATTGCTTAGTGTACGGATGAATACGGAAAGGTCAAGAAGTGTTTGACTGATTTTCAGTACCCCGACTTTTTTCTTTTTGCAATCTAAAATTAAAGCTTGACTACACTTGCTATTTGCTGTCTAGGACTCAATGCCCGAAGTAAGCACAGGCTTTCAAACACAAGCATATACAGAGCATGAAAACCGCCATTTTGAAGAAACAGGCGCTGCCAAAGACAGCCTGTAACTTGTGGAATTGGGATTGCTGTTGTCGGCCAAAGTCCGAGGGGATTTACAAGCCGACGATCTGCAGTTGATGAGAAAATACGGTGCCACGGTACAGCTTTGTACCCCTAATAAAATAGTCCCCCTGCTGGGAGAAACAGCTTTTTCTCGTTCCTCAGCGAGTGTTGTAAGCGGCTGCCGGCTGAGCGAGAATCACGTCGAGCGTCACGTGAAAATGAATCGTACGTCATCAATGACGCAAACAGGAAAATAGAAGACCTGATTGGCTAAACTCTTTTTTGTTTCCTTTCTCGTTCTGCCTCTTTGGCGCTGCCCTTTTCTTTTCACCAGAGCGGAACATGTAGTAAACGAAATTCTCTCTGCACCTCTACACCCTTTTTTCCTCTCTCCTTAATTTTGTTTCTCATTTCACGCATGGCTTCTTTCGCTTTCTTCTGCTTTGGACGGACATCCAGCGCAGCCTTCTGCCACGGTTTTATTCAGTTTGTTGCTATCCCCACTCCTTACCCCTATCCTCCTCGAACCAATGGAATGATTTATATGAAAGTGAGCGCTAAACTTAATTCAGAGACTTGGGCATTCGTAGATTCAATTTTCCATTACACTGTGTTACCTCCCTTCTTATATGACAGTTCGCGAATATCTATAGAAGACGTCACCAAAATGACGTGCTTATAGAGTCACTCCAGTGTATGATAGTAAATAATTTGTAAATATATTCTTGTCCATAATTGCACCACAGTATATTTATTAATAAACGCCATTTTTTAAAATTTATACATATCCTACTTAGTTGGTCGATCTGCTTTGCCTGTTTGCTCTGTACGAAATTGTGTGAACATTTTCTTCTAGTGATGGGCCCTTCTTGTGTTTGCTTAAATAAACATTTCACATAAAAGTATTATAAATCAAACAAACAAAAATAATACCCATTAAAATATATTGTAAAAAGAACGTTCACAGTGAGTACAATGTGTGTACTTTTCTGTGAAACAGCATAACAGATTTGTGGTACTCAGAAAGGACCACAGTAACTGTATTTAGTGCATTGTCATTCAGGAACCTTTATACACATCTCTGTAAAGTAACATAACAGATTTATATTTAGAAAGGACCACAGTAACTATATTTATTGCATTGTCTGTTATCGAAACTTTATGAGTATAGGTCTCGTGGCGTAACGGATGTATTATGTTCGAAAAGGACCACAGTGATTACATCTTTTAATGTTTAATTTATGATAACACTTTTCTGAAAGGTAATATTACAGATTCATAATATGCACAAAGGCTTACTCTGAATACACTGTATCCATTTAAAAAAAACCAATGTGTATTTAGTACTCTAATTAAGAACACTACACAAACTGAATGATATTGATATCAAGGACGAACTTCATTATTCATTATATTCATTCAGGTTCGGTGCGGAATATGCATAAGGAACTCTGGAATACGTCCGCATTACGTGTGTAGTTTTATTGAATAGATATCCACAAAATATGCATAATATAGTTATTTTGATATATCAAGACCTGAAAAATATATTAGTAAAACATTCTTTGAACCATATTTATATTTTCACTGCAGATTGTATGAGAAAAATGTGAATAAAAGTAAAAGAACAAAACGTGTGAAGTGTTAATTTAAATTCACCTATGTATTGTGCATAAACTATTTGTTGAAAAACCGGACACGTGTACTTTATGTACACTCAAAGTCCACTATTTATACGTAATTTACATGAAGATGCTGGTGTATGTTTTGTTCTTATAGTAAGAATATATGACACATCGTGCATAGATATTAAACTGTCTGGATTTATTGATATGCACTAACATAATCACACATCGTCTATTTCTCGTTATTGCTTATATTTATTTTATTGAATAAAAGAGCTCTCTCTAACCACAGGTCCCGCTGGTATGCATGCAGCATACAACCCAGAGGCCGGGTTAGGGTATATGGACACGCAGCATATGCAAATGGCGCCACACAGTAAGTCTTCGTTGTGTACAATTGCCCACGTATACATTTACACACAAACATACACACAAACATACCCACAAACAGTAGTACTGATCCACATTATTGTCGTAGTGTTGACATAGTTTTGTACGGAATATTAGCTTACTACCTGTTGTGTGCAGATTGTTTGCTTATTAGTAGTAAACAAATTACTTTGTATAAATTAATTCTAGCAATGACCCACTCGCTTTTACATCGACTGTTAGTAGTACTGACCCACTCGCTATTATGCAAATTATTAGTTTGTTAGTAGTATTGACCCACTCATCTACTCAATATTATGCAGATTATTAGTTTGTTAGTAGTATTCACACACACTTATATATAGATTACTAGTAGCGCTGACCTGTCCACTTTTATGCAGATTGTAACTAGTATTGACCCATTCCCCAACCAGGTTTATACAGATTGTTAATAGCATTGAAGTCCTCAATTTTATTCACATTGTTAGTAACACTGACCAACTCATTTATATACAGATGGTCAATAGCATTTATCCACTCTGGCTTGTAGATTGTTAGTAGTTCTGATCCACTCAGTTTTATGCAGATTGATAGTGTGGAGTGTTAGTAGCACTGACCCACTCAGTTTTATGTAGAGTGTTAGTAGTGTAGGGCAAGGGTCTCCAAACTACGGCCGTGAGGCCCTCTCATGTGGCCAGTGGAGACCTTTTTCTCTATGGGAAAAAATTACCGAAATTTACATGTATCCTGCGAAGATCGGCTGCCGCTAATTTTTTCTATCTCTAATCTCTGAGAGTTGAGAGGGAACTTACAACTCTGACCCAGATTCGGAATAAAGGAGCATTATTGGTATGGGTCACTGATTGTTACATAAGTCGGACATATTCTTAGTATCAAGTCCACCCAGTCTATAGTATACGAGCAGTCAACCGTGACTATTAGACAAAGCCATTGAGTTGCAAGCAAATGACCTCCTTAGGGACAAGTTCAAAGAAAGACTGGTGGGTTTTTACCAGTTTTTGCCCAAGGAAGACTTTCCTAATGTCAAAACCTTTGCATCAAGGTACCTTTCAATCTTTGGAACAACATACCTGTGTGAACAAACATTTTCAAAAATGAAAATACATGAAGAACAATTTGAGAACAAACTTGTCTGATAATAATCTCAGGTCATTGTTGATGTTAGGGACATCAAATCTAAATCCAGAAATTCTGCTAATTTCGATTCCAGGAAACAATTTCACCATTCCCACTAATACAGGTGTTCATGTGTAGTGTATCAGTGTGTTATTAAATAATAACTGAATAAAATAATATTAAATAAATAATTAAAAACAACATCCATGTTTTGATTCTGTTTTATTTGGACCTCGAGTGTGTAATCGGCCCAAGAACTGCTGTTTGATAGTTAATGCAGCCCTTGGGCTGAAAAGTTTGGAGACCCCTGGTGTAGGGTGTTAGTAGCACTGACCCACTCAGTTTTATGTAGATTGTTAGAAGCACTGAACTACTCAGTTTTATACAGAATAGTGTAATGACTCAGTTTTCGAACTGATTATTAGCTTATTATTAATATTTTTGGAGATTATTCGTTTATTAGGAAGTAGAAAGCCACTCAGGTCGTACAGATAGAATAGGTTATCAGTAATGTTGACCTGACCCACTTCCCGTGTTTTAACTGCTTAGTCGGTTAGTCTACTCTGCAACTCTACTCGTCTCCTCACACGTACAAGGAAATATCAGTTGTCCATAAACTTTCTTTCACTTTCTTTCTAAGGGAGTTTTCAGTGGGGGTGGGGTCCATGGTGTTACTACTATTTTCCCATTCATCTTTTTTTCTTTACCTTAGTAGGCGGACTTAAGACAATTTCAAAAGTGAATAGAGAGCAACATTCTCTACTGCAAATTAACTCCTCAAGCTCAGCCCGTTGGCTAGTCTCGTTCTCATAAATCATAATCATTGGATAATTTAAAAAAACTGCTTAATCAGTTTCCACTAGGTCAGCAAATCTAAAATATTCTCCCCTGAGGCTGTTTACTTCAAACTCAGACACTTTCAAAATAACACAATAAGGAGTGCCCAAGGTCGGGTCACTATGACAATTTAGCAATTTAAATAACGATTAAAATTAAAAATAGGGAGGGGCAAATTTACTTTGTCACAGTAATATTACACTACTTTATGTCACCTCTTAAATGTTCTTAAACAAAAACTTTAATGTGTCCAATATCGCATGCGTTGTATAGCAGCAATAATGTGGCTAATTACCTCAGATCCTTTGTTTGCCTAGTATGTATGGATCTTAATTCGATTCTGCTGGGCGTTCATGGACCTTATTGTTGATTTCTGCTTGATGTTTTACAGGGCTCCAGGGTATGCACGACATGTACGACCCCATGAAGGCCGGGTACTCGCATCTTGATGGTTCACAGCGCTATGATATGTACCGTGCCGCCGATATGTACGGCACCCCACCCAGCTCTTACTCACAGATGTCACAGTTCTCGCCGCCTGTCCATTCGCAAGCCATGCTGATACCCGGACACCCCCACCATATGATGATGGGCCACAACGCAATGGGGGCCCATGGTATGGCGGCCGCCCAAAGCCCACCCTTGCACCACGGCAGCATGGATGGAATGGGTGGACACATACAGGATATTCACGCTGGCTAGGGTGGGTGTACTAGCGTGCAAGAAAGTCCTTGCTCAGGAACGGCTGGAAACCCTTTTTGGAACAGAGTCCGTTTTTCTGGTTTCATCAGGCTGGATTAGTGCTGAGTTTGAAGCTAGAGTTGTCTGTTCATATCATTCTGGTACAAGACATTTCCACTTGCTCTAGGGTTCCATCTCTGGATGGCTTGTTCAGAAGACGCAAAACTAAACATATGTCATGATTTTATTGTTTTCTTCCCATGTTACCGTAGTCACAAAAGTTGCAAGAACCTCAGTCCATGTTTAAACTTTCTTGGTCGACTTCCTGCTGAAGTTCAATGACTTCGATAATGAATGTTTATAAGTCTAAGAACACAGGATTTACCTTTATTCAGAATGGTGAGTTGTAACACAAAACTGAATATGTGGCTGCTGCAGCGGGGTATGTGAAATAGAGCACGTGTGGATAGACTAAGCTGGAAGACTCGTCACTCTCACACTTAGTAAATAATAATTAGTAAACAAGTAAATAGAAACATGAGAGAGAGAGAGAAACAACACTGAAGAAACTCGACATATACAGACACATAAGAACATCTTTCCGTGGAGGCTACAGATATCCTCATACCCCCAGAGATATCCTCCTCCTCCCACCTATCCCCACCCCAGGGATGAACCTGGACTTCAGTGCCAAGCATCGGACAGAATTCGTGTGTATTTGTTGTTTGTTGGTGTGCTAGTGATTTAACATTTTGGTAACAGAATAGGAACAGGAAAACTTGGCTTTTCTTAACTTCATAAGTTGTGTAAGCGGAAGGGAGAATTTTGCGTCACTTATTGTGTTAGGCGTCAAAATGGTATTAACTTACTTTGCGAAGTGTATTAATTGAATAACAGTCATAAACCTACCCGGATGAGTTTTAAGTGTTTATTCTCGAATTATTTATTTCTCTATCATTTGTGATTGTTGTTCACGATTTGCTGTCATGTCTTTCTGGGTTACCATCACAGCGGACTCGATAGCAGCGAAGGCATGATCTGTACTGTTTGGTCGGAACATCATAATGTGTCTCAACTATCGTACCAAAATCGTTAGAGCTGTCATGAAGCTTTCGATGTGTCGTAGATATTCCGAGCACCAATCTCACCTCTACAAAACTCCAGAGTCTAAAGGTGTTTCTTGTCACGATTGCGTCTGGCACTGCGTACCAACTACCTGCTGCGCTGAAGTACCCGAGAATACCCGCTTTATTTTGCAGTTTCCATTTTCTTTTTAAAACTCATCATGTAGCTTGTATATCTTCCCGCTGACTTCAGTTGTTGAGACGCTGAAGTGAGCACTAACACTTGGAATCTGCTTGGGATATCCGACACAATCAGAAAGCAGACGGCCTCAGATTTCTGTACGCATGGCGCTTTCTCAAATATTGATCCATAACATGCGCTAAATGTAGTCACTTCGAGAACAGAGGAACAAAAGAATGTGCTTAGGTAATGACGGTGAGCTTGAAATATCTGGATGTTACACAAACATGCACGTGGTATGGCCAGCACTTGATTTCATGTTTCTCTTCAGGACTGATGCAACTTGAGTGCGCCATCACCCACCCCAGCGACCGTGTTGCAGGCTAGACACGTGTAACATCAAATGCAGCATACACAACTTTCCCTTTCAAGTCGTACGCGGTACGACCGCAGTTGTTGCAGAGGTACACGACGTTAATCTAGCAGGACATGAACAAAGGTAGCATTTATCTCCCTTGGACTTCTACATTTCTGCAAAGATGACGCATCAGCCAGCTTCATGACAACCAAAGACCTGTACGGTGTAGGAAGGTTTATATCAGATTTACTGTTTGCACAGATCCTACATCAGAAGAGACGAACAATAAAGAGCACTTACAAAATATAATTAGATCTGCTGTCCAAACGAAGACTAAGGAAATAGAAGAACACTTTATCTGATAACTGTTGTATAGTTTGCATGTCCTACTGTTGATTGGAGCTTAGAATGAGATTTGTCACTGTAACAGACGTTTCTTTAAAAATAAAACGGAGCTAGTCACACGTACAAACATATAAAGAGCACAATTATAATTATCTCTACACACTTGCGCGCACGCACGCACGCACGCACGCACACACACATACACACACACACACACACACACATGCATAAATCAATCTCTACAGCAAAATTAACAACAGGTGCATTTGTTTGAAGTTCAACGTGACTGATGGATTTCACTTAAGAGGTTAATTTGTGTTATTTTTTCCTGTTCACTATATCTATATATTCAGTGTTCCTAAGGCACATGTGGTACTGTCAATAAAAAAGAAAAATAATGGCAGATGATATAAAAATTGCTTAAAAAGCAAATTTTTAAAAAATAACGAGCACAACATGTCGATAAAGTTTCGAAAACAGATTTTTTTTCTTTCTCACTCACATGTGACAGTTATGAATCTTATCACCAGAGACATGAGAAACAAAATGACTCCACCAAACATAAATAAATAGAACCAAATGCATTATTTCAAGGCAAGTTTGTTACAGAAAAGTACAGTGAGGTCAAGTGTAACAAAAACAAAGGACGTATAAACTTCCAGTCGGAATCGGAAGCCATTGGTCGGCCCGGATTGAAAATAATATTTACAGGTTTACGAGAGTTGATTCAGCAAAAAACATTTTTTTTTTTAGACGCTTCACGCATACCCTGAACACTTCTGTAGAACTTGATAAATGATTTTGATTGTCTGAAAAAAAAATTGTTTATTTTTTCTTTTTAAAGAGAACTAAAATAACACGTGTTCTATTCTACTTATTGCAATGTTTTATGTAAATTACGGATTGTCAGTTTATCATCTTTTCTTCATCGTTGTTTCCTTTTGGAGATGTTTTCTTTTATACAAAGGTAAACATGGAGCTTAAACTATTTATTGTTATATATTATATCATATTACTACAAACGTAAAAAGCTTTAATTTGAAGGGAACAGAGGGGGCAATGGCGGTTCCCTTCGCTTTAATCTTGAGACATGATAGCAGTTTGAATAGATTCCGTGTTCGTTGAGTCTGATGCTAGGAATGGTTATCATACGAAATACCTCATTTTCTCTACAACATCGTCCAGCTATGGTGGCGATGAAGCTTAATGCACTGTATATGCATTCCAAATAATTTATTACAAAGATCATTTGGAGTCTGACATCACACGTTGTGATTTTAGGATTCCTGTCAACATTACACTCGCCTCTGACTAATTCAGTTCTGTGTGGTTCTATATATAACTCTCACTTTTGTATATTCAGTGCTATGTGGTCTGTATAGATCTCTCTTCCGTTTATTCAGTACTATGTGGTTCTGTATAGGTCTCGCTTCTGCTTATTCAGTGCTGTGTGATCTGTATAGATCTCACTTCTGTTTATTCAGTGCTGTGTGGTTTTATATAGGTCACACTTCTGTATATTCAGTGCTATGTGGTCTGTATAGATCTCACTTCTGTTTACTCAGTGCTGCATGGTCTGTATAGATCTCACTTCTCTTTACTCAGTGCTGTGGTGGTCTATATAGATCTCGCTTCTGTATTTCAGTGCTGTGTGGTCTGTATAGATCTCACTCTGTACATTCAGTGTTGTATGATCTGTATAGATCTAACTCTGTTTATTCAGTGCTATAGGGTCTCTATAGGTCTCACTTCTGTATATTCAGTGCTTAGGGTCTCTATAGATCTCACTTCTGTGTATTCAGTGCTCTGTGATCTGTATAGATCTCAACTCTGTATATTCAGTGCCGTGTGGTCTCTATAGATCTCAACTCTGTATATTCAACGCTGCCACTAAAACACAAACAGCAGAAGTGTCAACCTACAACAGTATGCGTCTACAATAACACTAGTCATATGTGTTCTGTCAAATGTCTATACACTTATTTTTACTTTTTGTGATTGAAAATAATGTTAATAAGATGTATGTGTAAATCAATTGAGTCTAAAATATTCTTATGTTCGTGTGTAAGAAGATCTATCTTTATTCTTTTTTCTTTTTTTAATCGCCATCATCGTTTTAATCTGGCTCTGAGAATGTGTTGTGAAGGTACTGATTTAAGAATAAATAAAGGAAATGTGTGAATGTAGCCTTAACAGTGAACGAGAAGGTTAACCAAAGCTCTGAGATGCTCCCAATCGTATATAGCTTTAGATTTATGGTGGTCGGAACTGTACATAAATCATTTTTTCTGACTGCTTCATGCCAAATACTGTCAATATTTGTAAGAAATTACTTAATTTGTCGTAATGAAGGAGTGGACAATGGGTGCTGGCCGATTGACTACTGGGTGTCGGCCATTTGCTTGGATGCGTGTCGTGCTGTTTTTTAAAAAAAATAATTTAATTTTATTTTGAGAAATATGTTTTATGTACATTTGATAACATTTGTGTAGGGTATGTTAATCTGGCTATTCTTCAAACGCGATCTGGATTTTGTTACAATACTTATGAATATTATTATTTTTATGACGTGTTGGCGTTGGATGTGGTGATGTCATCAGGTGTCCAGTTTCTGTTAGTGCGGTCGTGTGTCCGATTTTGGTGTTGGTCAGTCTGTCTGGCATTATTGTACTCTGTTGTAGAGCACGAATAATGACTGTTTAACGGCAGCCCGTTTGACGTCAGTTTCTCTTAATTTTCTTTTTGTTTGTTTTTGTTTACAGATCAGCTGTTGTTATTAGTATTAAATTATTTGAAAAATAGATGTGCGAGAGTTGAAAAACCCTTGTACCCCCAATGTCATCGACGAGCATGTGTTTCTGTGTACAAAACATGACGCACGTGTAACACGACAAACGCTAAAGACTAATAGGAATAATTACTTTAAATGCTCTTTCCTTCTTTATGATTTACTGTCCGATATGTCTATTTTTTGTTTCTTGCTTGCCGATAACAAAATGTGTTCTGTACAGTGAAGTTCGTATATGCCGGTTTCTCGGATGAAGAGATTTGTTTAGCTCTGCTTATAAGCTGTATTCATAGACTGAGTCCCCTGCCTCAAGGAAAGAATGTAGATGGGCGAGGCCAGTGACATCCTTTGCATTTCGAGCTTAGTTAATGGCGAGTCTCTAAACGCCAGCACACTCAGTAGATTCCATGTATGCTCTGGTCTAAATTTTATTCATCTGTACACAAGTATTATAGCAGTAATTATTATTATTATCATTGAGTTTGTTCTCTTCTGCTTTTTTTTTTTTTAACCCTGCCTCTATTAACCAGCGCCAAGGACATTTTTTCTCCCCACATCTTCGCATATCTCACGCTTGTTTCCCCTCCTCCCTCTCTTAGTGGAGGGACTGTTGTCCGTGTGTATATTTGTTTCCCCTCCTCCCTCCCTTAGTGGAGGGACTGTTGTCCGTGTGTATATTTGTATGTGCGTGATAATATATTTTGTTTGTTTTAGATTTCGAAATCTTTAAAGTAGGACAAAGTTTATTTTATGACCAACAGAAAAGTGTAGGTATGTAAACTCAGAAAACAGTTTAGTAACTGTTATATGTACTTGTGATTTTAAAAAAAATTAAATGTAAAAATAGTTTGTTTATTTTATTTATAAGAAAGATACTACTTAATTGTTATTCAAAATGTCTTTATTCTTACTTCTGCTAATGGGCAATGTTTATTAGCCTACTTAGAGGCATTATTTGGATATATGTGTCTGCAGTTTATTTTAGCCTACTTAGGGGCAATACTTGGGTACCTGCAGTTTATTAGCCTACTTAGAGGCATTACTTGGATATCTGTGTCTGCAGTTTATTAGCCTACTTATTATTTGGATAACTGTGTCTGCAGCTTATTAGCCTAATTAGAGGCATTACTTGGATATTTGTGTCTGCAGTTACATTGAACAATTTAAGTGAGTTGCAAAACTTGGTATATAATAAGAGTATAAACCGCTCGCATGTATGGCAAAATATAATAAAGAAATCGTGGCGAATTAGTGGAATGTCTTTCTCGATAAACCCCGTTTTATTTTTATTTTATTTTATTAATTCTTTCCACTGGCTTTAGGTGTGTTTGTGTCGAAATATATGAAACAAGAGATTAAAGTAGCATCAGTTATAGGTATTAATCAGCCAGCACAGCACAGTAGTATATGTTTGTCTCCATAAGGATATGAGTTTGAGAGAGAGATTCAGTGCTAATGTACTTCATATTCCGACACTGCATGTATTGTTATGTAGTGTGCGTGCGAGTGCGTATGTACATTATGCGTGCCTGCGTATGTTCGATCATGTGCAGGAGTGCACTGTGTATAGCTGATATCTGTCACTTTACCTCTGTGGAAATCAAAACTTGATATGTTCTTTCTTTTTTTTAATTTTTTTTTTTTTAGTGCGTATGTGCGCATGCGTGCGTGCGTGCGTGTGTATGTCTGCTGATCTTGAATTAGAATGTGGAGATGTTATATACGTTTCAAATGAGGAAAATAAAAACATTCAAGAAAACTGCTATTTAAGTGTTTGTTACATAAATGTGCAGATAATGTGAATGCTCCATACAAATAAAAAAACCCAGGTAATTTACCTGTGTATGTTCCAAAAAGAGAAAAGGTAACATGAGGGGTGAAGTCGGTCACACACGCATCTTAATTACAAGCGTGAACATGCGCGCGCACACACACACACACACACACACACACACACACACGCGTGAACACATACAGGAATTCATACATATATGTACATGCATACGTCAATTTACTGGTGAGAAGGCAGTATTTCACTTGGCTGCAAAATTGTGCATGTGTATACAATCTACTATGAACAGTCAGCTACATTCACATTCGAGCATTTACTGATTTTTATTTTCTTTAAACACTTAGAAGTTTGTTTTCAATTAAGAAGATACCTTGACATTGTTATGGGCACACTCTTCCAAGAAATATTTACTGATTTGTATTTTTTAAAGACTTAAAAGTGTTTTCTATTAAGAAGATACCTTGACACATTGTAGCGCAATTCTTTAGATTTCACCAACAAACACTTCAACTAATAACACCAAAAATCCACTCAAGAGAGCTGATTACACTGAAAAACATCCCTGACAACTAATTTCACTGATAAACACCCTAGACAGCTAATTACACCAAACTATACCCCAGACAGCTAATTACACCAAAATCATCCAGACAGTTAAGTACACCATAAAAGCACTCCAGACAGCTAATTCCACAATCTAAATATTATAATTGCTGTTGTGCCCCTGTTGTCTGTTTACCAATCATTTTATCCTGGGCACCTCGTGACCAACAGTATGCAAGGATTATTATATTATTTCTTCAAAACGTTGACTTGTCCTCAGACTACACCCATTTCCTCAAAACGGCATGTGAATTACATAGTTATTCCTGGTCACAGACGACTATTACAAGAGAAATCTATTTTATAAAATAGGTCAAAGAATTTAACAGGTATGATAGAGTAACACATCTTTGTGTGTCATGAGTACTAGTGGCTGATGTAAGTGTATTGCTTCAAACAACTTAACAAATCTTATATGAAGACGTATCTATATAAACTTTAAAAATCAATGTTCTTCTGCAGATTTTGCACATGAACACAACACTATTTTTTTTAAAAACCCACCTCTCTTTATAGGACAATGTGTTCACAGCTACCAGCTGTTCGCTTAATAAATGCTGTCCCTTGACTGTAGACGTAACTGACAATGTTACATAACAAAAGCCAGCAGCGGACAATGCCGCCTACCCCTCTCCTCTCTCCCCTGTCGTGGGCACGGAAGCTAGTTTTCATGGTTGGTTAGAGTGTCTACGACTCTAAGTGGAACAATGAATGACCTCGCAGGCGTTGAATCTTAGTCTCTTTAGTCATCCGTGACTGTACACTTACTCCTGTACGGCTAGGTCCAACGGCAAGCTTTTACTTGCAAAAATATAAATATTTACCATAATTACGTACCTTTTTATTACAAAATTTCTAGTAACACACGTTTATCTCTGACTGATATGGTTCACGGTTTAAAAAATTATGTATCTACAATTGTCAAATCACTAAGCTAAACACTGGTGCGAAAAGAACACACTTAAATCAGTGTTACAAATATTTCAAACTGTTGGTCCTCTACTTCGATTACACCCAGGGAATATTTTTGGGGAAAAAGTTCTTAAATGTTTTATCAATTTTATCAACAGTTGTTAACTCATATAAGTTATTGAATGCCACTTTGTTAGTGTGCTTGTTTATCCGACTCAAAATGGAACTTAGCTGTCATAAGATGAATCGGTAATATAATGGGGGGAAAATGCCAGCACTTTTTCAGGAGAATGTCTAGAATCGGTGACTGAGAGAGAGCCTGGGCGCAGAGAGCCTTGCCAGACGTGATAGTTTGCACAATGAAGATTTGAACTGAGCACGCGCGACCCAAATGTAATAAAACCTGCAATGATTGCGCTGTAAAAGTGACAACGAAGGAGTGTTAGTGGGAGGCAGTAAAATATCACATGCAAAACCAAATTAACATTTGTTTCTATTTTATTTTTTGTATATGTACGGGCGTTGTTGCTTATATTGGCCCAGGTTCGCTGTCTTCATTTTCTTCACCCGCGCCCATACGTGTTTCTGGCATTTTTACGGCTCTGACAGGAGCATGGACAGAACGTAATTTTTTACGGCTGTGACAGGAACATGGACAGAACGTAATATTTACGGCTCTGAGAGGAACATGGACAGAACGTACATTTTTACAGCTCTGACAGGAACATGGACAGAACGTAATATTTACGGCTCTGACAGGAACATGGACAGAACGTAATTTTTTACAGCTCTGACAGGAACATGGACAGAACATATCTTTTACATTTAAAAAAATAAAATAATTCACTTTATTTTATTAAATAAAGGTGGTGCAGATAATTGCTAGGTATTGCATTTTCAAATAACAAATACTAATACTTAAAGAAAAAATGACGATGAGAGCATTCGGTAAATATATTTTCGATAAATGTTTGTTTACTGCCTCAAATATATATATATTGTGCACAGTCTTCTTGAGATTTATTAGGTATTAAGAACGAAAATTACTCTCAACATCCCTCAATATTTAGCCAAATAAACAGCATGACAGCGCAGTGTTATAGAAAGTAAAAGAAGCCAAAGCAGCATAAATTTCAAAATCTTTTTTTTTAAAAATTCCAAAGTCGATAAGGAAATCCCAATGAACCTCATATCACTTCGAAAGCCAGCTCTGGATTATAATATCCTTTCTTATTTCATATTATCCCAAAGTTAGTTAATTATGTCATCGCATCCACCTACGAAAGTTTTAATTGCCTGTTAAAACTGGTTATATTATACAATCACCATTATAAATCAACAAACAGTCACTATCCATAATAGTAGTGTGATTAGGCAGCTTCAAATCTTTCAATCATGGCAGCAACATAAGACATTCTATGATCGTAGCTATCCAGTGGGACATGCTCCCCTCCACGAGTATTCGGGGACTGCTGGCGGTGGTATTACTGTTGGAGTTTTGTCGTGGTCCTTGCTTGGTGTTGTCAGTACCTGATTTTTTTATTCGTTAGATTGTGTTTCTGTAATGTTATGTATCCCCTATTTCTTGTGTCTGTGGCGTTAAAATTCTAATTTTGTTCCTGTTGAGCGTTGAGGTGTCGGTGGGTGATGTAAGATGTAAATATTGGTGACGAATCTATGTGTAGTGCTGTTCTTCGCTCGTCCATTGCAAAACATACCTGGTTAGTCCAGTAATCTATGTGTAGTGCTGTTCTTCGCTCGTCCATTGCAAAACATACCTGGTTAGTCCAGTAATCCATGGGCTAAAGTTATAGTGGGTTTGTTGCTGTTGTTCCCGATGTTGAGTGGGGAGGGGTATCTTACAGAGACCAGACTGGTAACACGCCAAGTCAGTACTTAGCTTGTACGTGCACCCTGGACGTTCACCCCCCTGTCTTCCTTGGCGGTGGTGTTGCTGTTGGCGCTGTCGTCGTCGCTATCTTCGGTGTCCATTGGGATGCATGAGGGCGGCCAGTAAAGGTGGTCGAGCAGCAGTTGAATCATGTCTGAATGGGGTGATTAAAATATCCCCACTGCATGAACTGAGACTCATTTGGTCAAAATTGCTGTCCTTGCTGTTGTCGGCTGTGGTTTCGTCGGCGTTGTTGATGCTGTTGCTAACTCTGTTGTCGAATGTGTTGTGGTGATCAGCGTCATTTGTGTTTGGGAACTCTTCTGTTTGGTTGTCTCTTGTGGTTGTTGCTGACGTTGTTTTGGTTGATCCTAGTGGGGTCTCTGGTAATGGTGAGATAGGGGGAATTTCGAGCGGTCTTGTGTATTCATTGAGAGCAGCCTCAATCTAATTTGGTGCAATTTCCTGCTTGGTGTGGTCTTCGGTTTGTATGAATATTTCTTTTAATGCTGTACTTGTAGTCTGTGTGTATGAATATTTCTTTTAATGCTGTACTTGTAGTCTGTGTGTATGAATATTTCTTTTAATGCTGTACTTGTAGTCTGTGTGTATGAATATTTCTTTTAATGCTGTACTTGTAGTCTGTGTGTTGGCGATTTTGAAGTGTTTCTTCTTGCTGTCATCTTTGTTAGTTGTGAGCGTTGTTTGGACTTCCTTTTCCTCTATGCTGTCAATTTTTGTCTGGCTCTTTCCTGACACGTCCTGGAAGAGAATTCACATTAGTTTGGAGAAAGTCGAGTTAAGGTAGAAGTTTTCTGATTCGATCTAGATATCATAAGGAGTTAATGCTTTATCCCCATTGGTTTTTGTATCCCTATAGATCACTGTGTAGTCTTTGATTTTTAAAAATTCCCCTTCCTCTCTGTCTATTTCTGATATGGTGTGGCCTTTTTATGTAAGCCATTCTGATTTTTCCCGCCCTGAAGCGGGCTTGGGAGTGGTCAGTAAGGCATTTTTAACAAGTAGCTCTAAAAAGGGCTTAGGTGTATAACTTGTTGACGCTCTGGTGTCATGTTTCTTCATGGCTGCTGTCCTGGTAGGATGAGTTCAACGATGCTTTCTTGGAAACACAATAATGTTGGTGGTGTTGGTGTTGGTGGTGGTGGTGAACAATTTTATGTCGCCACTGGAGCTTTCATGCATCATTTCATCATATGACGTTCACTAGCATGCCAATATATTCTGAAGATGCAGGCGTGAAAGAGAGCCCCAGTAAACAACTCAGACACAGATGACTGAAACAGATTCTAATTGACTCTTCTGTGCTTACTTTCTTTCGCTTGATATGAATTACTCCTAAGCAACTTAGAGTTATATTATGCTTTTACAATCTAAGGAAAATACACTATATGCTCTTTAAAGATAACTCTTTCCTAACACATAATTTAAAAGATAAAGTACAAAATAAAATAAAAATAACTATATTGTGTGCTATGTAAAGAACCATTATCACATGAATAAGTTTTAAAATGCACACAGAAAATAATATAAGCTAGCATATAAAATACATAACTATAAACCATTTCCAATCTAAATTTACAAGCATCTCTGGTAATTAATAAATGCATAAATCAGTAAAGAACAATTAAAATATGTATACTAACACACCACTACACATTAGAATTGACAAAGTTTGCTCATACAGTGAGCAGAATTTGAAACAAAGCAGCACCCCTTGACTCCATTTCTCAAGGTGCTCTGTGCAGATATGCGCCCATTAACATAATACTCACAGAGGCAAGTGACAAAGGCTATACCGAGGTAGGCGGAAAACACCATGCGCACGAGCTTGTCTCTTCCTGTGAATCAGTACGTCAGTAGTTGTTAGTGTCTGACCTATCACAGTTGTTATACAACCATAATTATTGATCAACAGTCACTATCCTTAATAGTAGTCATATTATACAACCACAAATGTAGTTTCGCATAATACATGGGGTGACTGCGATTTAAATAAAATCAATCTAAATCCATTTATGAGTGCAGATTCAAACAGTAAGATTTATTGATTATGGGGCGATGGCCTGATATATTTATTTGACTCACCAGCCCTAGCAGAATAACTGCATTAAAATTATAACAAATTACAACAATGATGATAATGTTACACTACAAATTTGGTGCAGATTTATACTTACATCAATAACTACACTGAATAAGATATATAAGAAATGTTAAATGATGACCAGTACAAATGTAATTATTAAAATTAATAAAAGCATAAAGATGTTAAGATAGGATTTTTCAGTGATCACAACAATGTTTCTTCAATGATCAAATTTTCTTTATGTTCCATCTAAAAGAATTGTTCATAACCAATTGTTTAAAAGGAATTGTTTCTAGGAAGACAAGTTTCTCCTCTAACACACCTCAACTTTCGTGTCACTTATTCAAGCTCTGGCCATGTGCACAGCCAATGCATTTCAGTGTCCTTTGACTGCAAGCCTCAAACCACACAGTGGCACTTCTGTTGTAAACCAGGTCCCTGAAATATAATATTGACCGGCCTAAGTTCCTTTTTCAGAACTAATTAGATTTATCCTATTTACATTTACTGATTTCTGACTACATAAGTGCAATATAAAAATACAATTTAAATTCTATTTGCATTCATTCACAGTCACTCATTTACCATCAAAAGGTCCTCCTAATCACGGTTTCGCCCAGCCATATGGGAACACTACTTTTCTTCTAGTTTCTAGTAAATATGTGTAATGGTCAATAGCACCAAAGGTATTGACACCTGTGCATACCACTAAAAAATATATAATTTTAATCTCATTTGACTGCCTGGTACAAGGTCAACCCGGTTCTAATGCTACATCATCTCTGCACCAAATTTTTGTTTAACGCCCAAACAAGCCATGCAACCGCCATCCCTCTCAACTCTCCTCCCCCTTCCCCCAGAAATATGCACTTCCAACTAAGGATACATTCACAATTACTAATTTGATTTATCATTTACTTCAATTTGAAAATTAAAACTCCTTTCATGACATAGATCATCAAAGCTGCTATCCACAATAGCAGTAATACAATGAAGTAAATGATTTTTCACAGAATAATTTGAAGATGATAGTGGATGATAACACATGTATATTCATGAAACACATGGTTGACTTAATTCACAGCCATTATACTGACTAATAATGGTGTTTATCTGTGTAAACAAGTATCGTTCTAATTTATACTAAAAGTTAACAGTTAAAATTCAGAATCACTGTCATACAATCTGATATATTTTTCTCTTTCTCATGAACTAGGCATAGTATTTTCAATTTTTATATTCAACTATCAACATAGAATTATGTACCAAACCAATACAGTCCAAAGTCTAAGAGAACCACTACATGAAATTAGTCGCATTCCTCTTGACCTCATTTCACTCTAGCATCAAAATAGACTGGAGAAGGGGACAGCCATGTATTTATATTTAAAATATTTCAAAAGGACCTACCTTGTGCTCTAAATTGACCTAAACGAACGACAAATTCTGATGTGTTTCAATTTCTGTGCATTACTTTAGGTGACATTAAAATAATTGACCCACAAAAGTTAAAAAAATAAGGTGAGGAACATTGTTTGGTAGCTGTGAGTAACTACTGTCAGCGGACTATGGAGCTGCCATTTGAGCCACCATTTTTATTTGGGTGACATATTTACCCAACAAGTACAAGCATCTACAGCTGTACTTCTCATATCGACAATGTTCACTTCCCCCTCTATGACTAGGTGGAACTAATTTGTGTTGTGTTCATTGGATCCTACTGCAACAGTGATGTTTGTGTTTCATTCATTGGGATATTTGTGTTACGTTGTGTTGCATTGTGCATACTTTGGTTGTTACATCAAAGGAGAGTAGTCTTTTCTTCACTCACCAAAAAGACTTATAAGTGAGCAAACATTTCAGTTAATGGTGCACCATGAGGTAGGTAGATACATACGTCTTCAGTATTTCATATTAACAAACTTTGAAATCATTCACTTGAATTTGACATTTTTCATCCAATATCATTTATTGAAATGTTTGCTTATATTGGGTACAAAACCCTAGGACTCTGAACATTTAACACTATGATGTTCTTGTACAGAAAGTTTGCAATCCTGCTAGATAATTTGTTGAATTTTTTATTTGTTCTTCTATTTTCTTTTCGTTATTCATTATTCTTGTTCCCCACCCCATATATGTGTATTAGTGGTCTGAGCGATTGATTAACCACTGTGTGTAAGAGGATCCATTGTTAAAATAAATTCATAGAATTTTTAAACTGAAGCTCTGCCGTTGGGTTTTGAGAGAGAGTGAGCACAGTCGTTTGTCTGTTGTCCTTGTCCATTTACATTCGACAATTCCATGTACACTCGTGCAAACACATAAACCTTGCACGCAGAATTTTAAAAAATTAAAAAGTTTCATTCCAAATAAACATCTTGGTTCTTCCTGCATGTGGATTCTTGTCACACCACCTACACGAGGTCCTATGAGCGATAGGTAGCCATTATCTTCCCCTTTCAGCCGAGAGAGGGAAGTGATGGTGACAAAACGCTTTTGATCCTTTACTTCGTATACTAACAAATAAAGCACCTTTCGTCCCATTACTACAGCTGGCCTGTGATGTCATGTGACCGGTGTTTACAAATCTCACACTCGTGGTTTATTATATCATGTACGAAAGAGTCACCCAACTCACGAACTCTTTCCTGACATAACTTGTTAACTCAGCTGTCTAAAATAATGAATATATAAGTATCTAAAGTTCCGTTCATTCAAATGCTACATACAAACCTGCTAGCGAACATTGTGACTGCAAAGTAAGGCTTTTTCCGCAAGCAGAGGATGATGGGTTTGAGTCCAACCTTTGTCATTATCCCTTATTGACCTCCCGATTATAAATGTTTAGATTAGGAGTCATGATTTTCATAAATTAGAAATCGTTCAAGAATCTGCATAAATAATTTGTCATTCTTCTTCTCATCACCCCATCATCATCATCATCATCATCATCACCACCACCAGTCTCCTATATTCTTTCTAATGTGCGCCCTGCCAATCAAGACAATGACATTTCAGTGACAGTAACTTTGTTCTGTACTAAGTCTGCTGTTCTACTCTGCTAGTATTCCATTGTTTTCCATTCTAGCTTATATGAATTAATAGGTAACAGTTATGAAAACGGCAAATAAATATAAATATTAATGCTAACAAGAAATACTTTTGCCTGGTTTTTTTTATCTATCAGGCTGGCTGGCTCTCTACGTATCTATCTATTTATTTCACAATGAGTGACAGATGGAGAATTGAACCATGTTTTAGAGTCTAAACTTAACGCTAAACGAAGACCATCGATGCTGACCACAAAATATATTTGTTTAATTTATTAGAAGCAATATCGGTTGTATGAATCAAACAATTTTAAAAAAAAACTAATTCTATGTGCCTGACGTGTATTAAAACTGAACATGTTTATAGAAATGATTGTCATTTTAAAGCATTTGTTTTTTAATTTGACAATAATCTTTTATGACATATCTTAATTTATGAATTATGAAGCAGTTTTCCGTGGGTTAGGTTAGTGACTCATTCGGTTCAGACAGGAAGCTAAGACACACCTCACCTTTATGTAACATTATCTTGATGACTGACGGCACTCACGTAACGACTCGGCACGCACACATGCAGACACATATACATTTCAACACATCAAACACATGCGCACACATCACCATCTCTATAACATAGTCTGAAACACGCACACTCTCACACACAACTAACAAACATACTATGCACGCATATACATATGCACACGCAGTATTCACGTACACGCATGGACAGATTCGCAAAATCAAGCGAGAATGATAAACATGCTTTCTCTTCATCCCCAAAACTCACACTCCTGCAATAATGCTCACTGCGCAGGAAACACGCACACACACAACAAAAGCAACAACACGCACTCACTACAAAAGAAACAACACACACTCACTATAAAAACAACACGCACACACAGAACAAAAGCAACAACACGCGCACTCATTACAAAAGCAACAACACACACTCACTATAAAAACAGCACGCACACACAGAACAAAAGCAACAACACCCGCACACTAACTATAAAAACAACAACACGCACACACAGAACACAAGCAACAATACGCACACTCACTACAAAAGCAACAACACGCACACACAGAACAAAAGCAACAACACGCACACACAGAACAAAAGCAACAACACGCACACCTCACTATAAAAAAACAACAACACGCACACTCACAACAAAAACAACACGCACACTCACAACAAAAACAACACGCACACTTACACACCACATTCAGTTTTGCCGCGACTAGAAACGGCGCAATGTTAAAAGCAAGAGCAATTTTTCCTGACTCGCGGTTTCTCTCATTTATCTCAAGTCACTTACGTTATGTACTTGTCAACTTAGGTTGGTTCCTACCACGAGGCAGTAAGAGAATATAATGTTTTGTTTTAAAGCGCAATAAATTCCCTTCTCTCTAATTTCTCGCACCACACTACATTCTATAGGTGTATTGCAATCTCATCTCTATCAGGAGTATTACATTTAATTTATTTTTTTAAATAAATAAGGGAATGCTTTATTCCTTTCAAACACACTCTTTAAAATGTGTCCTATAATTAGATCATTGTTCGGTATGCTTGATAGATTAATACAAAATGCGAATAATTAATTCACTGAAATGCAGGCTTTAACCCTTAACTGTATATAAAAGCTCTTGACATTGCGGAAAGTTAGTCACTCGTCACGAGAAAGACGTAATTGCATGCACATAGCACCTCGGCTCAAGTTTGCATCAGCTGTCATCACCTGTCATCAGGATACGTGCATGACACGTGGGTCGAATGAGTCATTTACAACTCTGTTTCAAAACGTTGACCTCGATTGTAAAGGCTCGTTTACCGCTTCGCTCTGGCTTACCAGTTGACAAGCTGAGCAGAGGCGAACAGTGCAGTTAGCGTGTACCTGAGAGTTACATTACAAGCAATGTAAAATAAACTAGGTAAAATCATACATTACAAGCAATGTAAAATAAACTAGGTAAGGTCATACATTACAAGCAATATAAAATAAACTAGGTAAAGCCATACATTACAAGCAATGTAAAATAAACTAGGTAAAGTCATACATTACAAGCAATGTAAAATAAACTAGGTAAAGTCATACATTACAAGCAATGTAAAATAAACTAGGTAAAGTCATACATTACAAGCAATGTAAAATAAACTAGGTAAAGTCATACATTACAAGCAATGTAAAATAAACTAGGTAAAGTCATACATTACAAGCAATGTAAAATAAACTAGGTAAAGTCATACATTACAAGCAATGTAAAATAAACTAGGTAAAGTCATACATTACAAGCAATGTAAAATAAACTAGGTAAAGTCATACATTACAAGCAATGTAAAATAAACTAGGTAAAGTCATACGAATGCGTGTTCGTGAGTACGTCTAAGTGTGCTAGCAGTGAGAAGATAAATTACTCGTCAATTGATTAATTTTTGCGAAATCATCAAAAGTAATCAGGTACAGGGTGAAGTGTAAGAAATAAGTCTGTCCTTGTTGAATCCAGTTCACAAGCTCTGCAAATATTTTCTATGTGTACACGCCACTTTGAAACTCCTTTAACATGTATTGCCACTTAGCATGTACTGTAATAAACATTAAATATATAATACAAGACTATGTATCCATGGTACATTAAAACTAATTTAATTCTAGTTACATGACAAATGGTAATTATTATCATAAGAACGAACACATAAGTGAACACAAACGCAAGCAAACAGTGCTAAAGTGAACAATGCCAGTATATACAAGAATCTGTCAGGCAATGAAAGATAAATATGAAAATATGCTCATGATTACGGATCGGTTTCCTAGCAGTGTAAATGTATGCAATAAAATAAAATACCTTAACGGATCATTATTGTAATAATGTAATTGTAAGCAATATAAAAACATTGACAGACCATAATTGTAACAGTGTAAATGTAATCAATATAAAAACATCGACATGCCAGTATTCTAACAATGTAAATGTAAATGTGACAGAGTAAATTTGCCCCTCCCTATTTTAAATTTAAATTGTTATATAAATTACTAAATTGTCAGAGTAATCCGACCATGGGAACTCCTTATGGTATTATTTTTTAAAGTGTCTGAGTTGAAATAAACAGCTCCAGGTAAGAAAATTCTAGATTCCTGATGTAATGCAAACTGAGTGAGTAGTTTTCTATTATCCAATGATCATGATTTACGAGAACGAGACTAGCCAATGGGCTGAGTTTTAGAAGTTCTCTTGCTGAAGAAAATTCTGCTCTCTAATAACTTTTGAAGTTAGTGTGGAAGAAGAAAGTTCGGCTTTGAAAGGCAGTCATTAGCTTGATGGTGAGAATGGACTTAGAAATATTTCATGCATTTTACTATTGATATGTTATACTTATGTAGAGATGTATTATTTGAGTTGAATTTTATTACTATAAGTGTTGAACTAGGCTGTTCACATGTAATCTGCAAAGAAAATGTGACATTGTTTAATGCATTCTATTTATTGTGCCATGTGTTTGTATCGGGCTAATGAATACCGTTGCAGGAAATTGGAAGTTGAGGATGAAGTATAAGATAGAATGGAGTTATATTGTGATAAACAGGAAACTTAGGTTTGCTCCTTAATCATATGTTGCAGTGAACTAGTGGCCTTTCAGTGTCATGTTTCACTTTTTGATTCTTGTGTTGAGTTTCAAGCTTCAAGTTTCAAGTCCACATTTCACCATTTATAAACCTGAGTGACTGAGAAGATATGTGAAACATCTGTTGGGGCATGTGTAGGCATAAGGGAGTTTGGTAACACTTTTGATGTATCAGAGCAAAGTATACTGGGTACATTCTGGAGAAGTCTAGTACATTGAAGGTACCAGAATAATTGTGATCATGTTCTGCTTGAAGAAATGTCAATGTTTTCCATGCTGTGATGGGAAACACATAGTGACATGCAGACATTTTGACATTTTGACATTGTGACATTGTTGCAAAGCCAGTGAAAGACTTTCAAAGCAGTGCTTAATCCAGGTCATGTAAAAGATTACAACAATATACCTCTAATAACTCCATTTCTATTCTCTGATAGGACTAACCTGCAATTTGTATTGATTCTTATTGTTTAACTGTAATTTATTTCTTATATATAGAGACTGTGTAACATAAAATTATCTGAACATCTTTTCATGGAATATTGATGTCAAGAAATCTATTTCATTGTAATTGTCTTATGTATATTTGATTGTTCATTTAATAAATTTATTGTTAAATGTATTGACCTTCTTTAAATATTGCTAATCTTATGTTGGAGAAGAAAGTGGGTGGGGGGGGGGCTCGCTAAATATAGATTAAAGTCAGATTTGTCTTCTCCTTTAGTAAGAAGTTTCCAATCAAGGAAATATTATGTGACCGTAAATGTTGTTTTATGCTGTGGAAGAAAGAGAAAACGTTTACAGCGCCCGCATATCCGCCAAGTGATAGACGAGTGGTGTCTGTTGGAAGATCATTAATAATAAAATTAATATTCTCATCACTTGAAATTAGGTATGAAAGATTAATTAATAATAATAATAATAATTTTCATTAAGTAACTGGCGTGCCTGTCAAACTAAGCAATATACAAACATTGATAGACCAGTATTCTAACAGTGTAAATAAATATAAGCTATATAAAATACTGACAGACCAGTATTCTAACAGTGTAAATATAAGCTATATTCAACAGTCATCAAAATACTGGAAAAGTTTCCTCGTAGATTTCATACTGACAAACTATATTAGACTGAAAAGGTGTCGAGTAGCCTTGAAATGTTTATCAGTCTTTTACTGGTCACTGTCCGGGAGCGGACATTAATGTCGTCAAGTAAGGGGTCGAATTTGTCGTGTAAACTCACTCTTTTCTAAACTAACTCACTCACTCTATTAATTTCACTCATTCACTCCACCCATTCAGCCCATTTACTCCACTCAAAATGACTTATTTTAAATGGCTTTTGTGTAACACTAAGAATTGTGTTGTGCTTCTCTTGAAGAATTAATTCGCAAACAAATCTGGAGTCAATCAATATATGATACATATACATTTTCGTCTGTTTTGTAGTTGTATAAGTATCTTTTATTTTGGGTCATATATAAAGAGGACAGACACGATCAGATACATAGTCATCTAATGGTTGACATAAAAATTGTTGACGGTAAATTAATTACAATTCTCACAACTGTCTTATTTATTGCAAGAACAATAACATTGTTTTCAAATCGTGCAGCCTCACGGTGTGATTTACACCAACGGCAGTGTCTTGTATCTACATAGGGCGTGTCTTTTTCATTTTATTGTCTTACGTCACACATCCTTTTTACGGCTGGTCAGATTGACAAGAGGCTTTCTAGCATACTTTACATTCAAACCCTTACAACTGATCCAGAATAATCTTTTTTTTTTTTTTGGTTATATTATTGTTATCTTAGGGCAGCCCGACAGGCCTTTCCTGTGTTTCCTTACTGTATTCATTATCTTTACTTAGACTGAAAAGCGACTCTCTCCTGTTCTCTCTCTCTCTCTCTCTCTCTCTCTCTCTCTCTCTCTCTCTCTCTCTCTCTCTTTTGAATACCTTTTCACAGACTGAAAAGCGAGTCTCCTGTTCTCTCTCTCTCTCTCTCTCTCTCTCTGTCTCTCTCTCTCTGTCTGTCTGTCTGTCTCTCTCTCTCTCTCTTGAATACCTTTACAGTCTGAAAATTAGCAGATACATATGCATATTCCTTACACTGCTTTAGTTTGCACTGCAAAATGTTCACATGCAAATGGGCTCTTTCCTTAAAATGCTTAAATTACACTGTTAGATTACTGGTCTGTCAGTGTTTTATATAGCTTATATTTACACTGTTAGATTACTGGTCTGTTAGTGTTTTATATAGCTTATATTTACACTGTTAGAATACTGGTCTGTCAATATTTTTATATAGCTTATACAATTATTACTCTAGATTAAACCCTGTTACCATTTCTTCATTCCAATAGAAATAAACAATAATTTCAACATAACAGGTTTAAACTTAAACGTTCAAAGTCCTAGTGTTTAGAAAATTATTTAATTGTTTCAGGATATGGAAGAAACAATTCTGTAAAGTCAAATATTTTATAGATATGTATATAAATTAGCTGTCGTTTTCAATAAAAAATATTTTTCACAGCGAACTTAACAGCAAGTAGACACACGCTGGGCTTTCAGATCTGCATTCGTCCATAACGTTGACTCACTATTTCATGATTGTTTTTTGTACATTAAATTTATTAAACGAATTTATTACACAAATTGATATTAAACGAATTTATTATACTAATTGATTGCTTGTGCGAGGCATGACGCATTATGATGTGTGAAAGATCAAATATTCACAACTTCATCAATCGTCACATTTTCTCATTTGCTCTCGACTATTTGATTTGCGCACACATTTATTATTAGCACCCTTTTTAACTCTTATATGCACACACTTTTAACTCTTATCTGCACACACATTTATTATTGGCACACTTTTTAACTCTTATCTGCACACCCATTTATTATTAGCACACTTTTTAACTCTTCTATGCACACACTTTTATTATTAGAACATGTTTTATTAATTCTTATCTGCACACAAATTTATTATCGTGGTGCATTGTTACGTGTGTGAGTGCAGGAGGAGAGAAAGACGAGAAAAATAAAAATGCTGATTAATTATTCCCTGCCAGCTTATGTAAACTAACCCCGTTTCGCAGACACGTACACACAAATAATAAACTGACGTAAGGGCGCTCATCGAAAATGACGCGTCACAAAACGTCTATTCCTAGGGTAAACACGTCATAATTAATATCTAGCTCTGAGCCCCCAGACCCCCGTGATGGATGCAGTCCCTATAATTTATAGACGTATGACATAACGGGACGATTATATGGAGAGTCAAGATTATAAATTTAATAAAGAAATTAAAATAGAAAAACAGTGGAGTAATATCTAAGGACTAAAAATAAAATGAGTCTTTGAAAGGTCACCACAATTTGGAGTTTCCTCCACAGATATAAGAATGCTAATGTTTTGGTAAGGCAATGCCTTTGAAGAATTTCTTGTGTTTCAACTTATCTGGACCAGAGGAGAATCAGGCCGTCATCAATGACTTCTCCTGGATCCTGGAATAAATGCATGTTTGACATTTGATGCATACGTGGACCAACAACAAGTAGACAAGACGATTGGGACAACCTTTTCCTATAGGTGGGTCAGCAGCGCACACAGTTAAGGGTAGTGGATAAGTGAGAAACCTTTCCTTAGCCATGGTCAGTCAACCTGCAACAGTTTGTCCGGCTGGATTTAAAACAATAATGTTCCTTCTTGTATACATTGTTTATGATTGTGCAACTGAACAGTATCATCTGCCCTTATTCAGACAGTTAGAAAGGCGATAAAAAGTGGGATATTATTCTCGCATTCACTCTCATCCAGACTTTAATTAATAATTACTAACAATAATTATATAAACAAGATGTAGAATAGAGAGACATTAGATCTAACAGTAAGTGGCTTGAGAATATATGACTACTAACATCTGGCAATGAATCCTAAATTGCAAACTCCAAAAATCCCACAAGTTGAAGACATAATTAGCTTGTCTGGAAAATTACTATAGGGACAAAACACGTCTATAGGAGATGCTCAGTTAGGGTCCAATGGCAATCTAATTTTGCCTTTCCCTAACGCGCCTATTTATTGTTGTACCAGCCATTGACAGTAATTTCATTATTAGGTTGACATATCCAGCCTCTGGTCTTGAGTGGGCAGTCCTCTTGCCCTGTTGCTAAGGTTTTGTGTAAACTTGTAGCGGCCAGAGCAAGTGACAAACTGGACTAAGAATTGCACAACCAGCATGTTACACAAAAGTCAACAAATTAGTGGTTATTATTATCATTAATTAATTAATGATAACTAATTAATAATTACTAATTCCATAACTAATTATAATTGATGAGAATCTTACTTTATATTATTATAATTATCCTGCAGACACCACTCATTCTCTCACTTGGCAGATCTGCGGGTGCTGTATCCATTTTCTCTCTTTCACAACATTAAAGACAAACATTAACCGTCATACAATATTTCCTTAGGTGGAAAACCTCTCAATAAAGGAGAAGACAAATCCGACTTTGATCTATATTTAGCAAGCCCCCATCTGCCCTCTTTCTTCTCCAACATAAGCTTATCAATATGTGTAAGAAAGTCAATAAATTTAACAACAAATTTATTAAACCAACAATCATATATACATATAACACAAATACAATGAAAACAATTACTTGACATCAATATTTCCTTGCAACCACATTTGAATAATTTTAATATCTATACAATCTTACATCATAATGCATCATTCAATAGATTAATGTCAATGCAAATCACAGGATAGTTCTTATCAAAGAACAGAATGGAGTTATTAGAGATAAGCAATAAAAGTTTCTATGTAACCTGCTTTCGGCATTGTCTCAATAGTTTTTCAAGTGCTTTTGTAACAAAGTCACAAGTTATTGTTCTTGATAATTCCACGTGTTTCCCTCCTCACATTGTAGAACACTGAATTCCTGCTTTTCTGTCGTGGTTAATATGATGCTCTGTTGAAATTGCTTTCTCAAGCAGAACAAAATTGTAGCAATTTCCAGTAACCTCCTTGAGCCATAAATTACTTGATATTGTCAGCATATCTTAACACTCGGATGTGTTCTTCCAGAATCTGGGTAGCCACCAATATGTCATCCATGAAGTTAGAGATGGATTCCTCTTTCATGGGTTTGATGAGCAATCTCATCATCTTAGTGAAAAAGCTGGTTCTGTGAGGATGCTGAATGGCATTACCCACCATTGATATTGGCCATCAGGTTTACTGAATGGTAATTTCGACCTCTCTGCCTCACAGACTTCAATTTGGCAAAAATATTTTGTCAAATCGACCATAAATTCAAAGACTCGTTTTTCTGGATTTACAGGTAAAAACATTATGAGCTTCTTTTATCACACACCATTACTGTTGAGCTTCAGAGCCTGAGAGTTCTGGATTGAAAATAACATCATCAACAGTTTCAACACCTGTTACACTTGGGTGCTGTACAGATTCGGCATCAGGTACAGAGGTAGCATCATCCTCTATTGCAATAGTTGTGACTATGTTATCCATGCATTCTTTATATGCTTTCATAAGATTATCAGACGAAACTAAAGAGTATGTAAAAGACTATGTACATAAGAATGAAAGGTTGAAGTTAGAACTAGAAATAAAAAGGGGTGTGAAAGAGAAGAAATAGAAATAGAACAGAATGAAAGTGAGAAAAGATTACAGATTGAAAGAGGAGTAGCCTTTGCCCAGTTAGAAGACGATTATAAAAGACAGAGAGTTTAGCTTAACTCAACTGAAGATACAGGAAGACAGCCTAAAAATAAGAGAGAGGGCAGCTAATTTTCAGGAAGCAAACATAAAATTTCATTTTTGTTCCTTTAATAAGAAAAAGGAAAATATTGAGGATTATGCGTGTAAGATTAGGATTAGCTAAATATTCATGGTTTAACTATTTATTGGCAGGTATGAAAGGTCAAGATAGTATGGTATTTATCAGACTTCTGGAGAAACAATCTACGTACCGGGCTTACAAGGCCAAACTGTTAGCATATTTTAAGGTGACTAGCAAGACATACCGACAGGTTCCATCAGTAGAAACGAGAGTCTACCAACACGATTTTACAGTCAGCCAGTAAACAATAGCACATTTTGATGAGGTGGTTAGTGCTAGACAAGTTGAAAATTGACAGTGGGAAAGATGTTATTTGTCAATCACTTTGTGACTGACAAATTACGGATATCATGTCCACAGGTACTTTTAACTTATGTTAAGGACAAAGGACTGAAGAATCTGATGGGATGGCTAGAAGAAGCTGATATATAAAAAATAATAGCGTCCGTGATCAAGTTGAATTAAAGTTAATGAAGTTTAATGAATTTGAATGAAGTGGAATAAAGTAGACAAGAATTTAATGTAGTAGACAAGAATTGTAATGTAGTAGACAAGAATTGTAATGTAGTAGACAAGAATTGTAATGTAGTAGACAAGAATTGTAATGTAGTAGACAAGAGAAAGAAAATCAGAAGTACTAAAATTCGAACTATTGCTTTACAAAAATGCACTGAAGAAATCACAAATTATTTCTTTCCATTGTACTACATTATAGAGAACCACAGCGACGCCATTGTCTAGAAGGGATAACTACTAACTTTTTCTGGGAAACTCACCTTGTAATATTGTCGAGAAGGATGATAACTAATAACGTTTTCCAGGAACTCACCGTGTAACATTGTCTAGACGGAAGATAACTAATAACGTTTTCCAGGAACTCACCGTGTAACATTGTCTAGACAGAAGATAACCAATAACGTTTTCTAGGAACTCACCGTGTAACATTGTCTAGACAGAAGATAACCAATAACGTTTTCTAGGAACTCACCGTGTAACATTGTCTAGACGGAAGATAACTAATAACGTTTTCTAGGAACTCACCTTGTAACATTCGAACTTCTAGCGCACCCGTTTGTCCCAATAACATCCACTTAATCACCACACTACTCGTCCTGCAGAAAGAGACATGTATGATCTATTTATTCCATGCTTTGTAATTTTAAATTGCTTTCATTCTGCTCCCCGTACTCGGATTTCGTTTGGTCCCAGGCTGGAATTTAGCAGAACTGTTCTGCTCTATACGCTGCCGCCAGCCGTGGCGCCTCTCGCTGGCTCGGAGTCTCCGTTGCCATTGTTCCGGGCGTCGGATCCGGACCATGACAGTTTGGAATGGGATTGCTCTGTCTGGGGTGGGGGTACCTATGCTGCAGTTCGAAACCGGAAAAATAAAACAAAGAGGAGAAAGAAATCTGCAACTCCGTGGAAGGAGACCTTGTAGCTACAGTTGCATGTTTTTCCATGGCCTTGGTTTTCTTGATGGCCCTTTCTAGCTGAGATATGAATGATACAAAATGCCATTCTTGACATGAAGGAGATGAATGGAAGAGGGATTCTTGTAACCGAATGGCAGAGAGATAATTACTGATGTGTTTCCCCCCTATCCCTTCTCTAGTATGATGTCATCAGCAAAGTCAGTATTGTTTATTTTCTTTTCAATTTTAAAAATGTCCTTTTAAAATACATTAAATTTCACTTCAATCATCATGTGTGTCAGAGATGCATTTTATTATATTCTGTTTTTTAAATTTTTTTTTGGAATTTGAATGGTAAAATAGGGAGAGAACATTTATTTACTTTGTATGATGTACACACCGACACACAAATACATTCACCTGCACACGCACTCAAGCACGCACACACACACACAGACTCATACCACACACACACACGCGCGTGCGAGTTATTGAGAGAAAAACCAATGAATCTAAGAGTCTGGGACCAAAGGGCGCTGATATAATTTTCTATAGTGGGACTTTCCACTGATAGAAAAGTATACTATATTGGAAATGATGTCTTGTGAAGATGAGGGTCATTAAAAGTATATTACCCTTGAAATGATGTATAGCGAAGACGAGGTTCATCAATCAGCCTTAAACACATACTTATAATTTTCGTTAATGGAAATTGTAATGAAAACAACGAAATACCCAATCAGCTGTAACCTTGTTTCAATTGTTTCCCTCTACGACTTTAAATATTAATTGTCATATCATAGTGACAACTCGTTTACCTATGTCATCGTAAGAAATGATCAATAGGAAATGACGTTTCTAACCGACCAACCTTTGTTTTTTAACACTAATTTGAATAAAAATAAAGAACCTTATCTTTCTTTCGTAACAATTTGTTGACACTGTTCAAGGACAAGAAATTATGAACATTAAAGATCATGTTTTCTTATATTAATCTTCATACTTCTCTCTAAGCGTTCATTTTTGTGGGTTTTTTTTTAGCAAATCAAGTAACACTTAAATGTAACTTGTGAAGTACACACAACTTCATAAAATATTAATAAAATGCATATTTCATTGGTCTGTCAGTCTAATCTTGATGTACCAATATTATGTCTGTGTTTATCTCACTTCTCTCAGTACTACGCCTGTGTCTACCTTATTTGTACCAGTACTAGTTCTGTTCTTATCTCAATTGTCCCAGTTTTATATTTGTGTTTATCTCAGTTGTCCCAGTATTATATTTGTGTTTATCTCAGTTGTACCAGTTCTCTAGGTTGCCCAGTATGATGTCTGTGTTTATCTCAGTTGTCCCAGTTCTCTAGGTTGCCCGGTACGATGTCTGTGTTTACACCATTTGCCCCAGTATTTTGTATGTGTTTATCATGTGTTAATTTCACCAGCAATTTCACTATATATATATGTGTGTTTAACTCAGAACCATCAGTAATAAGTCTGTGTTTATCTCAGTTGCACCAGTATCAAACCACGTAGTCTTTAATGATGGGATCGTGTCATATTTACTTTATAAAAGGAACAAAAAAGCAGTCGACCACTAAATTCAAATTCCATTTTTCTGAGATATACAAATTTAGACAATGAAGCACACATGAACACAGACACGTAAACACGGGCATGAACTCATACACAGACACATAAAGACAAATATAGACTCATATACGGACATGTAAATAGACATACATTCATACAAAGACACATAAACAGACATACACAGACAAGTAAAAAGCCACACGTCCATACACAGACACGTAAATACAGGCATAAACTCATACACAGACAAGTAAATACAGATATAGACATACAGAGACATGTAATAAATAGACACACACTCATACACGGACATGTAAACACAGATATACAATCATGCACAGGCACATAAACAGACATGCTCACACATAGACTTACATATGTAAACACAGACAGGTAAATACAGACACGTCAACACATACATACACTCTACAGACTCGTAAAAATCTTGCATATATACATAGACACGTACGCATATATGCACTAATATGCATCTCAACAGTCTTGTACGTGTATTTTCTTAACAAAACAGACAGTAGTCCACTATTCTAGTGCATTACTTTTAGCCTGCAACTCTAATACACTACACTAGCTCACTATTCTAGTCCACTGCTCAAGCCCACAAATCTAGTCCAATACACTAGCCCACTATTCTAGTCCACTGCTCAAGCCAACTAACTAGTCCACTATTCTAGCTCACTACTCTAGCCCACTATTCTAGTCTACTATTCTAGCTCACCTTGTCAACTCCAGAATTCTAGTCCACTTCCCTAGTCCACTATTCTAGTCCAGTACTCTATAGCTCACTACGCTAACCTACTAATATAGCCCACTATTTAAATGTTCTCCACGCTGCAAAATGCCTAACTTTAGACCTCACTCTTGGTCCATCCGATAACTTCTCACTTTACACAGGCACTTTCAAAAGTAATTCATTACACATAATGCATCAAATGAGTGTGGGTGAGATATGGGGTGAGATACGAGTTGTGTGGGAGAGAAATGAGATGTGTGGGTGAGATATGAGATGCTGGGAAAGAGGACCATGAATGAACATACAAGAGACAGACAGGTTTCGTTTCACATAGCGATCCGTTCCAGGCTGAAATAACGTGTCAAGAGCAGCATACAAAGATATTACTACCAAGAGCGAGTGAATTTCATTCTAGTTACTAGTGTATAAATGCATGCACACTCAGTGGATGATCTATTAATTAGCTGAAAGTACTGACTGTTTTCATGCACGTTCACATACAAACACACATCTACACTCATGCGCACAAAAAAAAAAATATTGATCCCTTATATTTTCTGATATACCAATGTTGACGATGATTCATACTGATTCCAATTCATTACTAAATAAATTATTTAAAAATAATCAAGACTGAACTGAGGTATAGTAGACTTTCACTCAAATGCATATGTCACAATAGCAGAAACCAAAACAGTTTGTAGTCACGTGCTATAAATATTCAAATCGTCAGAAGTAACACACTTTAGTCCAGCGTCAGTGTGAACAAGAGAAAGTTCGTACATTTATACATTAAAAGAATACCAAAAGTCACACCCCTTAGTCAACAAGAGAACGTTCATACTTTTATACACTAAAAGAATACCTTAATGGCTGTGAGCGACTGTAAGCATGAACGATCACGGCAGTAATTACGTTTATGAATTTAATCAGCACCAAAAGCAAGCCTTTCACATTCAACCATTTTAGAACCAATCTCTTTCCTGTACTGAACAGAACACTTTTTCTTTGAGGAATCGCAGTATCACGGCTTAGCAGAGGTGAACACAGCACCAATACACACACCGTACGCTGCCCGACAGCGTCATTGGCGAACAAAGGATTACTGTGGCCAAAGTAGCAGAGTGAAGATTCTTCTCAAGTGACGTCACTTTTAGGAAGGCCCCGTATGTGGACATTAGTGTATTATGACGGAGAGAACCACAGCGGAACCACTAGAATGCGGAATTAACGATTAACTTTGAATGTTTGAGAAATAATGTACTTTACTATCCAGAAAAAAATATATGCTCTGCGTGTTACATGTTACTAAATTTCCAGCGTCAATTTCGTCATTAACTGTTTTACAAAGTAAAATTATTAAATAAAACATTGTATACATTACACTTTGATCTACTATTTATTTAAAATGGAGTCTTAAACAGATATTTATTTACACTGAATAAATTTTGGTCTGATATTTACCTAAAAGGTATCTTTGAAAGATATTTAACTATATACTATAAGTTTCGGTCTTGATTTTGCTTTAAATTGGATCTTTAATATTTATTTCATTATATACAATAAATATTGGTCTGTATTTATATACAAAAGGCAATTAGTTATGTATTGTAAACTTTTATCTGATATTTATTTTGAATAAGATCTTTCAAGAAAATATTTAATAATATACAATATTTTCTTCTTTTTTGAAAATCTTTCTGACTTACTGATGCAACTTGCTTGTCTAATGTGATTGACAATTTAGTACCATTTAGTACCTAGTGGCAGTGTAAGGACACAAAGCAGGACGCAAATACCACACGCAAAAATCGGAAACACGCAAGTTTGCGGGGTACTTATTAGTTAAAATATTGAATATTATAGTATTTATGTGTGCAGAAACGGAAGTGATTGAAAAATGAAAATAGCTGTCTGGATTGGTTTGTTTTTCAGTGACTGCTACCATGAAACGAAAATATTAAAACTGAGCGATACTGCTCTTGATATATGTTGTGCAAAAATTTAGTGTGATGGACAGCTATACACACCTAGTTATAATAGTGAGGCATGGAAACCCGACCTTATTATAAACAACTAAACAGACCATTTATAAGAATGATGCTGTGGAAACAGACCTTATTATAGGCAAACCTAGTTATTATTTGCAAATGTTTACACTAGTTGTCTTAATGACACTGTATTATTATGGCCAATGTATAAACAAATTATCTTAATTACGCAAATATATTATGGTCAATGTATACACTAGTTGTCTTTAGTGGCACCACCACATTATAGACAAATGTATACACTAGATGTCTTAATGACAGTACCGCATTATGGACATATGTATATACTAGTTGTCTTAATAACACTACCGCATTATGGACATATGTATATACTAGTTGTCTTAATAACACTACCGCATTATGGACATATGTATACACTACTTGTCTTAATGACACCTGGTAATAAATTATTAGCAAGCAGCCTCCGAACGAGGCTGGCAAGCAGCAGACGGTATAAATAACACCAGGTGTTTCACGTTTGTCATACTAAATAATAACCCAGAAAGTTTATGACTCATATTAAATAAACATAAACGTAACAGAAAGGTGTAAAATGGAAGGTAAAGTCCTGAAGAGAATCTAATTTAAAACAGGTGAGGGATGTCATGTAATGACTCCAGACACTTGCCAATCAAAGTGTTTTTAGTGTGCATGCTGTTCACAGAAGGAGGTATTAGAAATGAGAGACCAGGGTCACGGGTAAAATAATGTAAAATTATGATAGAAGTGTATTTGCGATATTCTATGTTCTCAACTTCTATCACGCTTCATAAAGTCTTGAAGTGTAGTCATTATTGATGACTTTTTACTTTATGTAAATGAGTATTACATCATTATACCATACTGTTTTATGACATACACTAAACAGGGATGAACATGGCCCAAGGTTGCATTAATGATAATTAGCATAATATTTGCATATAATATTATTAATTATTTGCATATTTGCATATAATTAGCATAATACTTGATAAAGGTACCTTCTCTAGGCCAATACACTTTATATCATACCACTTTATTTCATGATACTTTACATCATACCACTTTTTTGTCATACCACTTTATACCATTCCACATTATGTCATACCATTTTATGTCATACTATTTTATACCATACCATTTTATGTCATACCACTTTATGTTATGAAAGACCAGACGCAAGAGACTTTGTGTAAAAGAGATGCTGTTAGGTTGTCTGTTATTGTCTGCTGTGTTAATTCTGTTGTTGCTTTCTTAATTCAATATCATTGTCTGCTGTGTTAATTCTGTTGTTGCTTTCTTAATTCAATATCATTGTCTGCTGTGTTAATTCTGTTGTTGCTTTCTTAATTCAATATCATTGTCTGCTGTGTTAATTCTGTTGTTGCTTTCTAAATTCAATGTCAGTGCCTACTGACTTAAATCTGTTGTTGCTTTTGAAGTCCAAAGAGTTAATAAAAATGAGCTTTGCCTCTTGCCCAAGAAGTCATTGCCTATGAAATGTATCTAATACCTATGGAGTTCAGTCTACTATTTGTCTAATAGGCACTGCTCATTGATCCACACATTGTTTGCTGAACAGAATATGTAAATTATTGTACAGCAATAAATGCACTTACATAGTCATGTTTTTATTCATTATAGCCTCACAGTTATAATCTTACACGATGCATGCAATACACACATACACACACACACACACACACACACACACACACACACACTACACAACCAAATACACGCACGGACTTAAATTAACATATTATCATGTCCTGATAGCTGCCAACTTAAATTACCACTGCTTCTGCAGTGTGTCAGCGTAAATTAGCACCGTTTCTTGCTTACAATCCAAACTTAGACACTGCAACGTAGCTATCCATGTAAATTAACATAAAATCTGAAAATCTGTAAGGTAAACAGGAATCTTGAAATTTTATCCTAACTAATTTTCTCCTTCATATTATAAGATACAAAAATAAACAAGCCCAAAAATATGAAAACAGAAACAAATGAACAATTTTGTTCAGTTTAGAGAAAAGAAAAGAGTAACATGTGAAACATGCATAAAACTAGAGTTCATACAAAACTGTGCTAAATTTACACCTAATTAATGCTAGGTATGCAAACTGAAACTTTCAAAATGTTCCATGAAAACACCTTGCTAGTTCTGAGATTTATAGAGCATTTGAATAATTTTAAGCCTATCTCAGTGTTTTATATAGACCTAATGAAAAGATCCCGCTATAAAGATCTCAATACCGCTAAATCTTAGAGGGAATATCTCAATATTTCAAACTGAACGAATGTAATAAACATTTTGATTGACTCGCCACACAACGCACAGTTAATGCTAGACCAATAAATACACATTTTAATTGACTCGCCACACAACGTATAGTTAATGCTAGACCAATAAATACACATTTTAATTGGCTCGCCACACATCGCACAGTTAATGCTAGATCAATAAATACACATTTTAATTGACTCGCCACACAACGTATAGTTAATGCTAGACCAATAAATACACATTTTAATTGACTCGCCACACAACGTATAGTTAATGCTAGACCAATAAATACACATTTTAATTGGCTTGCCACACAACGCACAGTTAACTTCTTGAAAGGGCGACATTGAGCCATTCTCTGTGTGTGTGTGTGTGTGTGTGTGTGTGTGTGTGTGTGAAAATCTGCAAAATTTATTGTAGAGCTAATGCTGGATCTAAGATAAAATATCTGTAGATCAAGTGGAGATAATATTAGCTCTTTTACATTAAGATGGAAAACTTCAGCATTTCACTGAAGCTAATGTTAGAACTAATTCTGAACACTTCATTTAGAACTAATCCTGAACAGTTCACAAACCGATAACAAAACATAAAAGATTCCGGAGTGCTAATATGCATTTTCAAATTTTAAAGTGTAATTGTTTGATTACAGTTAATTTTAATCCTGAGATTTATACAAAATAAATTGTAAGACTCATCTTAATTTCGAATGCATTAAAATATCATTATTTTTCAAAATAGCTCTGATTAGATCTGTTACGTGAGTTTCAACATAGTGCTAAATACTGAATGGAGTCCCAGCAGATTACATAAACTAATGACAGATCGTTTCGTAAAATTTAGAAGGAATGCTATAAATGTGTTTAAGAAAGCAAAAAAAACAGATTGATAAGGCTAGTGCTAGATCGTTGATTAAGAGCCTCAACAGACTAGTAAAGCTAGTGCTAGATCAATGATTGAGAGCCTTAAACTAGTAAACTAGTGCTAGATCAGTGATTGAGAGCCTTAAACTAGTAAAGCTTGTGCTAGATCAGTGAATGAGAGCTTTAACAAACTAGTAGCTAGTGCTAGATAAGTGATTGATAGAATCAACAGACTAGTAAAGCTAGTGCTAGACCAGTGATTGAGAGCCATAAACTAGTAAAGCTAGTGCTAGATTAGTGATTAAGAGCCTCAACAGACTAGTGGGGCCAGTGAAGAAATTTAACGTTTTTCTTTGCTTTGTGAATTCTGGGTGTAAGATTACATAACAAGAAACCTTCCGCCACACCTATGCTCCCACACGAACTACCCCACCCTCATTTCGTCCAATTAGCGCGTGCGTGCGTCTCATTACTACGATTCCACTGACAGAACCGATCATCGAGTGTGGCATTGTCTGGCTGCAGAAAGCTTAGTGACAGTGACAACTGCCCTGCCACGGAATTGTGAATGAGGGATCGGCAAGACAAAGTAAAAACAATATTGTCGCCATGTAGAACACACGACTAAAAGATTAAAAAAAAGAAAAGAATAAATAGCTATGTCCTGGATTTTCTATGGTTGGCAATAGATGCGCGGTGAATTTTTAGAGGGGAAAAATTACAGCCGAAACTGGGAGATTCTGACTTAACAAGACAAAAACAGACCTGGAGAACATTTAAAAATTATCCCTAAAGTGGAACGAGGCTGGTGGGGTGATGAGGGTGGAAAGCCAGGGAATGAAAACTAAGATGGAATAGATGCATTCTGGAAACGGTCTGCTTGACGACACGCGAGCTCCGGCATCGAGAAATTGAAAGCAAGCGAGTTTCTCAACGCCTCTGACAGGAATGAGGTTGTCGTGAATCCTTCGACTCGAGACAGATTGTCTACCCTTAGCAATTCTATTCTTAGTTGTCTTCACTCAGAAGAGCATTTACTCAGCCTAACTCTTATCATTGAAATTATCTATATATTAGTGCCATTTATGGCATTATTTCATCATCCTGCAGACAAAATAGGAGTAATAATGCACAAGTGAAATTATCAGGCTAGATTTCGTTTAGCCAGTTTAGAAGTTAGATCTCGTTAAACCAGACTAGATCTCGTTAAACCACACTAGATTTTGATACACCAGAATGGATCCCATTACACTTGTTACACCAGGGTAGATCTAATTAAAATAGGCTAGATCTCGTCACACTATTCTAGATATCGTTATACCAGGCTAGATCTCGTTACACGAAGGTAGATCTAATTATAATAGGCTAGATCCCGTGACACCAAGCTAGATCGCGTTAAAACGGATTAGATCCCGTGACACCAGACTAGATCTTGTTATATCTCGTTAGACCAGGTTGGATCTGTTAAACCAGGCTAGATCTGGTTAAACCAGGTTAGGTCTCATTATGCAGACTAGATCTCGTTACATCAGGCTAGATCCTGTTACAGTAGACTAGATCTTTTCATAGCTTATTATATTGTTACACACCAGGCTATATTTTGTTATACCAGGACAGAACTCGTTACACTAGGTTAGAACTGGTTATACCAGGCTACATCTCGATTCACAATCCTAGATCTCGTTACGGCAGGTTCACTCTCGATATGCACTGACATGCCATTCAAAATCTCATATAAAGCTTGCTAGACTTCCAATGCTCTTTGAATCAATGATGAAACACATTTGCAGATATTTATAACATGAGCTTGCGAATAGTCGATAAAGTGAGCACGAAATTTGAAGTGACGTACATAAAAGTAGACAAGGTCACTCAGGGTCTATAAATAAGTGACCTATATAAAAGTAAAGACCTTCACTCAGGGTTTGGTGTAAAATGTTTAGATGGCAGTTTGATTATGTTTGTGCTTAGGAGACTTACTCTTGTCAACATTGTTCGTATTTTTTTTTTTAATTTATAGCTGAATATGTTCTACAAGTGTGTCAAATCAGATTATTATTATTTTTTTTTTTTTATCGAAATGTGAATGTTAATCAGACAGGGTTTATAAAATCGATTCTACATAAATATATTCCACAACGTGAATTAGCATGTAATAGAAACAAGCAGTTACAATCGTGTGTAACTTAAATCTTGTGTAAACGCAGGTAATTACCAGTTCTTCGAGATGTTTATGGACATAAAATGAAAATAATAATTATTATAAAATTATTCGAAATTTTAAAATATATTCCTTTTTTAAGAAAAACTATACCAATACAAAGTGATAAATATGAAAAAAAACACAAAAAACAACAATAATTGTCTGTTTAACCAAGCTGAATTTGAAAGTTCATATTAAAGAAGAGGGAAAAGAAAATATTTCTTAAACCTTAAGAAAAAACATGTTGAAGCAAGTTATCATAGCATGATTCTCTTACATTTAGTTGTTTTGATTATTTCTCTTGTACTAGGCATTTTTTTAAAGTTTTAATTTCCCGTGAGCATTTTTATTTTATTTGTATAAAAATGTCATTTTATGACAAAATAATATTGCTGCTACATTTATTATTACTTCTGCTACATTTTGTAATTTTAGTATACTCCTGTTATATTTTGTACTACTACTGTTACATATAGTATTACTACTGTGACGTTTTGTACTACTATTACCACATTTAGTATTACTACTGCTACATTTCGTACTATTAGTACTGTTACATTTAATATTACTACTGTTACATTTAGTACTACTACTGCTACATTTCGTACTATTAGTATTGTTACATTTAGTACTACTACTGTTACATTTCGTACTATTAGTACTGTTACATTTAGTATTACTTACAGTAGTACTACTACTGCTACATTTCGTACTATTAGTACTGTTACATTTAGTACTACTACTGCTACATTTCGTACTATTAGTACTGTTACATTTAGTATTACTACTGCTACATTTTGCATTACTACTGTCACATTTATCATTACTGTGGCGGAGTAAATTTGCCTATTCATATTTTAATACTTAATTGCTATATGAATTGTTAAATTGACAGATTAACCCGACTTTGGGCACTCCTTATGATACTACTTCCTGTAAGTGTCAGAGCTAGAAGTAAACAACCCGAGTTGAGAATATGCTAGAAATTGCTAATGTAGTGAATACTAGTTCAACTGGGTGAGTAGTTTTATTTATCCAATGGTTATGATTTACGAAAATGAGAGCAGCCAATGGGCTGAGATCTAAAAGTTGACCTGCTGTAAAGAAGTCAATTGTCTGATCACTTCAATTTGAAGTGGCAAAGAAGTTCTGTCGTGAAAGGCAGCAGTTTACGTAATAGTGAGTTAACTGACTGTTTGAGTGAGAATAGATTGAAAAATGTTATGCATTTTTGCTACTGATTTATTACACTTGTGTTTTATGTAGAGATGTATTATGTGAGTAGACTATTATTTCTACAAATGTTTAAACTAATATGCTTGTATGTAGCATGCTAACACTTGAGATTGTTTGTTATGATGTATTTATTATGCTGTATGCATGTATCGGGCTAATAAATACCATTGCAGGTAACTGTAAGTTGAGACTGGAATGTAAGAAAGGAGTTATAAAGCAATAAACTGGAATTTTAGGTATGATTGCTGATTATATCTTGAGGGTAAAGCAGCCTTTCTCTCCTCGTGCTATTTGAATCTCCTGATTCACTGATTGTAAACTGCTACAACTGACCATGGTAGAGGCAGGAAGCAGTGTATGTAAGTGTAAAGAAATGCACTACAATCCTTTGATGTATCATCACAAGTATGCTGATGATGTAAGGCAATTTCTGGTCACTAGAAATTGCTAAAATTGTTGTTCTGCTTGAAGAAACTGACACAGCAAAAGAGGACACCCAAGATGACTTCAAGAGAATAACAGCCTATCAGATATTTCAACATGTGTGGAGAGAGACACATATTGACCTGGACAATAGACTTGTGACATTGTTGCAAAATGTGTGAAACACAACACTTAATTCTGGTTATGTAAAAACTATTATCATTATCTCTAATAACTCTATTTTTGTTCCCTGAAAAGAACTATCCTATGATTTGTATTGACACTATTGTTGAACTGTATTTTAAGAGATATAAGACAGTGATGTAGAGAAATTATGTGAATGTGGCTTTATGGAAACATTGATGTTAAGTAATCTTTTCATTGTATTTGTCATATGTATACTAGATTGTTGATTTAATAAATTTATTGTTAGTGGGTGGATGGGACTCGCCAAATATAGATTTAAAGATTGATTTATCTTCCCCTTTAGTAAGAAGTTTTCCACCTACGGAAATATTGTGTGAAATGCTTGTCTTTAATTTTGTGGAAGAAAGAAAACGTTTACAGCGTCCGCATATCCGTCAAGTGAGAGAGACGAGTGGTGTCTGCTGGAGAATTATTCTACAATAATTATTAAAAACATAAATTAAGATTCTCATCACTTGTAATTAGTTATGGATGATTAATTAATTGATAATAATAACCATTAATTAAGGTGGTGTTGGCGTCTCCCTACTGTTACATTTCGTACTGCTACATTTAGTATTCTATTACATTTTGTACTATTAGTTCTACATTTAGCATACTACATTTAGTATCACTAGTGCTACATTTCGCCTTACTATTGCTACATTTAGTACTGCTGTACTACTACTACTACTGATGAGCATAGTAGATTCCGGTTTGGATAATTTTCATTAGAACAAAAAGCTCAAATTGACAGAGAGCAGGTAATTGGACATTTGAAAATGAACGATGTTGTACTGGAGAAATGAATCAAGGATCCCGGAATATATCAACACGAAGAAAACATGCAGGCCAAAGTAAAGATCAACCTCCTATGCAAGAGCCGAACGCCTAGACCTCTCGACCAGCCGGCTCCAAGTCAAATGTTTTCAATTTCATTGTTTATTTTTATGATCACGTGACTAGAACTGATTAACGCTCCTTTGGTTTGCATTTTGACTCGCACGTGTGTCGTTCATTTACTACTTTGTCCTTTCTCTCAGTCATTTAAAGTATACAGTTTATTTTACTGTTTTTTTTCTTGTTTATTTCTTTATTTTCTTATTTTATTTCCTTGTCTGCTTGTTTATGTTACTGTTCGTTTGTTTACTTTTACTTTTCTGATAATCACATCTGGAAACTGTATTTTTAATTGTCTACAACCAAAGAATGTAAAGGGAAATTATTCAGAGCAAAAGTACAACGACTTGCCGGTGTAAGTATGCGTTACGGTTCATTGCTTCACAGCGAGGAAATGTTTATGCCGTAATGGTCACTGGTTTTATGCCTTCCCCAGGATTTCAGCTAATCACCGACACAATGAACAGCGTGTGTAATATTATATTTGAATGACGTTCATTCGGGCGTGACGAATCTTTATTTCTTCCTGACAGTCGCGTTGACACAATATTGTCACGGTTTACTTAAGACACAGCTTCGTCTCCGCCCCTTGTCAGGCGCTCGTCACAGGATGACATGCCGGATGAAAATCTGGAAGGATTTAGTTTATTAATTTAGTGAAAGTTTCTCTCACGGAAAGTAAACTTTTATTGTTGTTATTGTTGTTGCAGTTGATGCATAGGCATGAAGAATGAGAGAGAGAGAGAGAAGACAGAGAGAATGAGACACTATTTTTGAAGTATTTTAATTGATTGTTGATTGTAAGTATGTATGTACGTATGCATATATCATATACCTGCCCGTGTGTAAATACAACAACAACAACAATAACTGCAACAACAACAATAATAATAATAGGTGCTTTTGGCGCATTGCTAAATAGTGTTTTACTATTTTCCTAATGTGTTACTGTTACGCATTAAAAACATATGTTCTGTTCATATTTTCTTAAAACCAAAGACTCGCTATAAATGTATTTAAATAGACCATTTAGGTTTGTCAAACGAAACTCATTTTGAATATTATTTAAGACAAAAACGAAGGAGAATAAGAGAGAGAGAGAGAGAGAGAGAGAGAGAGAGAGAGAGAGAGAGAGAGAGAGAGAGAGAGAGAGAGAGAGAGTCATTGAAGAAATTCAGAGATAGAGAGTGAGCTAAGCCAGAGACAGACAGACAGACAGACAGACAGACAGACAGGCGGATTGAAAGCGGTCAAGGAAAGAGGGAGAAGCAAAAGCGCATGGCTTTTTCTTATTTTTCATCTTCATTATTTTTTTTAAAAGTTTTAACGCGTTATGCGAGCTTGGTTTTTTTCCTCTAGCTCCTGGGATTGAATTACTTATTCAAAACATAGTGCGCGTCATTCTGTCTATCACGAATCTGCAGAGCGAGTTTCCTTTCCGCTCTCTTTTGCTTCGTCTCTCACTGAGATCGTTTTCTGCTCTGCTAGGCTGGCTGCAGAAGTGACACTTGACGAGTGATGGAATGCTCTTATTGGCTTCATTTAGTACACTTTCGCTTCCAGTTGCGGTCATTGCTATAAGCCCCATCGTTATTCACACGAATACAGATCAAGATCAACCAGAAATCAATGTTTTCATCTTCGCTTTTTTCCGGTACATAAAAGGGTCGGGTAGAAAGGATGGGTGCTGGGATACAGCGAGGAGGGTTGGGAATCCTCTGTTCAGGTGAGACACTTGACTGAGGTTGAATTATGTTTCACTACTAATAGTGTCATAGCTAGCGGAGTATAGAAAAATGAAACGCGCTGTACATTTTATTTCATTATTAAGTTATTCACAAATTTATTTTCTTAATTACTGAGAAACAATCATTAAATTCAAGTTTCATGTCATGTGAGTTTATTCACTATAAAAATACTGATCCGATTTAATTAACACAGCAAATATATTTTTTAATATTTATACATGCACAATTAATCTTTAAAAAAAATATGTAGCATAGAACATTATATATAGAGCATATAATAAAACACTTTACTGTATACACATCATGGAAATAAAAACTAAGAGACAAACTGTTAAAATATGCAAAAGCCAAACAGAAATGGCAGAGAGAAGTATGCCTTCTTATATTCTGCCTGTCAATCGAGTTAGCACTGTTAATTTGGAGCTTTTCAAATCGCCTTTGCGCATGCAACGCGTTTTACTGTACACCCACATGCCCATTAGAACAATAACAACATTGCAGCGATTTCGTTTCAGCCAGTCATGAACTGGGCTAGACCCGGTCTAGACTGAAAGAGACGTGTATTTGTTTTAGTGTCATGCCCTTGCTTTCTTTCCAACCCTTGTCTCTGTCTTTGCCTGTCTTACTTTTTGCCTCTTTTGGTCTGCATTTGCCTGTCTTTGTCTGACTTACTTTTCTGTCTTTGTCTGTCTTACTTTTTGCCTCGTTTAGTCTGCATTTGTCTTTGCGTGTCTTACTTTTTGCCTCTTTTGGTCTGCATTTGTCTGCCATTGCCTGTCTTAGTTTTTGCCTCTTTTGGTCTGCATTTGTCTGTCTTTGCCTGTCTTAGGTTTTGCCTCTTTTGGTCTGCATGTTCCTCTCTTTGTCTGTCTTTATACTGTACCCTTCATGCTTAGTTTTGGACATGTTTAATTCGGTATGGTAAATATGCACTCCAACGAGAAAAACATTGCTAGTGAACATTTATTTAATGAAAACAAATAACTTGTTCATAATCTGAATAAAGCTTACTATAATCTATATTATAATTTTGTGTCCAAATTCATTATTACATTAATGATTTAAAATTACAAGGTGAGAAACATTAATGTGTACAGTAATTAACCATTTGCCCTAGAGTTTAACAAATCAATCTTTTGCAGGTAAATGAAGCCTGTTTCGTCAATGCCCTAGATAGGTGAGTTATTAGTTTGGAATGTGTTGGAGCGATATATATTTTTTTTTAACATACCGATATAATTTCCGTCAGCTTTGAGGTGACTGGACAGGCTGTGTGTGTGTGTGTGTGTGTGTGTGTGTGTGTGTGTGTGTGTGTGTGTGTGTGTGTGTGTGTGTGTGTGTGTGTGTGTGTGTGTGTGTGTGTGCCTTATTTCTAACTATGCATGTCTCTGCCACTATTTCTCTCATTCTATCTGTTACGAATGTAAATTAGCAACGTTCTGTATGTTGCCTGCAGTTCCATCGTCAGATAAATCTACTTGAGTGAGGGGTGTAGGAAACATGCAAATTAGCAATTTCTTGGGGGGGATGGATGAAAAAAAAATCAAGGTGATATTGCACTATCGTGGTTTTTCGCTTCAAATTGTTTTTAAGCCATTCATTCAAATGTTACTTTTATTTTCTACAAATAAACGATTCATTTAATTTTATACTTTTAAACCATACATTTAATCCTGCTATATGTTTAAGCCATTTGTTTAATCCTGTATACTGTTTAAGCCATTCATTTAATACTATATACTGTTCAAACCCTTCGTTTAATCCTTTGTACTACTTAAGCCATTCATTTAATCCCGTGTGCTGTTTAAATCATTCATTCAATTCTTTATGTAATCTAGCTAAGATTTCCACGATGTGCCCTGGCATAGTTAGTCTCCAATTTATTACAGGTCATAGTGAACTATGTATTATACGCCGTGATGAACTATTTATTACATGACGAAATGAAATATTTATATAACGACGAAAGGACGATTTATTCCAGGACCTAATGAGCTATGTATTACACAACATAATGAATTATGTATTACATGACAGAATGAACTATGTATTACACGACATAATGAACTATTTATTCCATAACGTAATGAACTATTTATTACACGACTGGTGAACTATTTATTTAATGACATAGTGAACCCTGTATTACACAATGTAATGAACTATGTATTACACGACATGATGAACTATTTATTCCATAACGTAATGAACTATTTATTATACAACTTAGTGAACTATTTATTTAATAACATAGTGAACTATTTATTACACGACGTAATGAACTATGCATTTAATGGCATTGTGAACTATGTATTACATGACGTAATGAACTATTTATTTAATGACATATGAATTATTTATTACACGGCGTAATGAATTATTTATTACACGACGTAATGAACTATGCATTACAATTCGTAATGAACTATTTATTATGACATAGTGAACTATTTATTCACACATTATATGTTCTGAATTTCATTTAGTCATTTACTTTTTAATGACCCTATGGTATCGCTTAACCTTCTTAACCTAGCTGTACCATGATACATTCATCTCCTCCTTAACATCGCAATACCAGGACACGATCATCTCCTCCTTAACATCGCAATACCAGGACACGATCATCTCCTCCTTAACATCGCAAAACCAGGACACGATCCTCTCCACCCTGATATAGCTATACCAAGACATTTTCCTTTCAATCTTAGCATAGCAATACCAAGACACATTCCTTTCCACCTTAACATAGATGTACCAAGAATTTTTCTTCTCCGCCCTGATATGGAGGTACCGAAACAAAACGTTCTTTCTTGAAGTTCCTCCAATGAACACAAGAGTGGTGATATCCAAAACTGTAATAAAAATATTTGCTCAGCTCAATAGACCCCTGCATGCCTTACTTCCTTGGCAATGATAGTCTCTGTGCGGTACTGACTTAACACTTCTTGACAATGCACTCTGTTTCCCACAGTATAGCGCATTAAAATGTCGGTCAAAATATATAAAGGGAGCAATCCCACAAGGTAAGATCTGCGACAGAGACTGGCGGGGTTTAGGATAATCATGAGGGATTTGCCCGAGCGATGATCCTGTATCGAGTTATAAATGTTTGTGTATTGCAGACATTAGTGGCTCCTCGGGGATTAACCCAAAGGCGCTTTCACACTTGTTATAGTCCTTCCATGACCTTTGGCCCACAGAAGGGATCAGGTAGAGTGTTACTCACAGATGGATTGGCGTAACAAAGTAAGTTAGGGATCTCTTACCTTTTATGGACATACCACGTCAGTATTCAATACGATAATTGGAATTATATCTGTAAGACTTAAAGAGACTCCAATTCTATTTCTGCTGCCTTCATAAAAACGTAAGTACAAAGACGTATAGCGCTGATCTCATGTCGGTCCATAAAGATAATTTAAATTTTGTATTTTATTTTTATAATTTATTTTTATATTTCTTTCAGTGCGTGAGAAAGGGAAATCATGTAAAACTGAAACGTTAGAAATATCATGTAACTATTGCAGTTCGTAAAATAAAAAATCAAACATAATAATTTATGTGGCGAAAGACTGCGTGAATCTCAACTGTAATTACTCAAAGTATATATATTTAGCATAGAAAAAATTCCATTTCGTGCTTAAGCGTAGAAATATGTATATATCTGTTCTTAAATGACTGATTATTGATAAATAACGGACACAATTTTCAAATTATATAATACATTCTATCTATCTGTCATCCACCCATCCATCCCTTTAACGTTAGTGCAATGCTTACACTTAAAACAAATAATAAACTTTGCTAGTATCTCCGAACTACTGCAAGTCTTAGACAAGTGTCAACGTTAATAAACATTGCTAGTATCTCCAAGTCTTAGACAAGTGTCAACGTTAATAAACATTGCTAGTATCTCCAAGTCTGAGACAAGTGTCAACGTTAATAAACATTGCTAGTATCTCCAAGTCTTAGACAAGTGTCAACGTTAATAAACATTGCTAGTATCTCCAAGTCTTAGACAAGTGTCAACGTTAATAAACATTGCTAGTATCTCCAAGTCTTAGACAAGTGTCAACGTTAATAAACATTGCTAGTATCTCCAAGTCTTAGACAAGTGTCAACGTTAATAAACATTGCTAGTATCTCCAAGTCTTAGACAAGTGTCAACGTTAATAAACATTGCTAGTATCTCCAAGTCTTAGACAAGTGTCAACGTTAATAAACATTGCTAGTATCTCCAAGTCTTAGACAAGTGTCAACGTTAATAAACATTGCTAGTATCTCCAAGTCTTAGACAAGTGTCAACGTTAATAAACATTGCTAGTATCTCCAAGTCTTAGACAAGTGTCAACGTTAACAATATTAGGAATCATTTATGTCTGCTCAAAGTCCAGTCTTAGACAAGTGTCAACGTTAACAATATTTAGGAATCATTTATGTCTGCTCAAAGTCCAGTCTTAGACAAGTGTCAACGTTAACAATATTAGGAATCATTTATGTCTGCTCAAAGTCCAGTCTTAGACAAGTGTCAACGTTAACAATATTTAGGAATCATTTATGTCTGCTCAAAGTCCAGTCTTAGACAAGTGTCAACGTTAACAATATTTAGGAATCATTTATGTCTGCTCAAAGTCCAGTCTTAGACAAGTGTCAACGTTAACAATATTAGGAATCATTTATGTCTGCTCAAAGTCCAGTCTCTACAGATAATTAAACAAATCCACTTAAATGAAAAAGGGGGTGGGGGGTGATGTGATTTTAAAATAGTAACTGACGAATGCTGTTTCTTTGTCTTTCTCATTATCAACAGCCATTTGCTAACCCATAGAAGCAGCGAAACTGCTTTCAGTGACCAACACTACTGCAACATGGTGAATTTCTCGTTGATAAATAAGACATTCAGGTCCAGAACATTATCGAATTGCTGGGGATTTCGCTCCCAGCTCACCGAGCAGATTCTTTAGTCGGACATTTTGCCCTTTGTGAGTAGCTGTGGGTCTCTGTCTGTGTAATTCTACAATTAACTATTTATGTTAGCTTATCGAATGATTTGTGTTTTCGGTTTTGTTACATTTTTATCATTCTGTTATTCGTTTCTGTTTCTTTCATGTAGATCAATCGATCAACATACACCACCATCCTGTTATTGTGTGGCATTTTCAAAGACAGACATTTCAGTCCAGTTTCAAAATTTGACTGGACCAGGCAGGAAATTCAGCTGTAGAGTCTGTAAACGGTTGCCACACAACTCATTTAAGGAATGATGATATTACTTGCTCAATAGTGGTCGATTTCCTGTCCGCACAGATCAGAGAAAGGAATGCAAACATAAATATTCTTTTAATCACAAAATTCACAAAGGGACCTCGCTCACAAACACAATCTATGTTGCATAACTTTCTATTTCCACTCCTCAACTCCAATAGAAACACTCTCTCCTTCACAACTCACAACATAACCCTCCACACATTTACACACACATGTACACACACGCATACGCACACAATTACACACACGCATGCACACATACACATATACAAACACGCATTGGTTCAATATAAAATTAGCCATACTCTTAAAATCTCAAGCACATGAGAAAAATGTATCCATACACAAACACCCTCTCCTGATTCCATATAAACTTATCTTTATTCTTCCACCCTCAAGCTCGCAAGAGAAATGTACACATACACAAACACACTCTCCTGATTCAATCTAAACTTATCTTTATTCTTCCACCCTCAAGCTCGCAAGAGAAATGTACACGTATACACACCCACACATAGACACACACGCAAGCAAAATACTCTGGTTCAATAGAAATGTTATCTGTATTCGCCCACAGCTGACGAGAAAAACTTTCACACAAACAATACTTACACAATAAATTCTCTAACTCTTGCCATAGGCTTACAAATGAAGCAAATAAAGGATTAAAATCAGTTGGCCAGAGAATGAAACATATTAAAAATTATTGTATAATAAAATTAAAATTACATCAACATTACATTAACGAAATTTCATTAATTTTTGCTGCCAAACAAAACAAAGAAATAAAGTACATATTAAATGTAAATGAAACTAAAGCTCTGGAAGTAAAGAAATAATAATGAAAAGTAGCAAGAGGAAAGAAATGAAAGGTAGAAAAAAGAAAGGATTAAGTAAATTGAAGTTTTCATTGACTGAGATTGGAATATTAACTACTTGTATGTAATCTATAGAAATCATGCAGGAAATGTGTAGAGCAGTTTGAAGTGTGTAGAGCTATGTGTGGTGTTTAGCAATGAGTAGTGTATATCAGTGTGAAGTGTGCAGAGCAGTCTGAAGTGTGCAGAGCAGTGTGAAGTATGCAGAGCAGTATGAAATGTGCGGAGTAGTTTGAAGTGTGCGTAGCAGTTTGAGTTGTGTAGAGCTATGTGTGGTGTTAAGCAATGATTAGTGTACAGCAGTGTGAAGTGTGCAGAGCAGTGTGAAGTGTGCAGAGCAGTAGGTCAAAATTCAGACGTGAACAAACAATGAGACCAGTATCAATCTTCTCGTTTTCTCTCCATTAATTTTATTTTCATTTACTGCGCTGAAACACATCACTTTTCTGTACGCTCCTGAAATCAGTAAGGTTATTTGACTACATAATTTAGGTCTGTGGTATACCATTATTTTATATGGGAGAAATATCACCAATATGGTCTATATCGCCTGTTTGTGGGCGATATCAATGAAGTCTATAAGTCTGTGGACTGTATCACTTAGGTCTGCGGGCTATATCATTTAGATCTGTGAATTGCATCACTTAGGTCTGCGGCCTATATCATTTAGATCTGTGAATTGCATCACTTAGGTCTGCGGCCTATATCATTTAGATCTGTGAATTGCATCACTTAGGTCTGCGGCCTATATCATTTAGATTTGTGAATTGCATCACTTAGGTCTGTGGGCTGCTTCACTTCATTCTGTTGACTAGATCACTTAGGTCTATCGGTTATCTCACCTATGTCTATGAGGTATATACCCCAATCCCACAACTCTCCTTCACTGGGAACTCAAAGCGAAAAGTGGACGAAAATATTATGAAACAAACACAAACTACATCACTCAGGCCTATAGGCTATATCATCTCTGTGGGCAATATCACGTATATCTTAGGGCTAAATTACAGGTATCTGGGCTATGTCTATTAGATCCATGGGCTATATCATCTCTGTGGGCAATATCACGTATATGTTAGGGCTAAATTACAGGTATCTGGGCTGTCTATTAGATCCATGGGCTATATCATCTCTGTGGGCAATATCACGTATATGTTAGGGCTAAATTACAGGTATCTGGGCTGTCTATTAGATCCATGGGCTATGTCATCTCTGTGGGCAATATCACGTATATCTTAGGGCTAAATTACAGGTATCTGGGCTGTCTATTAGATCCATGGGCTATATCATCTCTGTGGGCAATATCACGTATATCTTAGGGCTAAATTACAAGTATCTGGGCTGTCTATTAGATCCATGGGCTACGTCAATTAGCTCTCTGGCCTATATTATGTTTTTAAATTAGGACTTCATTTTTTGAAAAAATATATCACTAAGAACTGTAGGCATATCATTTCTCTGTGGGAGATATCACTTAGTCTATAGGCTACATCCATTTTGTCTGTGGTCAATATGCCATATTACCGACGTTTGTGGGTGTTATAAAGTAGGTCTGTGTGCTGTATCACTAAGGTTAGTAGGTTATATTACATGTCTTGATGGAAAATATCACGTATCTGCAGACATTTTCTATGTTCCTGTTATCACTTAGTTCGGTAAAATAGGTTCTGCAGATTAAATTAGGCTATTATGTTAGGTCTCTGGATTAAATTAGGTTGTTGATCAGATATCTCTTTTATCTCTGGATCTATAATGCAGGCAGTCTGAATCATTTTTATTAGTGAGTCTCTAGCGCTCAGATTTACGAGTTGATATTATTACGCTTAGTTTTACGAGTTGATATTATTACGCTTAGTTTTACGAGTTGATATTATTACGCTTAGTTTTACAAGTTGATATTAGTAAACTTTTTTTTACGAGTTGATATTATTACGCTTAGTTTTACAAGTTGATATTATTACGCTTAGTTTTACAAGTTGATATTAGTAAACTTTGCTTTACGAGTTGATATTATTACGCTTAGTTTTACAAGTTGATAGTAGTAAACTTTGCTTTACGAGTTGATATTATTACGCTTAGTTTTACAAGTTGATATTAGTATGCTTTGCTCTACGAGTTGATATAAATCAGTAAGTGGAGAGATTTTCATGAAAACAAAATAAATGGCTGCTTCTTCTCTATAAAATATAGTCAGGGAACAAATGCTGAGTTTCCAGTTCTGCAGCAGTATTTATTAGCCTGATATACGCAGCAGTATTTATTAGCCTGATATACGTAACAGTATTTATTAGCCTGATATACGTAACAGTATTTATTAGCCTGATATACGTAACAGTATTTATTAGCCTGATATACGTAACAGTATTTATTAGCCTGATATACGTAACAGTATTTATTAGCCTGATATACGTAACAGTATTTATTAGCCTGATATACGTAACAGTATTTATTAGCCTGATATACGCAACAGTTTATGAACAGGTTCACTGTGAAAACTGTGATTGTTTAGCATACCTCATGCAGGCATCTTAGTTCACAATGTGTAGAAATAATTGTCTACTCACATAATACATCTCTACGTAAAATGCAAGTATAACATTATATCAATAGCAATCTGCATGAAACATTTATAAGTCCATTCTCTCTCAATCAGTCAGCTAACTCACCATTAAGCTAACGGCAGCCGTTCATGACAGGATTCTGCTACATCATATTCAGAGTGATTAGGAAATGAATTCTTTTCAACAGGTAAACATTGATCTCAACCCATTGGCTGGTCTCATTCTAGTAAAAAAAGATTAAAATAATTACTCATCCACCTAAAACCAGTTTAGATTACACCATCAAGCACTAGCATATTATTTACTTGAGTTGTTTACTTTCAACAATGACACTTAAAAATATAAGCACAATTAAGTACTTTACATAAAACATTATTATTAATGCATCTCTAGGTGCAATTAAGTACTTTACATTTGCCATTTTGCAATTTTAAACTACTTCTTTAACTGTGATACAGAATTTCCATTTTCCCGAAAACTATTTTTAGATTTAAAACAACCACTCTATAACTAATAACTACACACAACTATCCCATAATAACAACACATCACATTTTTACTAATAACTACACATAACCATCATTCTCTCACTGACAACCGATGTTACTCTCTCATTAATAATTGATGACATTCTTTCCATAATGACCGATGACATTCTCTCAATAAAAACCGATGTCACACCCTAACTAACAATACACGTATTTCTCTCCCTAAGAAAATATATGACATTCCTTTACGTATTCACGATGACATTTTCTCCCTAATGAGGAAAGTCCCTCTCCCTAATAACGGTTGTCATTCTCTCCCTAATAACCGATGTCACTCCTCTTTATAACCGTTGTCGACACAAGGTAATATTATCCCACTCCTTTTCCCCACTCGCTCTTTTGTATGAAATTTATTGGAACAATCATCCAAGTATTTTAAATATCTGTCTCTCCGCTTTGTCTATTATTCTATTGACAAATTTGTCATCTGATCTCTTTCAATATTAAAAACATATATTTTCTAACTTTTATTATAGTAGATTTTCACAATTCTTTTAGTGAAAGATGTTTCCACAAACATCGATATAAGGGAAATAACTCCTACAAAATTTAATTACACAAATATTTTCCAGATTATTTCCCATACTTTGATAAATTCTTACCGATGATAGTAAAGAATCAATTTACGTGTTAATGAGATTAGTAATAGTATAAAAACCCGTAGATATTTCTGGTTTGTAAATTGTATGCATGCAAACAATACTCGTCACGTGTTTAAAAGTAATCCATTTTTTTCAAATTTATTACTTATATATTTTCATTATATTTTTTAATTTTGTATTTCACTTATTTATTTTTAATTTTAGAATTTTGAGACAACATAGATCGTCTGGAATAGGTGGCTTGATGTATAACACCTGCTTGCAATCAGCGAAATCAGCGACATGTTCTAGGGCTCTACTGGGGCTCAGATTTCGGCTCAGACTAGTGCTCAGGTTGGGGCTCAGGATCGGGCTCCGGGATACCCAAATGAACAAAAGGGCTGGAAAAACACGGCTTAGAACTACAATCCACTTTAGCTCCACCAAATAACTAATTCCCAAGTTCAGCAATTTTTCCCCAGTGAGCTGCAGTTCATGCAGTGAGGATAATTTAATCACTCCATTGCAGACATGATTCATCTACTGCTCGAACACCTTTACTGGCCACCAGCGCCTGCCTCAACCTTTCCAAAGGACACCACAATGACAGCGCCAACAACAACACCAGTGAGGAGGACAATGGGGGGGGGGGAGGAGGTGAATATTCAGGGTGAACGTACATGCTAAGTACAGATTTGGTGTGCCACTAGCCTTGTCTCTCCCTACCCCCTTCCACTCACATCGGGAATGACAGCAACAACATCAACCACAAATTTAGCCCACGGATTATTGTACTAAAGTCTGCCTTTTTTGGCCAGACACGTTTTGCAATGGACGGACGAACAACAGCACTAAACGTATATATATATATATATATATATATTCGCACACACATTCCTCTCACTATAATCTACTTAAGGTTTATAGATGCATAAATGAATCACTAAATTATAAAAAATAAATGGATGAATTAATACTGAAATGTACAGACATAAACTAAATGCACGTATCAGTCTATTTAAGCAAAAACTTGAAGCAAACTAACCATAACTGTACGTAGCCATTAACGAAAGAACTTTCATTAGCTAGAAGCGTTTTTATTGTTATGAATGGAAAGTATATCGCATTGCATGCACTTACCCCTGGGACAGCCAATGTTGGATCTACACAGAAAGAATAGAAAAATATCACAAATAATTTAATGACAATACATATATTACGCACAATTTAATATCGTTCTCTTGTGTGTAAGACTTCGTTGTAAGTGCACAGTAGATTTAGTTGTTAAATGTCGGTTTTAAAGTGTGAAAAGAAATAATAATTTTCCTTGCCCACAATATCCTTAGCATTAATTGTGTAACAAACGGTGTCAACATTATCACTGCAACAGTAATCCCGAAAACATTATTTAATGAAAAAACACTTTACATGTATTAATAGCGAATAATATGAAATATTAAGGTGGACTAAAAGTAAATCATAAACTTTGTAGTGTAATTTATACAATTATCAGTGCAAGTAATTCAGAGAGAGAGAGAGAGAGAGAGAGAGAGACAGAGACAGAGATATCTGACAATTAATGACACATTTAAATGTTTTTATAAATAATAAAATAATTATAACTTATATTCAATGAGTTAGAGTAATTGAAAAGTATATGTAGCATTTCTGTCAAAAGTAGTAATGCGACTTACATTTTTCTGTCAAAATAATATATATACTTATGCACACTTATAAATTAAAAAAATACTTATATATAAAACTTGATATGCAAATCGGACCTGCTCCAATCTTTCAATTCCGCGCACACTTGATTCACTCCTGCAAATGTCGGCGTCACACACATGGATGACTTCAGCGTGTTCGGTAAACCTGTTACTCCGTCAGGTTGTAAGGGAGAGAACTCCCTGTGAATGTCTTCTGACAACCACCCTTGAATCTACTTACAAGGAGTGCTTGAAAAAAGAGAAAAAAATCATTTGTGTTTAGTAATGAGGCTGTAAGTGACGTGTTTTCGCAGTGTGATACTTGTCTTCCATCTATCATCTGGCTTGGAATCAAAACACATCATGCACGGAAGAGACTGGTTCAGAGTCTAACACTATTCCCAGATAAAGAATCCTGGCTGACTGCATTATCTCTCTCTATAAATGACTTGCACTACTTGCCAGACAAAACAAAAGGGGAATAATCTGATACCAATAAACTTTCACTGTGTCATTTATTAACATGGTTTGAATTTATTTGCATTGTAATGAATACATTTTAAATTTATTAACATGATTTGAATTTCTTTGTATTGTAATTAATACATTTTAAATTTATTAACATGATTTGAATTTCTTTGTATTGTAATTAATACATTTTAAATTTATTAACATGGTTTGAATTTCTTTGTATTGTAATTAATACATTTTAAATTTATTAACAAGGTTTGAATTTCTTTGCATTGTAATGAATACATTTTAAATTTATTAACATGATATCAATTTGTCTGTGTATGCATGTTTGAGATAATTATAATGTACAACTTTCTTTAAATATAACATTAAATATATGAATGCTGTTCCTCCAAAATTATAATCATAGTAAACTGATTTTGTGTAGAAAGCAAATTGTCATTGTCATGAACATTTTGTGAACAATTTCAACATAGTGTATGCTGTCTAAATAGCGTCTAGACCATATGAATTAATAACTAATCCCAGCTTATGTACAGTATTACAAATAACTTCGACGTCAAAAACTACTTACACGAGATAGCTCCGTATGTAAAGGGAGATAATGCACTGCATTCCAATCTGACACACGATCTCCATCCCGCTTATCGGCGTTGGTTCGATAAAATGTGGCTAAATAGGAAACAGTTAATTAATATATAATATTAAGCATTCCTCAACGGACATGTTCATTTCCAGAGTTGTGAAGTTGGTCTAAAGCTTTCCGACTCCGAATCCGATTCCATAAATTTTAGAAATCTCACTCCCGATTTCCTACTCCGACTCCATCTGTGGTTTATTACTAATATCATATGGCATAAACGTATATAGATTTATATGTATGGATACGTCACATGTGTAAATACAAGAAAAATTAGCTTTCATTTTAAAATTACTTTTCAATCGTACAATAATCCAATACAAAAAAAATCCCCTCAAAATAAATTAATATGATGTTTATCTCAATAGAATTATGCAAATTATTTATAATTTTTTGACATAAAATTTGGCGACAGAACATGATTTTTCTGTTCTCTATTAGAGGTAACCTGTAAAGGTTATTTAACACAAAACAGTACTAGAGAATGTTGCGGGATTAATCTAAGTGACATAAGTAACTGTATTGAATGACAGTTGTGTGACATCAGTTATTGTATTGAATGTCAGTTGTGTGACATCAGTTATTGTATTGAATGTCAGTTGTGTGACATCAATTACTGTATTGAATGTCAGTTGTGTGACATCATTTACTGTATTGAATGTCAGTTGTGTGACATCAATTACTGTATTGAATGTCAGTTGTGTGACATCATTTACTGTATTGAATGTCAGTTGTGTGACATCATTTACTGTATTGAATGTCAGTTGTGTGACATCATTTGCTGTATTGAATGTCAGTTGTATGACATCAATTACTGTATTGAATGTCAGTTGTGTGACATCATTTACTGTATGTGATATACACAAAATTTGATAAAGAAATTCAAATTAAGTTACGTAGGATGATATTTTTTTCCCATTTATTGATGAAATAAATATTTAGTTTTAAGGTACTACTTTGATTATTTTCTAATCAATATAAATTATTTTAAATGGTGCAAATCAATATTTCATAATTTATTCCAAAGTATTTGATTTGAACTTTTACTTTTATATGAATACTGATTGATTTAATAATCTATTGGCTAAAACACTTAAGCACTATCTATCTATCTATCTATCTATCTATCTATCTATCTATCTATCTATCTATCTATCTATCTATCTATCTATCTATCCATCCATCCATCCATCCGTCCATCCATATATCTATCTATCTATCTATCTATCTATCTATCTATCTATCTATCTATCTACCTATCCACCCATCCATCCATAGATCCATCCATCTATCTATCCATCTATCTATCTAACTATCTGTCTATCTATCTATCTATTTATCTTTCTATCTAGCCGGAAATACGTAATGCAAAAAAAATAAAAAATAACAAGATATCGACAAAAACGTGCATTTAGAGATTTAATATTTTTAATATTTAAAAACCTGATGAATGCTCATCAATATATTTTATTCTATTCTATTAATTTTCTTACGTTGTTGACATGTCCCACCATCTTTATCAAGCGGACACAGGAAGACTTCTTGATGATTTCTCACTATGCACATGGTGTCTTTATCACATCCACCTTATTTTGCACATTGGTCAGGAACTAAAGAAATTTATATTGTACATATAGTTAGCCAATGTTACTTAAATTTTTGTAAACTGTTTAATTAGAAATTTACATTTTCCTTATTATTAGACAACATTATCTAAATCAGTATACTAAACTAATGTTACCTGAATCAGTAGACTATTTTAATTAGAAATATAATTGTAGGTACAATTAGCGAATATTATCTTAATAAATAACTGTTTAATTAGAAAGCATATATATATTATAATATTTTTTAAATGAAAATAAATTCTCTTTATTTGTTCCTGTGTACAGAACTGACGCTCTCTACACTTTTCTTTAGTATACCCGGGTTGACACAGACACTGAAAGCCAATGTCGCAATTCACATAAATTCCTTTATTTAAGCAAACGTCTTCATTGCAACGCCCAGCTGGGAAATACAAACATTAACATATTATTAGCAATAGCAAAATAGTAGTAATCATTACATGATCAAAAAGTATAAATACAACATACTACTGTGTTAGACTATGAATGTCGAATTACTTATTCAGTGACTGGCGACGAATTTTCATTAATTTAGATAAATACCAATTCAAGTGAATGTGGAAGATAGTTTATCAAAAAGAGCTCTTCTTTAGAAATCTCTGACTTGAGAATCTGGCAGAATAATATTAAGTGGACATCTAAATAAAATAAATTACATCACGATCTTCCGGTTCACGAAATAAATAAAGTGAAATTTGTAACCACAAACATATGTCAATGTAACTCGTTCATCATACGCATTACCCAGTTCTCCCTCATGAATGGACCTACTTTTCCGATAAAAAGATAATATTCAGGTACTAGTTATTGTTTAAACTGATCCCGTCATTCTAAGAATGAATAAATTTAGATTGCTGCTAATACTGCTGCTGCTATGCTACTGCTTCTACTGCTGCTACTGCTGTGCTACTGCTGCTGCTAATCTACTGCTATTGCTTTGCTGCTGCTGCTATACTACTGCTGCTGCTGCTGCTGATGATGATGTTGATGATGATGGAAAGTGTAAAAACATATCAACACCATAGAAACATATAATAATACATTGTACAATGCAATTAATTTTAAATGAGGGAAGAAAGTAGATCACACTCTTTTAAGGCAAATATTACAGAAAGTGCTAGTTCATCTAAAATAAACTACTGAAGAGTGTTAGTTCATCTAAAATAAACTACTGAAGAGTGTTAGTTCATCTAAAATAAACTACTAAAGAATGTTAGTTCATCTGTAAATAAATATCTAAGTATGAATAGATAGATAGATAGATAGACAGACAGACAGACAGATAGATAGATAGATAGATAGATAGATAGATAGATAGATAGATAGATAGATAGATAGATAGATAGATAGATAGATAGATAGATAGATAGATAGATAGATAGATAGTAAGATCTCTTGTTCACTAAATATTTAATGACCAGCTTTTGCATTTAAAAGGAATCATAACTAGACATTTATTCAGCAAGACAAACAACGTTACTAAGTTATCTATCATTAAAAATGATTTTGTATTCGTTCTAGCAAGCGCAGTTTATTTCTGACACTATTCTTCACATTTATCCTATCAGTTAAAGTATTTAACATTAAAGTATAATAGTAAACTTAACTGAAGTGACTAAAGTCAACATTATTTATTCATAAAACTATATGAAAGATCAATTCATTCATCAGTTAACGCGAAGTGTTTCTAATGTGAGTGGAATCGATTAATTATTTAAGCGTGTAAAAAATAATCAGAAGGCATTGTGACTTATTTGTAAATTAGATAGTAGTGTATTTATATCTTTAAATAGGCTGACTGTCACGTGACACGTCAAACGCTGGTAGAATTTCTCATTCTATGCGTTCTTAATTTGCTGTCTGTATTTTTGTTTGTTTTGTTTTCTTAACACTATACGCTATGTCAATTAAATTAACAAAATAATATAAAAATGTAAAACCGATAATAAGAAGGGCAAAAAAGAGCGGGAGGATACTATCAAGTTCAAGATATCTTGTGTCATCTGATTCTAAAATTGATTTTGTTGCACAAATGTAAATAACATAATCACTACCTTAATAAGAAACTTAAACAATTCTAATGTATATAAACAATTCTACGACCTATATTTTGGAAAACTCCGTCTATTAAACCAACTTTTAAAATGTATTTGTTATGCGAAAGTTGAGCGCACGACACTTTGGTAATTATAATATATTTGTTTTGCGAAAGTCGAGCGTACACGACAATTTGGTAATTATAAAGTATTTGTTATGCGGAAGTCGAGCGTACTATATTTGGTAATTATAACGTATTTATTATGCGGAAGTCGAGCGTACTATACCTTGGGAGCAAGTCGGTCCTTTGTACGGAACAGTGCACGCACAAAAGTAGCCGTTTGATGAGGAAGATGAGACAACACACCTGCCGTTGTTTTGACAAGGGTTGGAAGTGCAAGAATCTACATTCATTAAAGGCATAAAGAGTACAGGACTCATAGATTAGCGTGTATTTAATTACATACATAACGGAAATAATTGTCCTCTAAATTCAATTAAATCACAATTAAATTAATATGCTACTATTTTACTTATGGAAATTATCTATATAATTCTAAAGATTCACACCCATTCGTTGTTTAAACGTGTATGCACCCAAACTAGAAAAAAATACTAAGAAAGAAAGAAAGAAAGAAAGAAAGAAAGAAAGAAAGAAAGAAAGATCTTTTAATTATTGTTTTTCCCATGAGAGATAACTCTGACAAATCGAGTAAGGTAGCTGTACAGAGTTACTTCCCTCATTTCCAATCACACATTTTGATAGAGATAAGCAAGAAAACAAACATCTGTTTCCGCCATTATCTCTCCTGAGTATGAAACTTGTATTACAGGCAAAAAGATAGGAAACGATAACTGAAACCTATTGATAGATCGTCCAAAACTTACAAATTATAATGAATTAATGAAGATGATTTTTGGCAATGCTTACAATTTTGAATCTTCAGATGAAGCGTTGAATGAGCAAATTTTGTAAGTAATATATAAAAAATTCGTTTGTGTTCCTTTTATTTTATTTTATTAAAAAGGATTGCATTTTATCATACATAAACGTATATATGTGTGTGTTTGTATGTGTGTGCGTGCGTGCGTGCGCGCGCGCGCGTGTGTGTGTGTGTGTGTGTGTGTGTGTGTGTGTGTGTGTGTGTGTGTGTATGCTTAAAGTTTAAAAATACTTTAAAATCGAATTGATGGTAAGAGCACTTTAATCAAGTTAAAATAATGACAAGTTCACAAAGTTTGAAAACAAATGTCCTGAGAGTGCTTGACCAGTACAAGGGAAACATTTGGAAGTGATTGAAGCTGTAATTCTAATCCGACATCTCTAACAGTACAAGGGAAACATTTGGAAGTGATTGAAGTTGTAATTCTAATCCGACATCTCTAACAGTACAAGAGAAACATTTGGAAGTGATTGAAGTTGTAATTCTAATCCGACATCTCTAACAGTGTTTATTTCGTGCAAACATATTTTACATACAACTCTCATCGTTTGCGGTTAATTTTGAAATACACCAACAATACCCGGGATTGAGAATTTCTAAAAATATCCAATCAAAATATTTAATTAAATTAATTATAACACATTGCTATAATGAAAATATTCGAAACAAAAACATAAAGGAGAAACATAAAAACATTTACGTATATATATTTTGTTTTAGTCATTCAGCTTTTAAATGCCTTAGTGTAAAACCAAAATAAGACAAGAAATTTAAAAATATTCTTTTGTACTAGCTTTAGACCTTACAGTTTCTGTTTGGGTTCTGGTATTGAAGGGTTAACACAAGTAGCGTCCCACTCTTCCAAACGCCAGAGCCAGCTTCGTAGTATTCTGGTGACGTCAGCAGGTTTACTTCATCGTGTTTAGTAGTTTATTATCATTTTTTAATCGTTATTTACATTTACCAGAAACAGCTAAGTAGTATTCTGGTGACGTCAGTAGGTTTACTGCATTATATTTAATAGTTTATTATTATCTTTCTTATCGTTATTTACATTTACCAGTGCCAGTGTCGAAGTGAACATCATAAGTACGCATTTCACCATTCAATCTGCAATAATGAAACAAAAAATCACAACATGAATTCAAAAAAATAATTATAGCCAAGATCACTCTTGTTTTCATATTATTTTGTACATACTTTCGTTAAAAAAAATTATTACCTTTTAAATCGTGTGCAAAAAATTGTTTAATCTTTGAAAATGGCAACAAACACTTTTCGCACCTAACCGGTTCCTTTATAACATATGTGCCCCAAAATATATTTGTTTTCACGAGGGCAATATATCAGCATCCATTTAGAACTGTGGCACTCTAGAAGTGCATGACTGGAAGTTAAAATTTGGTGGAGGCAACAAGTTATACAGCATTTTGCATTAATATCACTCTCCAGACTGTGGACTTGCGTGCAGTGCACTCTGCGTTGCTGAATATTACTTTCATCTGATACTATTACTAGTGTGTGTAAGGATTTTGCTTTGTCAACCAATTCCTAATAAAGGATAGTCTAAATTAATTAGAATTATATTTTTTCAACGGAATGTGAAGCTTTGTCGAATAGTACATAAATATTTTTAGATAGGCTTTACAACGCTGCAATATTAGCAAGTCTAGAAATTCACTTAAACAACATTCATGAAGAAACATACAAAGCAAATATTTCAAAACTAAATAACTAAAATTATAAAGAACAAACGATAAATAAATGCAGCAAATCAAAGACGCAAACACTGTGACATTTAAGCAAGTAATAGATCATTCAGTAAATAAGTTACTCTCTGAAATGGAAAATGATATATGGGTAAACTAATCGAAAGTAAATACATAATATAATTCTGTCATAACCCAGCGTACCCAGCTTGCAAGCAGATTGAGCCCGGAGGGGTACTTGTGTCTGAACTGATAAGAATATCTGTGCCACACGTGTTCGCATCCACAGATTTCGTTTGGAAAGCGTGTGCTCCTAGAGAACATGGCTGTACTGGTACGCTGTGAAGAAAGTTACAAAATACAATTTGTTTATTTATTTACTAAGTTATTCAGTTATTTACTATTTTTTGTACTAATTAATTTATTAATCCTGTATTTATATGAGAAAAGCAATCACATGCAGTGGTGAAGTGTTGAATAGAATATAGTTAACGATGGTCAGGTAATTTTTATTTTAGAGAATAAATTAAGATAGTATTTTGTTTAGTGTACGTTATTCTTTGGTTGGATTTTTTTATATTTTTAATTGTTTACCAAACGAAAAACAGAATAACTCTGAAAGATACATAATGACTTGTAGAGTTACGTTGCGTCATTTATTTATGAAGAATGGAGTGAATCAGAGTATGATGGTCAAACCATGGGGCAAATTATGCTCTTTTTTGTTTCTCTTACTTATTTTTCTATATTAACAATCAGTAATTGATAGCTACGGCTGACCTCCGCGTTCTCATTATGCAATCTGCCGTACCCACACGCTACGCGCAATAAAGGATTGAGGTCAAGTTCATTGATCACACATGGGAAGTGGAAATGTACAAATCGGGGAAGGTGACAGGAAGAGTGGGTGGATGTTGACAGGATACATGATGCCCTTATATGGACATTTGCGTTCCGTTCAGTGATAAGAGATAACTTGTAGTTTGATGCAGAGTCGTTCACACACACACACACACACACACACACACACACACACACACACACACACACACACACACACACACACACATACACACACATGCTGCTGATATACCCACACATTCTAACGCACTGTTCCCACACCATTTAAAGATTGAAGGATAGATTAGGCTGCCTGGGCTGTTTTCAGTATTAGAGCTAATATAATAAATTTAACAATTAATAAATTTGAGTCTGATAGTACAACAGGGTCATTAAATATAGCCCAGCACGTGACAATTTCTAATCTGAGAGAGCTTATAAAGAGAGAAGATGAAATTATCGATCAGACTTTAGAGAATGTAACTGTTGCCTGACTGATTCATGCAAGGTTAGAGAGTGCTAAGGGGGTCATTGTCCAAGCGACCTACATTAATAGTCCAAAGCCAAATCGATTGAACATCTTTCAGGAATAGACTGAAAGAGTGTCCAGTGCTGTACCTGTAACTGTGTTCTGCTTGTTCAAAGAGTTTGAGAGGATTTCTGTGAATTGAATCCTAATTGCTAGGAGCCTTTGTGGAAGGTGTTGGGAGCTGAGTGCGATAAAAGAGTTACAATTTTGTTCTATTTCATTGTAAGCATAATACAATTGAAAATGTGGCCATCAACTGTACAAGGCGTGAAACCTTATTACAACATTCTAGTAGCAATTTCAATCTGATTTAATATCTAGTGATGCTATGTGTTCCGTTCTGTCTGAAAATGTACATTATGAAATAAAGTAGTTTACACCAAATATCATAAGTTATTCACAAATAAAAAATTGGAGCATTTATGTGCTAGTGTACTTTATCCATTATGATGACTGTTAAAGATAATTATCTATAAATTTATGATGATCAAAATAGAAGTTTATATGATAGCATGAATATATTTGTATTTGTTAAATAAAACTGTTCCAACAATAACAATTGTATATCAGTAAGATAAACGAAGTCTGTAGACATTTAGAATGAAGACGAAAATAGCTTATCTCTGAGGGATCAAGAATGTATATCTGTTTCAAGTTTGATTGTGTGCCCACTGTGACGTGTTGCTGGGAGATGGGCAACGTGTTAATTCTCCATCACCCTGGGATGCCTGTAACCTTAGGCTAGTCCCCCAAACACACATTCTGCCTGACCACACGTGTTAGATGAAAGATAGATAATGTAGAATAAAAGAGTGATAGTTCTAGAAGATAGCAAGCTCCTTGACATGTACAGGATAGTTAAGTAAATACAGGTGAGAGACTACAACATATAATAAAGTGAGACACCAACACAAGAGGTCTAAGTAATAATATGAAAGTATTCAACAAGAAATAAAAAAACATCATGGTTACATATAGCGAATAATTCAATGGTTACAATTTGAGTTTATAAATGGTTATCATTAATAATCATGACTATGTGGAAGGTTCATTTAGTTCATAAAAGAAAGTTCATTTGAGTCCTATGGCACCAAGATAGTTATTTGGTTTGTTCATATGAGCAAACTATAAATGAGTTTATAAGAGAACACTAAAGGTTTCTGAGTGAACTCTAGATTAAATCTGAGATAGGTTTGACTGAAGTTGATTGTATTTGGTTGAAGCTGTACAGATATTGTCTTTATAGTAATTTAACTTCTGAATTGCCTGACATGTCATCTAGGGTCCCAGTGATGTGTAGTACAACATGCATACATGGTCTATGTGCCATTCCACTTTTACATTTACTCTCGTAGTTATCTTTCGGCTTTTACATTTACTCTTGTTCCTGCGAATGAAAACAATATCAATAAGTTTATTTTAATAATGTACTTCCTAGTTTATGAATTATTTTGCGAGAATTATTATTGTTCTGTTAGCGCCCACTGTTAAGAGGAAGCTCATAGTTGTTTGTATTGTATTTTGGACTGTTCTGCTTATCTTGATTTCACAGTGATTTTGCCATCCTTACAACTTCTTATCTTGATTACACAGTGACAATAGCAATCCACACGTCTGTAACAATTGAGATCTAGTCTGATGTTCTAATGCTAATGGTAAATATGCCTGGCAAATGTACTCTTGTATAACTCACCATTCTTCACTGGACGTTTTAAGTGTCTCTGAAATAATATGGCAGGCTTGTTCAACACGGCAGTTAAGTTGTGAAGCGTTTAATGGAGCACTTGGTGCAAATCGTCCCTCCTGCAAAATATGATTATTGCAATACTGTATGTAATGATTACAGCAATACTGTATGTATATTTGTATAATTAATAGTTTGCATAATTAATAGTATTAGATTATATATTAGCAAACACAGGCACACATATTCCTCCCTCTATAAATACTTAAGCAGAATATGAATAAATGAATCAATCAATGATAAAATAAGTGGAAGAATTAATACTGAAATGTACAGACATAAACTAAATGCACGTATCAG